>CM040238.1:77853338-78167195 GCA_022545495.1 Chrysanthemum lavandulifolium
TGACACCTAGACTTAGTATAAACCCACACATAGCTCTTGGGACTGACCTTAGTTTTACCGAATACCACACCACACACCCACCGAGTACTTTGCTGTTAGTGCATTAGGGTGAACCATAGGTATAACGAGAATTTATAAATATTAAAACACAGTCATAGAAACCTCGTGCATCAAGTTTTTGGCGCCGCTGCCGGAGAGTTATATTCGGATTTTCATTAAGTCTTTCATTTCTGTTTTGATTTAAAATTTTCTCAAATTCTCACGATCTCTTTTCAAGTTTCAGATACCATGGTAGTTGTTAGCATTGATGAGCTCACTCTTGAGGAATATTTGGCGTTGACAAGAGAAGAACAAGGGCCAGGGCTCGTAAGACCGGCGATTGGAGCTAATGTCCGTTTCGAGATTAAAGATCAATTTATGAGGGAGCTTCGTGCTAACCCTTTTTCAAGAAACAGGGACGAAGATGCGTATGAGCAAGTTGAAAATGTCTTGTACATAGCGAGCCTTTTCAAAATTCCTGGTGTGTCTCATGACGCCGTTATGCTACGTGTGTTCCCCATGACTCTTACTGGGGCTGCAAGAAGATGGATCGAAGATTGTTCACGGGGCGTTGATACATGGGCACTACTAAAAAGCACTTCATCCAAAGATATTGTCCTCCGTTGAAGATATCTAATCACCATGGAGATTCATAATTTCAAGCAAGATGACGATGAAACGTTGTATTAAGCCTGGGACAGATATAACGATCTTCTCTACAAGTGTCCTACACATGATCTAAACAACCAGCAAAAGGTCAACATCTTTTACAAAGGAATCAACGTAACTACAAGACAGATGTTGGACTACCAATGACCAATTTCGAGCATGACTCCTACTCTCGCGATTGAAGCCATCCAAAAAATGGCCGATCACTCCCAAAAACGGCACGATGGAGGTAGCAAAAGAAGTCTGGGCGGAAGTCTTGATGGAATTGCCGCTATCACTAACAAGCTAGAAAATCTTGGTCGGGATATGCTCAAGATCGAGAAACCGTTCATGCCATCCAAGTTGGTTCGAAAGTCATGCGAGGAGGACATCTCACCAAAATTATCCTCACATTGACAAAGATATCACCGTCGAAGAAGCCAAATATGGAGAAAATCGACCATTTTACGAGGATAATCGTAATGGTAATGGCTATCGTGGAGGACCTCCCCCATATTATGATCGTGGTGAAAGAAGAGCTAACTTGGAGGAAACAGTTAACAAGTACCTTGTAGATTCAACTAAAAGACAGAAAGAGCAAGAAGAATGGCTAAAAAACTTCTAAGATAATACAAATAAGAGCCTTTCTAGCCATGAAGAATCACTGAAACTTGGAAACCATGATTGGGAAGCTTGGCGACGAAGTACAAAGAAGAAATGAGGCACAAAAGAACAGATCAACAGTATGTAAAGTCGTGTTTTCTGAGAATGACAAATCCACCGATGAGCCTAATAAAGACAATGATGTTTATGGCAGAAGAGAGTTACGCCGTAACCAAACATCAGAGTTACGGCGTAACTAGGATACGAGGAATGACAAGCTCCCAAGTTAGACGAATCTAAAAGGAAGAATCATTGGTGTAAGGCTATTGCAATTGATAATGGAGAGTGTTATGATCTATGGGCCTCATGCGACCCTCGGAGCGAACGAACTGTAACACCCCAACCCGACAAGGGTAGAAGTGTCACATTCTAGTCATATCGAACGCATAATTAAAATCTTTACAAGCGGAATCCTTAAAAGGAAGTATCAAATAAGATAATCGATTTCTTGACAAGGAAATACAATGTTCCAAAATGAAAATGAAAACTCAAAACAAAACTCTTCAAGACAAGTCCAAATAATAATCAACTAGGGTTGGTCCACTCGGATAATCCAACTCGACCCATCAAAGCCCATCTTCAAATCTAAAACCCATGCAGAAAAGAAGTCTTGTGAGCTTAAAAGCCCGTGAGCAGATATAACAAAGCGAAAGCTAAATAAAAGCATAAGCGAAAAGAAACAAAGGAAACCGATAACAAGGTCGCAGCCGAAAAGAGAACAATGAGTCAATGAGGATCCCGAACACAATTTTACAGATATCCAAAACGAACAGATAACAAGGAGAACGAAGCAAAACAAAGCATCGATGACATATAAACAAGCACATACAAACCGGGTATACAAGATCGAAACATAAGCAAGTATAGCGAGCGTCGATCCACACAACATATACTGAGATACAATAAATTGTGAATCAAGACATACAATTCAAACAGGAATCTAACGGCAGCGGAAGCAATTAATTAGTGAAAGAGCTTGGCAATCACACAAGTCAAGTAACCCATGATTAATTACATACAATATCATAACAGAATATAAACATGGCGTATCAACAATAAGCGGGATAAGATACTAATGATATTCATGACCACGAGGTTAACAAAACAGAGTTTACATGATAAGTCAAAACAATCATTTATACATGAACATGGACGAGACGATTCAAAGAGTCACATAACAAGATGGTAAACCGCTTGTCGAGTTATTAGCATGTCAATAGATGAATCGTACAATCACATATTAATGATATCGTAGGGTAAACAAGTGGTCACATAAGACATGCAAATAACACAATCAAATTCAATAATCATATAATAACCCAGTGCGTGAATGGAATGGTAGTAGAATGAGTCACATAAGGTACCGAAAATGCATAATCAATACGTAATATAGTGCGTTGGGGAACATGTAGGTACAATATGGGTATATCAATAGTGTAAGGTATGTCGAAATCCATCCCGAGCCAACAAAACAAATCAATATCAATAGTGGCAATAGTCGCCATTAGTATCCAATAGTAGCCATTGTATTCGGAGGGTGACCTCGGAATACCAAACCAATAGGAGGGAGACCTCAAGAACCAATGGAGTAGCTAGCTCTGAGGCCAAGACGCCAGTGTGCACACCTACATCATTCACCGCATGCATCATAACATATCGATAATGTGAACAAATCTAGGATGCATCCATACGCCGCAGAATGATAAGGGCCATACAATATATATTGAGCTCATAATCGATAATGAAAGGGACTGTGTAACATCACTCGACACACTGTAGTCATGCCATTGGTGCATCAATGACACGGACATGGAACCCCATGCCTAAGTGAAACAATATTTGCCCGGGTATCAATCAAGGGTCAAATAAAGGTTCAAAGGTAGTAATATGTCACCATCAAAATCGAGGTTCAATATCGTGAGCTCACAATTCAAAGGTTCATAGCAAACAATATCAAGGTCCAATATCAAAGGTTCAAGAATGAGGTTCAATAACATAGGTTCAAGAATAAAGATTCAATAACAGAGGGTCAATAGCAATGGTTCAATATCGAGGTCAATAGCAAAGGAAATGATAGCAATGAACTATCGAAGCGAACAAAGTAAAAGGATCGAAAGTCATGAGAAACCCCATCAAAAGGGATAGAATATCTGCCTCGCTTCAAACAAGCAAAATAGGAAAGTACGATCACACGATGAATCAATCCACCGTCCGGAACCTATATGAATTTGATAACGCTTATTAAAGTCGGATTACGATTTTAGACGGCTTTCCATTTTAAAGGTGTCTCCACTTTTAGTAACTTTTCATTTTAGGCGATTTTAAACTAGAAGATTTAGTTTTACAAATTCTAATTAAATAAATTATAGTCTAGTAATGTTAATTATCATGGTTCGTGGTTTAAAATATAAATAATTCAAACTTGGGTTTTAAAGTGTAACTTCTTAAAGTTTAGGGTTATTAGTGACAAGTATATTAAAATTAAAAACTCAATATTATTATTTGATAGTCTAGGGTGTAATGTGTCATTTTCTAATAGTGCAAGGTTTGCATGCGACAAAATCTAAAATGAGGGTTTAAATGAAAATTATCAAAATATTACAACATGTAATCTTTTAGCCATACGCATGGTTCATACTCAAATTTCGCTTTTAACTTTTCATTAAACACATATACGAGGCTTAACTCATGATTTTAGGTAGACCCAATAGTAGGTTATTCCTTGCTTTATTTTATCATTAGGATGACATGATTGGAGAAGAAAACATGCATGGCTTTAGAACTTCGTGACCGTAATGCAAACCAAAAATCGCTTTTATAAGGTGCATATGCCACATGCCGAAGGCTTGTCTCATGGTTTAATATAATACAACCATAATAGGTTTTTGTATCAAGCGCTTAATGTTTTCATGAACCGTACTTTATAGCATTAAAACATGTGCATGGATACCCCATGACACTACCGGTTTTAGATTTAAAAGCAAAGAATTAGAGGTGCCGATTGAGATATATATATATATATATATATATATATATATATATATATATATATATATATATATATATATATATATATATATATATATATATATATATATATATATATATATATATAAGGTTCTCTCATGTTTTATATAGTCTAAAATCGATTGTACAAGACATATTTTTTGGCACAAAGGACATGCGCATTATGCACCATTTACACGACCAGGACCACAAGTAAACAAGACAAAAAAATGTGACGATGGTACCTTGATAGCGTAAGAAGAAGAAGAAAACCGAGGATCAAACCCGACAACCAAGCTCTCTTTCGAGCCCTAATGTACCACGACAACAAAGAAGATGATCCACAACCAAAACCAATCAAACCTTTCGCACTAAGCACGTGATTTCACCTTTAACGAAGCCTTCGAACCTCCTTTTTGGACTGCTTGTGTCGACAGAATAATGATGGAGATGGAGGGTATTTTTATTACGTATACTTTGTGTATGAGTCTAGGGTTGAGATGTATTTTATTTGAATGGGATATTGCAATCCTTTAAATGATAACTTGAGACATTTTAGGAGATGATTGAGGTCTAGGCGTTTCTATGAGCCGAATCAAAGGGAATCATGTATTTAATCATCTTCCAAAAATATACTTTGTACACCTTATTCATTTTATGTAGTATATGGTACAAGTGACCTTTTAATGTGTTACAATCATTTATTAGTATAAGTATAAGTTTTATTTGAAAGTCTTGTGTAAATTAATTAATTATTATTACGTGTCCAACGATTTAACGAGCTTGTTATATGTCGCGAGTTATTAGTTGAGGGTATTATAGTCTTTTAACGCATTAACGATTTTAGGGTTTTACAACTCTTCCCCTCTAAAAAAAATTTTCGTCCTCGAAAATTGAAGTCGCAGGGGTACACAGAGGCGAACGGGTTGAAGGCAGACGTAGCAATCCATAGGTTCGCACAGATCAAAACGATTTCAGTCCAAAGCGTACAAACCTTATACGTAACAAATGTCGGTGAGAATCTCGCAAAAGGTACAAAATTCCAAACGAATACGAGGAGTGCCAAATAACTGATATAAGTCATATTCCATTCACGCACCAATCCTGCATTTCCCAAGATGTCATATGATTTCAATAAGCTCAAATTATATGATCTGGTATTATCACGCTGATCGGTGTCATAATACTTGCATCACATAACAAGTCCTTATTGTCACCATTTTCTCGTCCGGTCATGACAAACCACATAGCCAAAATCACACAAAACATATCACATATAGCAAGCATCAAACCAAAGCAGCCAGTCCACATACATACATCGATAACACATCAAAACAACTTACCATATCACCAAAGAAGAAGGCCACCAACTTGCTCGAAACGGTTCCTCATGACTCATTACTGACGATCCAATATAAAGCTGAGATATTAACCAAATGCCAAACGATAAAGCTTCACCATTCAAACCGAGTTCCGAACAAATCAAGAAAAGCAATACTGATCAGAATCACTTAACAGAATATCAAACCGCCTCAAAACGCATGACAAACGAATCGGAGTAACACAAGTCACGCCCAAATCATATGAAGTAGATGAACCTTCTCTTGTAACACCCCAACCCGACAAGGGTAGAAGTGTCACATTCTGGTGTCATATCAGAACATACAAATAAAATTTTACAAGCGAAAGCATTAAAGAATGAAATACCAAGTCATATAGACGAATGACTTACAAGGAAAATACAAAGTCCAATATGTCTAAAATAAATGAAATCTCCAACCAATAGCCCAACAAAATAAATCCAAATAATAAGGTATCTAGGGTTGGTCCACTCAAATAATCCAACTCTCACCATCAAAGCCCATCTTCAAATCCTAAAACCCGCAGCAGAAAAGAAATGCGGCTAAGCTTTAAAAGCCCAGGTGAAGCAGATATAACAAAGCGAAAGCTAAATAAAATCAAATGCAAAATGAAACAAAGGAACGGATAACAAAGGCGCAATGAAATGAGAGTAATGAGTCAATGAGGATCCTGCAGAACCAAATTATACAGATATCCAAAAAGAACATATAACAAGGAAGACGAAGCAAAGCACGGCATCGATGACATATATACAAGCACATACAAACAAGCACACAAGTATCGACATAAGCAAGCATAGCGAGCGTCGATCCACACAACACATACATCATACAATCAATCGTGAAATCGTAACATAAATAAGCCAAACGGAAACTAAAAGCAAGCGGAAGCACTCAAATAAGAAATGAGCATGGCAATCACACAAGACAAATAACCCACGCTAATAACATAACAAGATTACAAGAGATATAAGCATGGCGGTCGACAATTAGCAGAAGAACACCAACGGATAATCATAGCCCATGAACATAATTTAAATGGAGGTATCCCTAATAAACAGATAAATCAACTGACACACTCAAACATGATCACTGTATCAATCAAGGTTCCCATAACAGAAGATAACATATATTCGAGATGACAACATTGAATCATATAATCGCCTATAAATTATATCGTAATGTGATAAACAAGAATCACATAGAACATGAAACAAAGATAATCAAATTCAATAATCATATAATAACTGCACGTGAATGGAATGGTGGTAGAATGAGTCACATATGGTGCAGAGTAATGGACAATTCTGAGTAATATGATGCGTTGGGGAATCTGTATGTTCAACATAGGTATATCAACAAGTAAGTGGTTGTCGAAATCTATCACGAGCCCAAACCAAACAAACCATATCATATCATAGTAACCATTGCATTCGGAGGGCGACTCGAATACCGATCAATAGAGGGAGACCTCAAGAACCAATGGAGAAGCTAGCTCGAGACCGTGAAGACGCGTACACACACGACGTCATTCACCGCATGTGATCATAACATATCGATAATGTAACAAATCTAGGATGCATCCATCGCCCGCATGAGCGATAGTGGCCATACAATATATATCGAGCTCATAATCGATAATGAAAGGGACGGTGTGGAACATCACTCAACCACACTAAGTCATGCCATTGGTGCATCAATGACACGCCATGTTACCTTCATGGCTAGGGAACAATATTTGGCCGGGTATCAATCAAGGGTTAAACAAAGGTCCACAGTAGCAATATGTCACCATCATACCAAAGGTTCAATATCAAGAGCTCACAATTCAAAGGTTCATAGCAGCAACAATATCAAAGTCCAATATCAAAGGTTCAAGAATGAGGTTCAATAATGTAGGTTCAAGAACAAAGGTCCAATAACGGAGGGGTCAATAGTAATGGTTCAATATCGAGGGTCAATAGCAAAGGAAATCATAGTAATGAAATATCGTGTTTAACAAAGTCAAAGGATCGAAGTCATGAGAAATCCCTACGAAAAGGGATAGAATATCCGCACTTAACGCCGACGAAAGGAAAGCAAACGAATGAATGAACACAAAGATCGCCACGCCTTCTTTAACGAATCGACACGGATTACGGTTCGCATAATACTTATTAGCTCATTTAAGTCATAATGATTTATTGCTTATATAAATCAGACATTAATTTTTAGAGCCATTATGCATATTCTCATTTTAGTAATAGACCGAATTAAATATTTTAGGGTAATAATCATTAATTAGCCAAACTTGAGGGTTACAAATGATAAATGGCAAAATTAAATGTTTAATATGACCAATATCCTATTTTAAGGCTTTGTTAGATAATACTTCAAAGTATAGGGTTCGCATGGCAAAAATCTCAAAGTTTAAGGTTTACATTGCAATTAAGCTTTAAAGTTTTCTTTTACTTTGCTGTAACATGCACGTATGATGAATTACACAAATAAAATACGCTTTATAATGTTCCAAAGTACAAGATTGGTCTAACATCGAGCTTGCTCGTAGTCTATATGGCTAACATATACGACCAAGTAACTATACATTATCGTTAACCCCCGACTCGACTTCCCCGACGCACTTTCAAAATGCCAAACGGCTCACAAACGAATTCCGCGATCACCCTTGAACTCGCCCCACAAAACTACCCATTTTATCCATGATGACAGTAGATATTTAGATCACATGAAATCATGTACCATTTGTTTCAAATACATGCACACACGCAACTTAAAGACGCATGAAAAAATGAGTTGGCTTGATTCATGCACCCATAACCTTAACCTGATTAACACATTCAATACTCACACTTGCATACACATACACGCCACCATACCACTGTCCATATAACGAGACCAAGCCAAAATACCATGCATGCATACACTACATGAACCATAAACAACTCGAGCCTCACATAACGAAACAAGAATACAACTGCCTTTGCTCGAAACTGTCTCTAAACAACACCCTTTTTAATTTAAATACTCAAACTCTTTTTATTCATTCATTTATTTATTACGAGACTAGGTTTGAACTCGCCAAGATGGATAACGAGGGTAATATTGAGTCTCGGGTGACCAGATAGACATGTACACATTAACTCCTTCGAATGGCAAATACACAAGCACCGAGTCGACATTTGTAGTTCATAATTTCATGTGACCAGTGTTCTAAATAAAAGCCCAAGGAATGTGATATAACAAAACGAAAGCTAAATAAAATCAAATGCGAAATGAAACAAAGGAAACGGATAACAAAGTCGCAATGAAAGAGAATAATGAGTCGACGAGGTCCCGCAGAACGCAATTATACGATATCCAAGTACATATAACAATGAGAACGAAGCAAAGCAAAGCATCATGACAAGCATACAAGCACATACAAACTAGGCATAAAGCATCAAACATAAGCAAGCATAGCGTACGCTATATCCACACAACATATACAAGATACAATCAATTCAGAAATCAAGATATACAAGCCAAACAGATATCTCAGAAAGCGGAAGCAATTAATTAATAAGTGAGCATGGCAATTCACATGTGTCAAAACCCTTAGTCACAACATAACCCGAATCATAACAGCAGAAAAACATGGTAGTCACACGTAACAAGTAGGAATACAGTATGAACACTATAATTAAATGAATTAAATACATAGTAAGGCAATTAAACAAGTTAACAAGCTAGACTTCATAAGTTGAACCATTTACCCAATCAAACCGTAGCAAAACTGAAATGCAAACATGGCAGGTCAACAACAAGCAGATAAGGATACGATCAAGTAATCATAGTCCACGAGATTAATTGAACGAGGTACAAAAGATAAACAGATCAACAATCGATTTCACACAAGCACGGTTACCAGACAAATCAAAGGATCACATAACAGTAAGATAGCATATCATCAGATGACAACAGGTAAAACTTATATCGCATACATACATATCATACAGAGTAATCAATAGTCATATAAACATAAATGTCATAATCAAATCCAATAACATATAATAACTCGGTACGTGAATGGAACGATAATCGGAAATAACGGAATGAGAGTGTGACAGATCAAAGCAATGGAATGTATATATCTTGGTAGTAGAGTGAGTCATATAAGGGTACACAGAATATGGTGCGTTGGGGATGTAGAAGGTACAATATAGGTATATCAAAAGTGTAAGGGTTGTCGTAAATCTATCCCGAGCCAACAAAACAAACCATATCAATATTGGCAATAGCACAAGTAACCAATAGTAACCATTGTATTCGGAGGTGACCTCGAATACCAAACCAATATGAGGGAGTCCTCAAGAACTTGCCGAGTAGCTAGCTCCCAAAATGTGAGGTGTATTGCACACACGCACCACATCACCAAAACAATATATCAATATCAATACAATACAAATCTAGATGCATCCATCGCCCGCAAAACAATAGTGGCCATACAATATATCGAAGCGCATAATCAATACAAAATGGGACGGTGTGGAACATCACTCAACCACACTAAAGTCATGCCATTGGTGCATCAATGACACGGACATGGAACCCCATGCCTAGTTAATGGCTCCGTATCAATCAAGGGTCAAACAAAGGTTCAAAGTGTAGCAATATATAAGTCTTCACAATTAAAGGTTCATATTCAATGGTTCACAGCTCGTAGGTTCATAGCAATAGTTCAATATCAAAAATTCAAGAGCAGTCCAATATCAAAGTTCAAGAGCAATAGTTCAATATCAAAGGTTTAGTAGCAAAGGTTCAATAACGAACGCTCGAAGAATGATGGTTCAATAATGAGAGGGTCAATAGCAAAGCAAAGATTCAATAGCAATGGTCATATAGCAAAGGGATCGATATCAAAGGTTCAATATTAGACGGTCAATAGCAAATGAATCATAACAATGAGATATCATAAGTGAAACAAAGTCGAAGGATCGAAAGTTAGAGAAACCCCTATCGAAAAGGGATAGAATATCCGTATTTCAATCAAGCAAGCAAAATAGGAAAGTAAGGTCACACGATGAATCAATCACCGTCCGAACCTATGAATTAGATAACGCTTATTAAGAATCAAACACTTGTTTAAGACGGACTTTCCATTTTTAGCAAGTTTCCCACTTTAGTAATCTTTCCATTTTAAGTACTTTCTATTTTAGGAAACTTTCTATTTTAGGCAGGTTTCTATTTTTAAACTTTCCATAATTAGCAGAGGCGAACGGGTTGAAGGCAGACGTAGCAATCCATAGGTTCGCACAGATCAAAACGATTTCAGGTCCAAAGCGTACAAACCTTATACGTAACAAATGTCGGTGAGAATCTCGCAAAAAGGTACAAAATTCCAAACGAACATGAGGAGTGCCAAATAACGGATATAAGTCATATTCCATTCACGTACCAATCCCAGGCATTTCCCAAGATGTCATATGATTTCAATAAGCTCAAATTATATGATCTCGGTATTATCACGTTGATCAGGTGTCATAATACTTGCATCACATAACAAGTCCTTATTGTCACCATATTCTCTCCCGGGTCATGACAAACCACATAGCCAAAATCACACAAAACATATCACATATAGCAAGCATCAAACCAAAGCAGGCCAGGTCCACATACATACATCACATAACACATCAAAACAACTTACCATATCACCAAAGAAGAAGGCCACCAACTTGCTCGAAACGGTTCCTCATGACTCATTACTGACGATCCAATATAAAGCTGAGATATTAACCAAATGCCAAACGAAAGCTTCACCATTCAAACCGAGTTCCGAACAAATCAAGAAAAGCAATACTGATCAGAATCACTTAACAGAATATCAAACCGCCTCAAAACGCATGACAAACGAATCGGAGTAACACAAGTCGCGCCCAAATCATATGAAGTAGATGAACCTTCTCAGCCACCGGTTGAATCTTGTCTCCGTCTTTTGCGTCTTTGGTTGATCCGTCCGGCTCTCCAAAGAAGATCCTAATGTTTCAAAGAAGCATGGCGGTAGGGTACGACTTTTGCTTCACGAACCTCTCCACTCGAGAGCTGCAAAGAACGCAGTTTGGCACCATCGTCTTCGACTCTACGGTTAGTCTCCATCTAACGATCGACAAACGGATGTGCGAAGACAAAATAATAAAATCAAATGCTAAGAGAATAAGAGCAAAACGGTGAAGACAAAAGATTATCAAGTCAAAACCGAACGACAATCAAAAGGAATCGAATATATCGGAACAAACGGAAGCCTAATGTCTACCCAATCCTCACGGTCAATCCTAAGGTCAACAAGACGAAACACGGGCTCGATACCATAATTGTAACACCCCAACCCGACAAGGGTAGAAGTGTCACATTCAAGCGCCATATCGAACGCATAATTAAAATCTTTACAAACGGAATCCTTAAAATGAAGTATCAAATAAGATAATCGATTAATCGACAAGGAAATACAATGTTCCAAAATGAAAATGAAAACTCAAAACAAAACTCTTCAAGACAAGTCCAAATAATAATCAACTAGGGTTGGTCCACTCAGATAATCCAACTCTCACCCCATCAAAGCCCATCTTCAAATCTAAAACCCGCCGCAGAAAAGAAGCTGGTGAGCTTAAAAGCCCAGTGAATGCGGATAACAAATAAAAGCTAAATAAAAGCATAAACGAAAAGAAACAAAGGAAACCGATAACAAGGTCGCGTGAAAAGAGAACAATGAGTCAATGAGGATCCCGAACACAATTTTACGATATCCAAAACGAGCGAGATAGCAAGGAGAACGAAGCAAAACAAAGCATCGATGACATATAAACAAGCACATACAAACCAGCATACAAGAGTGAAACATAAGCAAGTATAGCAAAGGCCGATCCACACAACATATACAAGATACAATAAATTGTGAATCAAGACATACAATTCAAACAGAATCTAACGGCAGCTGAAGCAATTAATTAGTAAAGAGCTTGGCAATCACACAAGTCAAGTAACCCACGATTAATTACATACAATATCATAACAGAATATAAACATGGCGAGATCAACAATAAGCGGGATAAGATACTAATGATATTCATAGACCACGAGGTTAACAAAACATAGTTTACATGATAAGTCAGTCAAAATAATCATTTATACACGAACATGGACCGTATTTAATCAAAGAGTCACATAACAAGATGGTAAACCGCTTGTCGCTTATTAGCATGTCAATAGATGAATCGCACAATCACATATTAATGATATCGTAGTAGGGTAAGCATGAGTCACATAAGACATGAAAATAGCACAATCAAATTCAATAATCATATAATAACCCGATGCGCGAATGGAATGGTAGTAGAATGAGTCACATAAGGGTACCGAAGTAATGCACAATCAATCGAGTAATATAGTGCGTTGGGGAATATGAAGGTACAATATGGGTATATCAATAGTGTAAGGTATGTCGAAATCCATCCCGAGCCAACAAAACAAATCAATATCAATAGTGGCAATAGTCGCCATTAGTATCCAATAGTAGCCATTGTATCGGAGAGGTGACCTCGGAATACCAAACCAATAGGAGGAGACCTCAGAACCAATGGAGTAGCTAGCTCAGAGGCGTGAAGACGCCAGATTGCACACCGACATCATTCACCGATGATCATAACATATCGATAATGTAACAAATCTAGGATGCATCCATATGCCCCGCAGACGAGATAGTGGCCATACAATATATATTGAGCTCATAATCGATAACGAAAGGGACGGTGTAACATCACCGTGACTGCACTAGAGTCATGCCATTGGTGCATCAATGACACGGACATGGAACCCCATGCCTAGTGAAACAATATTTGCCTGTATCAATCAAGGGTCAAATAAAGGTTCACGAGTAGTAATATGTCACCATCAAAATCGAGGTTCAATATCAAGAGCTCACAATTCAAAGGTTCATAGCGAATATCAATATCAAGGTCCAATATCAAAGGTTCAAGAATGTAGGTTCAATAACATAGGTTCGGTGAATAAAGATTCAATAATAGAGGTCAATAGCAATGGTTCAATATCGTAGGTCAATAGCAAAGGAAATGATAGCAATGAACTATAAAAGCGAACAAAGTAAAAGGATCGAAAGTCATGAGAAACCCCTCTTGAAAGGGATAGAATATCGTACCTGCTTCAAACAAGCAAAATAGGAAAGTACGATCACACGATGAATCAATCTCGCCGTCCGAACCTATATGAATTTGATAACGCTTATTAAAGTCGGATTACGATTTTAGACGACTTTCCATTTTATGTGTCTCCACTTTTAGTAACTTTTCATTTTAGGCATTTTAAACTAGAAGATTTAGTTTTACAAATTCTAATTAAATAAATTATAGTCTAGTAATGTTAATTATCATGGTTCAGGGTTTAAAATATAAATAATTCAAACTTGGGTTTTAAAGTGTAACTTCTTAAAGTTTAGGGTTATTAGTGACAAGTATATTAAAATTAAAAACTCAATATTATTATTTGATAGTCTAGGGTGTAATGTGTCATTTTCTAATAGTGCAAGGTTTGCATGCGACAAAATCTAAAAATGAGGGTTTAAAATGAAAATTATCAAAATATTACAACATGTAATCTTTTTAGCCATACGCATGGTTCATACTCAAATTTCGGTTTTAACTTTTCATTCGACACATATATGAGGCTTAACTCATGATTTTAGGTAGACCCAATAGTAGGTTATTCCTTGCTTTATTTTATCATTAGGATGACATGATTGAGAAGAAAACATGTGCATGGCTTTAGAACTTCGTGACGTAATGCAAACCAAAATCGGTTTATAAGGTGCATATGCCCACATGTCAAGGCTTGTCTCATGGTTTAATATAATACAACCATAATAGGTTTTTGTATCAAGCGCTTAATGTTTTCATGAACCGTACTTTATAGCATTAAAACATGTGCATGGATACCCCATGACACTACCGTGTTTTAGATTTAAAACAAAGAATTAGAGGTGCCTTGATTGATATATATATATATATATATATATATATATATATATATATATATATATATATAAGGTTCTCTCATGTTTTATATAGTCTAAAATCGATTGTACAAGACATATTTTTGGCACAAAGGACATGCGTACCATGCACCATTTACACGACCAGACCACAAGTAAACAAGACAAAAAAAATGTGACGATGGTACCTTGATAGCGTGTAAGAAGAAGAAGAAAACCGTGATCAAACCCAACAACCAAGCTCTCTTTTGAGCCCTAATGTACCACGACAACAAAGAAGAAGTGATCCACAACCAAAACCAATCAAACCTTTCGCACTAAGCACGTGATTTCACCTTTAACGAAGCCTTCGAACCTCCTTTTGAACCGCTTGTGTCTACGAATAATGATGGAGATGGAGGGTATTTTTATTACGATACTTTGTGTATGAGTCTAGGGTTGAGATGTATTTTATTTGAATGGATATTGCAATCCTTTAAATGATAACTTGAGACATTTTAGGAGATGATTGAGGTCTAGCGCTTCTATGAGCCGAATCAAAGTGGAATCATGTATTTAATCATCTTCCAAAATATACTTTGTACACCTTATTCATTTTATGTAGTATATGGTACAAGTGACCTTTTTAATGTGTTACAATCATTTATTAGTATAAGTATAAGTTTTATTTGAAAGTCTTGTGTAAATTAATTAATTATTATTACGTGTCCAACGATTTAACGAGCTTGTTATATGTCGCGAGTTATTAGTTGAGGGTATTATAGTCTTTTAACGCATTAACGATTTTAGGGTTTTACACCTGCGATGCAGGGGTCGATAAATAAAGGATTAATGAGTACAGATACATGTGGATTGCATTTAAGGATGAAGAAAGATTAGCTAAATTCTCAATTAATGAAGAAGAGGAACCACCCATCAGGCATTGCTGCAGTCCCTTACTAATCACGGAAGATGAGTCCACACGAGCATGGCCAACATGCAATCCCTTTCGTGAGTATTGTAACGGGGGTGGCAATGTGAAGGACGAAGTATGGATATGCCCTCATGAATTGGAAAGACATAATGTTGATTTTGAAACCTATCCTTGATGATTGGTATTGAGAAGGTTCGGGACGCAATCATTAATTCGGTTTTGTTGAGAATTTTGGAGCTCAAATATGAAAACATATTTGATGACGCATTCGATCGGTCGAAGGACCCCTTCGCCTCGATCGAATTTGAATTACGAAGACCCAAGTCTTTCTTCATAAGTCATTGGTGGCGAAACCTTTCAACATTGATATGGTTACAAGTTGGGAATTTGCGGTACCAAGGCCTATGCCCTTCTGAGTCTTCTCTTGAAGGCGCCAAGACAAAGGAGAACCTGACTTGGTCTTCCCCACGTTCCCACTATTTCCTTAGCTTCCCGCCAAGGCGGAGATAGTGGGGATGAAGCCACAGCGGTTACCACAAATCGTGGGCGCCCACCATGATCTCCTAAACGTGTGCTAACACTCTCCAAGCTATTTTCTTCACCTATAAATAGGTTGGACGAGTCATTTCAATGGTATGTCCACTTAACACGATTTCACATACTCCATACTATTTACAACACATATCACATACTTACTCTCACGCCGGAGGTGGTTCGCAGGCCCAACCCATGCGCGATCACTTAACGAAGTGTCTACTATTTCTTATTGCAGATTGGTTACAAGTTTGGCGCAAGCATATCACCTCATACCCTTCGATCATCGCCGAAGGCACGGTCGTCTAATTGTTGTACAATCGGTGGCGCCATCCGTGGGACCGCTACTCGTTATTCCAAACTTATACCTAGTCAATCACGCTCACTAGTTTTACGGCATGAATCAAGGGAGAGAGTATACACCCTCTCGGGTTTCTCGACCTTGACACCAATCCCATCAATGACCCTAACAACCTTCCTAATATAACCGCATCCACCTTTACCACACGATCTCACCCCGAAATAACTCCCAACAACCATGCTTCAACCTCGCTAACCCCGAACCGTGTCGGTCCGGTGTTTGTCGAGCTAACATGAAGCACTAGAATCTTCTTGAGGGGCTCGAAGGAGGCAAGCTCGGAATGTGGAGATGCGAAGGAGTTAGAATATAGCGATAGTATGACGTAAGATTTGGAAATGGAGGCTAGGCCCTTGGCTCCTGGGCTACACACTCGGTGTTAAGGATAGGGTCTCCGAAAGCAATCGAAGGCGAGTGGAAGGTCGGTTGGTTTGAAGATGTTTTGGAGGCTCCGACGGAAGGGAAGGAACAATGGAAGGCTCCAATGGAAGGAGTCACCGTAGGAAACTACAGAGGTTAACTTGCCCCACTTTTGGCGGCTCATCCGGGAAGAAGCGAGGCGGGGGCTCGTTGCGACCTTCTCACGCATCCGGCGTGAAGGCAATCCATCTCAATGAATGGGAGGAAATCTTCCTCCTCATGGTATGTACCCTCCTTTCGTGCTCAATCTTACCTCGCGGGTCTATCCCCCACCTAATGGGCGTGCTAGCAACCCCTTTCACTCAACCATACTGGAACATGCCCTACGGCAACCTATGGTATACCCTTTGTACCGTCAGAAGTCACCCACCTTATATACCCTCGCTTACCCTCAATATGTTAACCAAAACCACATTGGAATTCCTCCAAATCATAACCCGTATAATGCGCCCTACCTACATGCCACCTTATAACTACCTTTATTCGGAGTCCATGGGTTCCACAACACCCTTCGTAAGATGGATGAAGACTACCTTTGCCCGATAGGTTGAAAATGCCCGCACATATTGGTACTTACGATGAGAAAGGGGACCTGATAACTTTTACACTGCTGAAGGGGCTATCGAATGCGTGGGTCATGCCCGCTGCTTGCCACATGTTTACATATACCCTATGAGACTCGTCGTATATGGTGGAACAGGCA
Source organism: Chrysanthemum lavandulifolium (assembly GCA_022545495.1). NCBI lineage: Eukaryota > Viridiplantae > Streptophyta > Magnoliopsida > Asterales > Asteraceae > Chrysanthemum > Chrysanthemum lavandulifolium. Next base: position 77,871,024 of record CM040238.1, read on the forward strand.
AAAACCGTGTAGCATTGTGAATTTGGATGATCTTAAGGCCAAGTTCGGATCACATTTGATCAACCAATAAAAAAGTTCACAAGAGTGCACCTAACGAAGGCACAACATCAACGAAGGAAAATGAGAGCACCGAGCTTTCATTACCGGATATACCGATGACACCTTACGGATAATGGGCTTGCTCGAAGACCAACGCATCTCGTGTTTCGTGCATGGCCTATGAAACGAAGTTTGGTTGAATTCTCTCCACCGACCTCCTCGCTACCTATAAGGGCAGTGGAGAAGGCTTACACCGATCGAAGCCAAAGAAGTGTCTACCAACGGGCTCCGGTCGAAAATAAAGAAAGTCACAAAGAAAGTCCCAAAGCATCCTTCGGGAAGGGTCAAAGAACAGACAAAAGCGAGGGATGGTTTACACCCTACCACAAAAGCATCAACCACGGCTATTGGCTAATCTATCCAAATCTCCAGGAGATACTTGCTATGGAAAAGGTGCGAAGGCCTTTGATCCTCCTCCCATTTGGCAAGTAGGGAAGGACGAGGATACTTCCAATATCGCTATTTCCATGACGATTACGAACACGACACCAACAATTGCAGAGAGCTCAAGAAACAGATAGAAGAGGCTATAAAGTCCGACAAATTGGGACATTTGGTGAAGGGCATAAAGAAAGGTAAAGAAAAGGTCTCTGACACACAGTTGGGGAAAGATACCACACCTGTCGAAGCACCCATCCTCATGGTATATAGGGACGATTCTGGTTTAAAAAGGAAAATAGCAGAGGAAGCATTATGCGGAGTAGGAGATGTTACCTTTCCTTCGATCATAGGCAAAGTTCTCTCAAATGACCCCGTGCTCATCAAAGTCTTGATCTCCAACAAAGAAGTAAACAGAGCCTACCTAGACTATGGTAGCTCTTGCGAAGTGATCTACGAACATTGCTTTCTAAAGCTCAAGCCTTCGACAAGGTCGAAGAGAGTAGGTCGAAGGTACCCTTGGTAGGATTCTCAGGGGAACACTCATGTCCCTTGGGAGAAGTCTCTCTAGAGGTTATGATTGGAAGGAAAGCTAAAAGAATGAAATCCGGTTTTCACGATCATAAGGTGCAGATCTCCCTATAACTTTGTTGATGGGGAGAACATCAATGTAGAAGATGGGCATCGTTGTTTCCACTATACATGCCGCGGTCAAATTCCAAACGCCTTTCGGTATTGGAACGGTTTTTTCCAGCTACAACATGAAGAAGCCCATGGAAGTAGGCAAAAGGATCAAACAGGTCTCGGAAGAACCTCAGAAAAATGTTCTCGGTTGTCGATGTCAAGAACGTATTGTAGTAAACGATCTTTACCCCGATCGATCGGTGGTAATTGGAAAGCAGTTCCCTATCTCTTTTAAAGCGGAATTGGAAAAGGTACTACGGGCAAATGCAAATGTGTTCGCGTGGACCTACTCGACATGACGGAGTCCCGAACTCTCACCATAGACGGAAAGCCCTTCTAAGATCGAACACAAGCTTAATGAGTTCAAACACATTGAACCTATCAAGCAAAAGCGTCAAGCACGGCTCTGAAAGAAATGCCGCAACATGCAAAAAGTGGATGAGCTCGTAGCGGCAGGCATACTCGTGGAAGTGAAGTATCAAACACAGGTAGCCAATCGGTGATGGTCGAAAGCATGGACGGTGGCGGATGTGTGTGAACTTCACGAGATATCAACAAAGCGATCAAGGACTGCTATCCTCTGCCGTAAATCGATTGAAAAGTAGAATCCTTGTCAGGGTTTCAGTTGAAATGTTTTCCGGACGCTTATAAGGGTTACCATCAGATACAAATGGCGGAAGAGGACGAAGAAAAGACAACCTTTTTTACAGGAAAAGGCATTTATTGTTACAAGAAGATGCCTTTTGGTTTGAAAAATATAGGTGTTACCTACCAACGTTTAGTGGACAAAGCCTTCCACAAGCAGATAGGTAGGAATCTCGAAGCATACGTAGATGATATGGTTATCAAGAGTATAATGGAGGAGGATATGCTCTCTGACATCAAGGAAACCTTCGACCAGCTTCGTGCCATCAACATGAAGTTAAACCCCAAACAATGTTCCTTCGTGTGGAAGAAGGGAAATTTTGGGACATCCGATCACGCACAGGTATCAAGGCCAATCCTTGAAGGTTAAGGCCATCACGGTTCTGACCTCCTAAGTCCCTAAAGGAAGTGCAAAGTCCGAGCGAGCTAGCGACTCTTGCGATTCTTATCGAAGGGTGCAGATAGATCTTTGCCGCTTTTCAAGACACTAAAAGGATGCACGGATAAAAAGGCGTTTCGGAGATGCAGATGCAAAATCGCCCAAAAGCTCAAGGAGTTCATGGCTATTCTACCTACACTTACCGCCCAATCAAAGGCGAAGTGTTGTTTATGTACATCGCGACCTCCTTGAAGCATCACGTGTGTTATTGGGAGAAAGGGAGAAGCAAATCCCTATCTACTTTGTTAGCGTGGTTCTCGGTGAGTCGAAATGAATTATCCAGTGATTGGAAGCTAATCTTGGCATTGGTCCACGTGCAAGGCGCCTTCAAGGTACTTCCAAGCTCATCCCATAACCGTATTTCACCGACAAGCCTATTAAGAGATACTTTCAAAGCCGAGAAATCGGCGGGATAGCTAAGTGGGCTATCGAGTTAGGAGAAGCACGAAATTGAATACAAAGGTAGAAACTCGGTCAAAGGGCAAATATTGGCGGACTTTTTAGCGTAAACACCCTCCAAACCAAAGCGGGACACAAAGATTCTTTGAAAAGAAGCTGTGAAAATGGTGAAGGGTGGAAACTTTACACCGACAGAGCCTCCAGCTCACGGCGGGCGCAGTCCGATGCTTGTTGATCCCGAAAGGAAGGAGTACACTTATGCACTCCGCTTTGAATTGATGCTACTAACAATGAGGCGTAATACGAGCCTTTAGCTGAGCCTCCGATCGGGCAAGGACATGGAGGTAGAAGACTTGGCTATTTTGTTGACTCACAACCGGTGGCTAATCGGATAAAAGGCTCATCTGAGCGAGACAACCCGTGATCAGCAATATTTGGATAAGGCCAAGGAGATGTCGAAGGGTTTACATCCTACAACATAGAGCATGTTTGAAGAAACCAAAACAAGAAAGCGGATGCACTCAACAAACTGGCATCGATGGCATTTGCTCATTTAACTAAGGAGGTTCTAGTCAAAGTGTTGGCAGACAGGTTGATGAGTGTGTAAATACTCATCATTTTTGTACTATCTAGATCGAAATCATCTCGAAAACACTCAAAAACGCATCAAAATGATAAAAATATCACAAATCAGTGTTTTATGTGTTTTAAATGCAAAATATCAAAATCGATGAAAACGATCAAATTTGCAAAATTAGCGGTTTAGTCCCCAAGTTTTAAAAGTTGTCAAATCTAGTCCACGGTATTTCAAAATAAAGAAAAATGTCATTTTAGGTCCTTGGGATTCAAAAGTTGTCAAAACAAACCTTTGAAATGTAAATTTGCAAAATTACAACTTTAGTCCCTAAAGTTTGAAAAATGTCATGTTTAGTCCTTGGACTTTTCAAAAATGGCAAATATGGTCCTTTAACTATTTAAGTATGTCAAATATGGTCCTTGTGATATGTTGGGAAAAGTGGCATGTTCAATCCTCATGTTTGGCCGAATTACATTTTTAGTCCTTGTGCTAATAAACCAAATGGACCTTTGTTATTACCTTGGCCCAATCCATAGCCCAAACAATATCTAAACCCACGGTCCAATATCATAACCCGGTTTACCCTGGTCAACCCGCCCAAACCCGGTCAACAACAATACCACCCAAGTCAAACAAACACCCCCGTTTTTCCCTCCCTTTGTCTCCTTCCTCCCAACCTAGCCTGAAATCACTCCATAACCCATCTCTTAGCTCACCTTCACCTTTTCCTTGTCCCCCCACCTCAACACAAATCCAAGAGATCATTAAATACAACCTTTCCCACACTCAACCTATCCACCTGGCTAAAACCCTTTGGCGCCAAAAATGCTTTCAAAGGCTAGGATTTGTTTGAGCCATCCAATGGCTGCCAAATGAAGTGGGATTTGTTTGACAACTCAAGTGGATCTCAGAACCTATAAAAGAAAAGAGAGAAAGAGAAAAAGGGGGTAGCTAGTTTCATTTTTTCTTTCTTTAATGTAGTTTTTATTTAAATGTCTTAGTTTTAGTTTAAATGTTGTAATTTGACTTTTATGTATAACAATTAAGTTAAGACGACTTTGTATCTTACTTTTGAGCATCAATTTCAAGTTTTCATATAAGTTCCAACTTTCAAGTTCTTGTTGCAAAATTTCGGTTCTAAATTCTCTTGTCCAAGATTCTAGTGTTTGTTTTAAGTTCAAAATGGTTTAGATAAGTTGTTTCTGACTTTTGTAAGCTTAAAAATCGATTTCAAACAAGTTTTATTGATGGTCAACAAAAGTCAAAACAGGTCAAGAATTTGAAAGTCAAATTGGTTTGGGTTGATTTATGGTTCCAATCTGTTTAATAGCTTAATCATGTGTTAATTAGTAAGTTTGAATTACTTGTGGTAAGCTTTCATCTAGATTAGTGGTTTTATGCATTTTCATGAAGTTAAAAAGGGTGTTTGGTTTAAGCTTATTTTAAGGTCAAAAAACTGTTTTTAACCACTTTGACTCTCAAAGTCAAAGTGGTTTAAAGGTTTGAGCAAGTTCTTAAAAGTGTGTTTAGCTTAGACAACATTTTGCAAGTTTGGTTTAAAAAAAAAAGGGTAGTATACATTACGTTCATTGCTCCAAATAAAGCGACAGCAGTCTTTGTTTACCTCTTTTCACGGCTTATTTTAGGTCAAAACTTGGTCCAAAGTACTTTTCTTGTATTTTCACATGCCCACCTAGACATAGGATTAGTTAGTTTGCTTTTAGTATCACTCTAGCCTAGTTTAATCTTGTTAAGTCATCAAAAAAAACCCATATCATTCTGTTACAAAGAATGATGTGATGGCAATTTTTTTTTTGTTTAGCTTATTTAGTGCTCCACTTAGCTTATTTTAGGTATCTCTAGTGCTTATTAGTTCCATAGATTAGGTTTAGATAGTTTCCAACTTATTTAGTGCTTATTGTACTTCTTAGAATAGCTTAGGTTCCTAGTTTCCATTTGTACTCAATTTTTAGCTTAAGACTTCCAATATATCCCAACCGCTTTTCCCATTTCTAGATTGCTTTTCAGTTTTCATAGCTTATTTAGCATAGTGTATATTTTTCTAGTGCTCATTTCCATTTCAAGTGCTTATTCAAGGTTCATTTTGCTTGAAAACGAAAATGGTGTTTGGTTTATGCTAATTGTCAAAGCGTTATGAATAAGCGGTTGTAAACTGCTTATTCCAAGTGTTTATAAAAGTGTTTTCACAAAAAGTCTTATTTTGGTGTTATAAAAAAGTTGCAAAGAAATTTTGAAAAAAAAAAAATGGTTTGCAAAAGGTGGGGTGGGATTGACCCCCGACCTCTTGCACACGACCACAACACCACACCACTTTACCAAGCGCCCTAGGGTCTTTTCAAGTTTAACTCTACACTACTTAATACTTAACTATAGAAAACAGTTTAGAGCTTTGTAGCTTATTTAGCTTATTATTAGCTTATTTCCAAAAGTAGTACCCAAGTTTTTTATTTTCTTTAAACCAAAGATAGCTTAAAGTATTTTGTGTGAAATTTTCGATTTTTATAAAACATTTAGTATTTTTATTAATTAATTAGATTAAATTAGTTTTAAATCATAATAAATAATTTAAAAGTCGAGAAAAAATACCCGCTTTTTCTAAAATTTTCTTTTATCATATAGTGCGTAATAAAATTAGTTTTAAATTAAGTGAGGCCTTTATTTCTTAAAATTTACGTTTTATCTTGCTCAAGCGCTATTTTTGTAAATAACGCTCGTTTTAGTTTTAAGTAACGTTTTTAGGTAATTTAAATTTATGTTTTAGTTAAAATAGTTTATTTAAGTTATTTTGTTTTATAAATCATAAACGTTCATCACTTTAAATATAGTGATAGCGTTTATTTAATAGATTTTATCTTTTTAATCTTCTTAATTTGTATTTTAGTCGCTTTTATTTATAACCTTTTTCAGTAGTGTAATATTCAATCTAAATCCTTTCTGATCGCTATCATTAGTGATCATTCTACCGTCTGAATCAGTGTTTGCACACCATTGAGTCTCAGTGGGACATAACGACCGGGAATTCACTATATTCTCGAGGACTTCATTGCATTTGTGTTTAAGCGGTTTTAAACTTCTTACGGTCCGCCATTCACAAGTGGGCGGCTTGTGAGGTAACTTGACCGTAGTTCAAACATGATCAAAATTTTGGCACGCCGGGAGGCTTTAGCGTGTGTTTGCCTTTTTCGGATCCATTCTTGCACATATTCCATCTTTTGTAAAAGTTTTGTAAAGTTTTCAAAAATCTCAAAGTTCATTAACACTTTTCCTAAAGTGTTAAAAGCATAAAAATATTTTCGATCTTTGTTTTTATCATCATGTTTTCAAAAACACCAAAAATATTCCTCTTTACCCTCCCACCTTTTTGATTCTTCATTTTTACCCTCGATAACCTTTGATTCTATCTATGTCTTATCCTCACCCTCTTGGTTGTCAATGGTGTGGTGGTCCTTATAATGGTGGTAATTGCCCCGGTTGTAGCATGGTGGATTCGAGAAGCGGGTGCATCTATAACCAAGATCCTATTCCTACCATAACACGACGATTTATTCCATCGCTACCACCTTGTGAGACTCAAGATTTCTTGTTGTGAGTCTTGTGGTGGTTCTCATTCGATTCGATTGTCAATTAGGAAACACGCTTGTCTATGAAAGGTGTTCCCGATAACAATTATGACTACAACACATACCACTCACACCACATCGTTGTCTTGTTGTGAATTTTGTGGGGTCCTCATTATGATTACCAATGTCAATCGTGGAATCAAAATTTCTATGAATCGATCCTTGTTATAACACTCCTTGTTTTGACAATTTCCAACCCCACAATTTTACGTCATTGAACAATTTCCGTCATTGATCAACATCCTCGTGAGAAAAGTATGCTAGAAGAACTGCCGAAGACCAAACGTCTCGCAACGAAAAATCTATGCTAGAATTACTTGAAGAAGAGGAACGAGCCGCTAAGATTCAAAGATGTCTTCAAGAAATACGAATCGAGGAACGAGCACTGCAAGGCGTGCCCGATGGCTCGCGACTTACATCGACGATGATGATGATAGTGGCGATGATGATGAAAGTTTGTCGGTGAAACCACACACGAAGAGCCCGTTAACTCTCTAAGTATGGGGACGAGCCTCTTAGCACTATTCCGTAAATGGAATCGTCTAGTGTTGAGGGCCTTGTTCCAATCCCAAGTGAGTCTGAGGAAATTCTTGGCCATGAGTGTGATGTGTTTTCTCCTCTTAATGATCTTGTTGAGACTTTCTCGATTTTGACGGTGATTATAGTGATGCCGATTCTTTATATTCTAAAGACATAGAATTTATTGATGCATTACTTCCACATTCGAGATCGTCAACTTAGAAGAGGATGTTGACCATGTTGTTTCCTGACAATCAATACGACTATCACTAATCCCTTATTCGAATTTGATTCGAATTTACTCTAAATTCGCTTAATCCAATCTTTGATAGTGATGAGTCCGACACGGAGACTATAATGGACGAGGTGCATATTTATAGCCCACTAAGTACCGCACATGTCCCACCTCCGTATATTCTTCATGAGGAGTTCGCGGTGAACTCACTCATATCATATCTCCGGAGTATGATTGTTTGGATGGCAAAATCATGATCGGGGAGAGAATCTCAATTTGCATATTTATGACAAATCCTTCCACCCTCCCCACCGAGATGCCTTCCAACCCAAAGAGCTCAACCAACAAAATCCAAATAAGTGCAATGCACTTGATCACGAGGAAGAAGATCTTATCATGATCGTTATCATGATCTTCCTTCTTTCTTCACCTACTTGGTGACTTCCTCTCTTCTTCACTCCTTGGGAGTGAGGACACTATCTTTGACCCGGCATTTTCACTTACCATCCGTGAGCCGGGTGCGGTCGTCTTTCTCTCAGATATCTCATCGATTGTGGAACTTTCACGTGCTTCATATGTTTGTCCAAACATCTTGAATGAAAGTCCGATGGAGATTGTTTCTTCCACTTTGCTTCCCCATGAACAAATGAATTAGGGTCGAGTCAAGCTAGCGACTCGGAAATCAAAAAACGATGTACGCACCATATGGGTTTTCACCCATAATTGCATCTTCTTATCCGGGTCCATCGTCCGAAAGGAGGTGTCGGCGTCATCGAGGAAGACTCAAATTGATGACTCAATAAAAGAATATCGACAAGTGGTATCTCGCCGGAGGATCGGAAACTAGCTCGAAGGTCCGCATCAAAGCACCACATCTGATGAATCATGGGGAACTACCTATACCGAAGGTCATTTTTGTCTCTATGGCTTCGTTGTGTGGGACCCAGGCAAGCCGCCAACGTCATTCAAGAAGTACAAGAAGGATCTTGCGGGCTTCACACAGGACCTCGTTCTGTTGTTTCTAAGATCATGAGGATCGGATATTATTAGCCTTCGATGTACAGGGACGCAGTGGAAATCATCCAGAAGTGTGAAGCTTATCAAGTTCACTCAAGGGTGCCGAGGCTACCAAAACAAGATATGACCTCTGTGACGTCCGCATGGCCTTTCAGTCAATGGGGAATAGATATCGTAGGCCCTCTACCAATTTCGCCAGGAGGAGTAAAGTTCTTGGTCGTAGCCATCGACTACTTCACGAAATGGGTGGAAGCTAAGCCTATGGCATCCATCACAGGAAGGCACATGGAAAAGTTCGTATGGGAACACATTATCTGCCGATTCGGAGTACCCCACATCATCATCTCAAATAATGGGAAGCAATTTGCCGAAGGGGTATTTCCAGTGTTTTGCAGAGGCCTGAACATAAAAAAATCTTTCACTTCCATCTACCATCCTCAAGGTAACGGACAAGTGGAAGTTACAAACAGAGACATCATCAAGGCATAGAACGAAGGTGGGATACGGTCCACCACGGTTGGGTAGATGAACTACCTCAAGTACTTTGGGCTCACAGAACGCACACAAAGTCAAGCCATGGGAAACGACTTTTAGCTTGACATATGGCACGAAGCATCATCCCTTCTAAGTCGGTGTCGAAACAGAGGTCATGAACTTTGAGCGAGATACGAAGAAAGACTCGTAGCAACCTAGACCTACTCGAAGAACAAGGGAAATAGCCTCAATCGGGAGGCTATCCATACAAAAGATTGAAAAGTACTAGCGATGCGGTTCGGCCTTGACCTTCAAGCTGTGGGAATCGTCCTCCGACTTAACAGGCGCAAGTAAAGGCGAGTACCGGGGTAAACTAGGGCCTACATGGGAAGGGCCCCTCGTTGTTAAGGAAGCATATGGCAACGAGAGCTACAAGTGGAAACCTTAGATGAGGCGCTATTGATAGAACTTGGAATGACACTACCATTCGTAAGTTCTACGTATGAAACTTACAATGTCCCCTACCCACTTAATGAAATAACGCATTTCCCTCAAATCTCTTGTTACGTTCAATACAACAAAGATTTGTCCACCAAGTCGCTTTTATAAGTTTCAATGTCGAAAGGATGTACAAAGACTAACAACATGTCTTGCTCATATGCATAACATCCATCTCAACTTCACATTAACTTTCCTATATGGCCTTAAGGTATTTTAAGCCTTCACGCCTAAACGATCAAGATGGAGTGGTGCAACCCTCTCTCGAGATCAAATTATACGATTGCAATATTCTTGGTGAAGTAATTACACACAATGAGGCTATGCATCTAACGTACGCCTTAGGTTGTAAATTTTTTTTACGCACAAGTAAAATATAAAGAGAAGAATCACACATGGCAAAATAAAAGCCCTAGTGGCTTTAATGTAGATATTAATTAATGACTAGTTCAACTAGTATAAACAGGCCGTAACCTTAACGATCCAAGCAAACAAAATATTGTCTTAGGCCAAAGCCTATACCACAAGCACCAAATGTTAATTGTTTCATCAGGCATATAGCCTGGAAAGGACACATACAAATTGTTTTAAACAGGGTACATACCACCCTGGGATAAAATTACTACCACATGGTAGCCTTCATTAAACTTTGGAGTGGCTCAGATCAGCAGAGCCTGGAGATGGAACCTTTGGAGAGGGATTCTTCTTCGGGGATAGAGGCGGACTTTCCTTGGCTTTGCGGCGGAGTCCTCAATAGAGGCGGCGGGTCCTTCGACACTTCGGCAAGGAAGGGGAACTTTGAAGTGGTCAAGGTATTGCATGCATCATATACTCTTTCTCATGAGTTGCCCTGTAGTATGGAACATTTTCTAGCTTCCGGGTTCTCCGTCATGACTATCTCCTCCAAAGTGGTACACTTGCCATGAAAAATGGCTGCATTTACCAGGTTCCCAATCACAATCCCCACATCGTCACTATGGTAAAGTTCCATGGCAACGTAGGGGATGACTTTGGTTACCAAGTCCACTCTATCCTTCTTAAGCATCTTTAACCGAAGGTTTAACCCATCTACCTTCTCCTTGAGCTTGATCTCCTGGTCCAGCAGCTTCGCTCTCTCTTTTTCCAGGCCTCCACACTTGGATGAAAGAATGATATATCCTCTTTTTAGCCTACGACCTTTGAGCCTTGAGAGTTAGCTTTTGCATTCACCGCTTCTTTTGCCGATTGACCTTTGAGTTTTCCACATCGGCTCGAGATCTTGCACCAAGGGTTCTTGTCAAAGTCCTCGGTGCATCTTCACATTTTTCTCGATTCGCATACTTCTTATCCCTAGCCTTCTCCCCGCCAAGCATGACATCCATTTCTTCTCGAGCCTTGGTGACGATGCAGACGGCTCCCTTGTCCTAGTATTGAGTGGTTGTCCAAAGATGCATTGTCTCGACATAACTCTTATCATGAAGATCGAGCCTTTCCATGGACATGTTGTCCATCACCTCTTCCGGTGGGTGGGGTCACACGCTCCATAAGTAGATGACAAGCCAAGGAGAGAAAGCTCCTTCATATCGTGAAGTCCGGCAGATATGTAAACTTGTTAATGTATTATTACTTGTATCTCATTTCTTTTAACGGAAAGAAACATTACCATGGATATCATCTCATTGGGCCCTCGATGGTGGAAACACCACGGCACCATGGGCACTCTTTTGTGGGTAGTTCGAGGAGGAGGAGTAGGCGGGGATAAGCTTCTCTTCGATGCGGATTTAGACTTTTGCAGTACCTTTCACCTTGGACTCTCTCACCAATGCCGAGAGGTCCTACGATGGCCAACCGTCTTCGGAGACTAGTTTATCGAATCTGCGACATTCTCCTGGTGGTTTTGAACATCTATGGGTTCCTTTGAAGGAGGAGCAGAGGAAAGCAGTTCGATGGGTGAGCCCACATCATTGTTGTTTACCGACATCAAGGAGAGCCCACACCATAGCTCGTCTCTCGGGATCCTTCGAATGAAGTCGACCTCCTTTGCACTACCACCACAACAAAGTTTCGAATGACATTTCGCACAAAGGAGCAAATAAGATAAATATCGGAAAGATAAGTTTTTATCTCTTATTTTAATCAAAAAATACATACTTTCTCCATCACAAATAATCTCGGTACCAAGGAGATCCTCCCATCTTCAAAGAAGACCAACCATGAAAAGGATTGGCTCGGGGAATGTTTGGCAATCGGTGGATGACTAGCCAAAACGATATAAAGGATTCCTTCACAAGATATAGGGTGAGGATCGTTGAACCTTTTTCATCATATTGGAACTTTGGGTTTAATGGTGCGGGGAAAGTTAGAGGAATAATGGTATTTTGGATGTAGAAAACTTTCCTTTCCGGCCTCGATGTTTGTAAGCGGCCTATCTATGAGAATGGGCACATCCTTTCACCCTCTTGCCAATGTCAACCAATCTCTTCCGGTACAAGTTCGAAACCCCTAAGCACGCTTAATGATGGTTCAAACCCATAAGCTTTACACATCACAATGTATGTTGTAAGCTTGGCTAGGCCAAAAGGGTTAAACCTAGATATGTGTACCTCGTAGTACTGGAGGAGTTCTAAAATTAAAGGGTGCAAGGGTATCCTAAGGTTGGAGGTAGTGAATGCATGGGTGTATAAGCCTACATAGTTTTCTAGGGCATCAAAAATACCTTGATTTTTACCAGGTAACATGATTTTATGCTCTTTGGGAATTGGATAATCGGCGAGGAACGCTTTGAGCTCCTCCCTTGTCAAGGTGCAACCTTGTTGTTTGATTACAAGTTTCTTATTTGTAGACATTGATCCTCCTAAATCGACAATAAAGTATTTGAAACGCATGATATCTGAAGGAGTACTTTACTGTTTGTTCGGCTTGATCGGAAGAGGATTTAGTAGGTGAAAATTGGGCGTGAGATAAAATAATGTTAGGGTTTCTTGTTTTCACTTTAAATACCCTCACATATGTTCAATCTCTACCCTACACGTGTCTAAGTTATCCCACACCTCTGGATTTCAAACTCTTTTAAATTTTGAAATACGTTTTATTTTACCGAGGAAAAAGGGTAGTTAGGATAAATGTAAGCATTAATTACGGTCAATAGTTGCAAGACTTTTCATCTTCGTTCGTTTTTGTGACGGCGGGAGGTTTCGTTTATTTCGAGTCGTAAGCAATATTTCTTGTTCGTACATATCACTTTCGACCGGGAGCTTGATGACGTACCCTCCGATCAGTCGAAGGACCCCCTTCGCCTCGATCGAATTTGCATTACGAAGACCCAAGTCTTTCTTCATAAGTCATTGGTGGCGTAAAACCTTTCATCATTGATATGGTTACCGGTTGGGAATTCGCCACCAAGGCCTATGCCCTTCGGAGTCTTCTCTTGAAGGCGCCAAGACAAAGGAGAACCTTGACTTGGTCTTCCCCCCACGTTCCCACTATTTCCTTAGCTTCCCCGCCAAGGCAGAGATAGTGAGGATGAAGCCCTAGCGGTTACCACAAATCAGGGGACGCCCCCCATGATTTCCTAAACGTGTGCTAGCACTCTCCAAGTTATTTTCTTCACCTATAAATAGGTTGGACGAGTCATTTCAATGGTATGTCCAACTAACACAATATTTCACATACTCCATACTATTTACTCCACATATCACATACTTACTCTCACGGGGAGGTGGTTCGCAGGCCCAACCCTCGCAAGAATCACTTAACGGGTGTCTACTATTTCTTATTGCAGATTGGTTACGAGTTTGGCGCAAGCATATCACCCCTCATACCCTTCGATCACCATCGAAGGCCTGGTCGTACGAATTATTGTACAATCAATATTCTTCAAGGAAAGACCATTAAACTACTCAACGATATTCCTTCTAGCAACACCGATGACGAAGGAACTAGAAGTCATTGGTGTGAGAAAATAAAAACCCTTGACGGAAATATTTGGGCATCTTGCGACCCTTTTGATTATGAATGTAATGGGGGAAGCAGTATAGAGAGAGAGTTGGGGAAGATGAGTTCCTATGGACCTCAACTAATGACTCGAAAAGAACATAATTGCCTTGGCTAGACGATTTAGGATTCGACAATTGGGTCAAAATCAAATATGGAAAGGTAGATGCGCTAACTAAGGAGAAGATCTGGAACGGATGTATGAGTAAAGACGACCCAAGCGAAGAAGTTCCAAATGACATAAATGAAGAATCAGATAATGATGCCAAGGATTCATCGAGGAAAGAGAAAGAGGAATGCAAGCAGGTGCTAGTGGAAGATTTACTCAACAATAAATGGCTTAAAGATACCTAGTCCGATGACGATGATATGGATTACCTTGAACTACAAGGCGAAGATGGATTCACTGACCCCGATGATGAAGCATATGAGCAAAGAAGGTGCAAACTTCTTGGCATTCCGTATAAGAGGCCACCACCGATTATAGCCGAAAAGTATGAGTTCACTAGATACCATTTGGGGCCGGACAAAAAATTTTGCAAAATTAGGAAGATCAAGACTAAAGAGTACCTCCGCACCGCTACTAATGTTGCTTGAGTCAGACATAACTTGATGAAGGATATGGAGGAAGTTGGCCAAGTCCAAAGGCCACAATAAAGCCCCGAGGATTTGAGTCTAACTTAAAGACTCTTAAATAAAGAAAAATGCTCTTTCGGGAGACAACTCGAATTATCCCTTTCATTTTTTTTATTTCCATTTCGCTGGGTTTTGTGTTTTAACCATATTTGCGGATTTCGAAATGTTGTGCAAATCTTCGAGCGGGGACATGATTCGTCCATAGTTACGCAGTAACTCATTCTTATGGTTACGCCAGTAACATACTTTTTGATAGTCCTTCTCGAGCATCACCAATTATGGCGTAATCCCATGCAATGGTTATGCCGTAGCTACACCCCGTAGTGGCCGCGTGTTTTGCTTAATTATGGCATAACTCCTTATAAGAGTTACGGCGAATCGTCCTCTGTAACACTTCTTTCTTTTTAAACACAATAACCTTGTATTAGTTTTCAAATGAACTTTGTGGGTATGTTCCCTGTAAGCCCTCACGAGACTACACTCGTTCACTGGGACACCAAGTGGTTTAAAAACTTGTTGCATACGCTAAATGCAACCGTGATTCCTACTGAGTGAGTTAGGTTTCTTTTCATTTTCTTTTCTTTTATAGAATTATGCTTGTCGGTAGTGTGATTTGGGGATTGAAGTTTGCTCGTGGATGCTTATGCGAATGCACGACTCTTTTCATGGGTCTTCTCTTTTGGAGCAAATTTCGCAGAAGTTCTCGCCTAATTCTACTTTTCTTCACCTTTATTTAACGCTTAGTAAAAAGGACTTTGTACATTTCAAGTGGGGGACGGGAGTAGAATTGTCTCTTGAACTTTATTTTGCCCTCGTTTTCTAGTTTATTTTGAAAAATTATGCCATTTTAAAATTTTGACATGTTTTGTTAACCTAACTAGATTAGACCTTAGCCGAGCATATTATAACCCTTGATATTATATGGTGAGATTAGTCTTATCCGTTTCCAAATTTTACCCCAAATCCACCAAATTATGAGTGTCTTGGGTAGCTTGTAAACTTTAGAACTTGGCCTTTACATCATTTTGAGACCATAGACGAGGTATGTTGAGTTATCTCGATGTATTTGGACTTTTCAGTTTAAGAAGGCAGTATTATAGGATTATCACCCAAATAGCCGATCATTGTGTGTCTATCGATTAGTCACCTCAACTTCTTGACCCTCATGTTAAACCCTTTGTTGCACTCACCTTTAGTGCAAGATACCCCTAGATACACCCTTCTGAGCCATTCCTTTCATTTTGTTCACCCAACATATTGTTTCGATACACCATTACACCTTAGCCTACCCTGTAGTCTTTATATGTAATTGGGAAGTCATTATTTGCCTAAGTTCATGGTTCAAGTGGAAAGGTTCGAGAATCACGCTTTCGTCGACGACATATCCTTAAAGATCATTGAAGACCCCCCAAATTCTCATATTGTTCATCTCAAGTGGGGGGATGTTATGTTTAGTTATTATGTTATGTTGAATTGAAAAAAAAAATAGTTATTGTTATTCATTTGATTGTAAAGTGCAATGTTATAAGCACTATTGTTATGAGCTTACTATAGATTTAGTATCGAGGAGGCCACCTCGGTCACATTTGAAGAATGGAGTTGAATTGTGCCCATTATGACGTCCTCTAATGGCACATATACCTGGTAATATCATGATCCGGTTTCTTAACTTCAAAACTTGAACTTTGGGCGAACGGTAAGTGGTGATGACTTGGTTATAGATTTAGACTATCTGCTTGATTTTATTTTACACCAATTTTATCCATGTCTTATCCTACCTTTAGTCATGAAGCATGTCTAGGTGATGCAACGAGCAATCTTTGGTGTCTTGGCCATGGATTTGGTCATGTATCATTGATTTTTTTCACTTCGCCGTGACATGTTAGTAATGACAAATCACCCTTAACCTTTGTCCTGTCTACCCATATTGCCTTCAATAATTTTTTTGCCCTTAACTCTAGTGGTGGAGATTTGTGTAACCGCCAAGCTTATGATAGAATACATGCTATGAATGTGCAATGAGTGATCACCCCGAAATTGACACTTTGAATAGTTGAGAGATTTGAGTGTTTTGTTCCCATTTTGTGAGGTGTTTGGCTTTGTTTTATTCTAGCATAAGTGATTTGTAAACTTATATTTTCCAGGTAATGGGAGATATCTTTTTAGGAATCTATCTAATAAGGTCTACATGAGGGCAAGTAGAGTTCAAGTGGGGGGATATTTGATAACATCAAAATAGTCCTGAATATTAAGTGTCAATTTCCCCCGATAATGCTCGTATTTTATATCATTTATATGGATTTATGCTTATTTTCCTCTATATTTCACTTTCAGGTAAATTACGAGCATTAGAGCTAAAGAGGCGTGGATTTGAAGAGTTTATTGAAGATGTATCATAGTATGCTCATTTTGAAGATGTTACGGCGTAACTCCTCTCTCACATTACGCCGTAACAAAAGCGTGGCTCAGAAAACCAACTCAACTGAAGATTACGGCGTAACTCTCTTCAAAGATTACGACGTAACCAACTAGGTCAAATGAGGTTCCGCATCGCTGCAAGTTACCCCGTAACTATTGTCTCATTTACGGCGTAACCAGGATTTATTGAAGATACGACGTAAATCCTTCCAGATGTTACGCCGTAACCAGCATTTTCAGTGCAAATATCAAAGATAATGGTGTTACGGTGTAACTCTTAACATTAGTTACGCCGTAACCTGATCTGGCCTATAAATACCACTCGATTTCCAACATTTCTAATCATCCCATTTCACACACAACATCTGTGAACGTGAGTAGAAGGTTAAAGGCAGATCTTAGGGAGCATACAGAGCCATCTCCAAGGGAGAAATCACTCCCCTACGATAAGCATTAGCATTTTATCTTTTCTTTACTTTCAATTCATGTATTTCGTAATGTTAAACATTGAATCGATTGTTTTAGTTAATATGAGAGGCTAAGCACATCCGGTGCTAGCCTAGTTATGATTCCTTAATTGCTTTGTTTATGTTTACATTTGCTTCTGCATAATTATTTCTAGTGTAGGCTTGCATAGTTTGTTAGTAGCTACCCTTGTTTCGGTAGTTTTGAATGGCGGTAGTGACTAGTTACTTAGGAGATATGACCAACTGACCCTAAGTAGGTGGGCGAGTGGGAAGGGTAAGATATGACCAAGTGACGACCTTTCTTCGCATGACGATTTGACCAAGCGATCACCTATCGCTTGGATGAACTTAAGAAGTCGGGGATGAGTGTTTAAGATGCTAGCGCTGGGCACTCATTGTTACAAATCTTGCATGTAGAGGTACTTAATGACTTGCTTAGGGACTAAGAACAATCGGACTTTCGACGGGTCACCGACATCTCTAGTGGAACCCTTTGTTGATAGGTTAGGATGAACCGACCAAATGTTGTCCTAGCGACTTTGACCCCACTCAAGTAATTGAAAGTAATTAAAATGAACTTAGCTCGATAGGATGAATAACTAGGTTAGACACTTCTCCCTATTGATCTCAACCTCGCCTCTATTTGCTTTCCTATTTTCTTGTTTTATTAGTAGTTAATCATTTCCACCTTAAAATCTATTAAAATATGTGACACCTAGACTTAGTATAAACCCACACATAGCTCTTGGGACGACCTCGGTTTTATCAATACTACACTACGAATCGCACACCGCCTGTTAGTGCATTAGGGTAGACCATAGGTATAACGAGACTTTATAAATATTAAACACAGTCAAGAAACCGCATCGAAGGTTGAGAAGAAATGAGGAAGGTTGGATGTGGAGAAGGTTTATTTGGGTTTAAATACAAATTTTGAATGTAAGAGAATGTTGGTGGTGTAAGTTGGCACATTCAAATTTGAGCTTGAGAAGGTGTTGTGTGGTGAAGGTTTAATGAAGAAGTGTATAGAAGAAGTTTAGTGAAAAATGGATTAGGCTCAAGTGAGGAAGAAGAAGAATGTTTAATGTGTAGGAATATGTGGTATGGTATGTTGTCTAGAATGTTTCTAACAATCAAATGATTAGGGAATGTATTTGGGAAGTGGGAAGGAATGTTTGATAAATCAAAAAATGATTGGAAGAATATTTTGTTTGAAGTGAGTAAAGATGATTTGGAATAAATGTGGTTGTGTGAGAGTTTGTAAAACATTTATTGTATGAAAAGTGTAATGAATACAAAGGAAAGTCACACTTTTAAATAACACAAATTCAAATATTCATTAAGCCTTAATCCATGATTATCTAAAAATTACGATGATCACTAATCATTTTGATGCAAACTAAGTGCTTTGCATTTCAAATAAAGCATATCCCAAAGCGGGAAAGGATGCATTTATGCAAAGTGACATTTGATTTATTGACCAATAAAGGAGTAAACCCGTTACATGATTAGAGAAGACGTACGTACGGATTATGGTTATATAAATACTTTCATTTGATGTTATATTGAAAGTATGAGTGTCCTAGGTTTGGAAAAAGCCTTGGTTAGAGGCGTTTGGTAAAATAGTTGAGTTGACATTTTGTCAAAAACGAGAGGTCTTGGTTTTGCATTCCTCTAAGTCTAAAACTCATTTCGAGTGTTCTTAATAACTCTATTATTATATGCATACCTGTAATGAAAGATCCACATTTGTAGGGTAAGGGGAAAACCGACTTTCAAAAATCGAGCCGATCCTTAACAAGCGGTCAAGGCCATCTTGGCGGTCCAACACGCCATCAACAAGACCAAACCCAGTTAAGGATCAACTTGGTTTTTGGCTAACGTTTGTGATTTTATGTGTTGCGAAATTTTATTTATCATTATTAAAATATAAGAGAGACCTAGTCAATGTTGACCAAACATTGAAAAAATCAGTCATTATTCAATCACAATTCCTGACTAAAGTTCAATAGAACAAATGTTTATTGTCTTGTGCTAGTTCAACCAAAAGGGTGTGCAGGGCCATAGTGTCAAACTATGAGAAGGATACCTTAATAAAGGTATCCTAATCCGAGAAAATGATGAAGATCCTCTAAAATTGTAATCAACATGGTCTATCATGTAATGTTTATTATGGCAACCAATAATACAAATGAGCCTGTAATTTCAATTAAAAGAAAACAATTTAAGTACAAAATAAATGATATGTTAAAGGCATATTTGGAAAAGAAAACCATATAGCTCATTGTTTCTTTTTAGGGATTATAAACAATATAAGAGAAGGACGATTGAGATGATTTGGGCATGTAGAGAGGAGATCACAGTTAGCACATGTTAGGAGAGTGGAGTCTATTATTGTCGATGGCTTGAAGAGAAAGGGTAGACCAAAGTTCAGGTGAGAGGACAAACTGAAGCTTGACTTGAAAAAGCTTCTATTATCTGAGGACATGACCTCTGATACGAACACGTGGAGAACTAGGATTAGGGTAGATAAGCATGACACATAGGTGTAGAGTTGCATGATAGCTTGAGCGTAGGCCCTTTTAGCATTTTAAGAGTTCATGCTTGTAGGTTTTATTGCTTTTATGCGTTTTCGACTTATGTTAGTTCATTTAGCTTTATCCCCTATTTATGCTCGAATGATTGTATCTCGTAGATGGCTTTTATGCATGTTTTATTTTTATTCTTCTGAGTTGTTGTGTTTTTAATGCTTATATTTGATTGTTTTGCTTTATCTTCTTATATGTTGTCTCTGTGATATTTGATCTTTGTGTGCTCCTAGTGCCATTTTTTCCTTATAGTGGCTTGCGTGCTTCCATGTTTCTTGTCTGTATGCGTTTATGTCTTTGCACGCTTGTATGTTTTGCTTTATATGCTTCCTTTTATGTCATTGTCTTTCTTTACTTACACACACCTCACATATAGTTTATTGGCTTGTTGGCTTGCACGCATACGCTTGCCAAAGGTCTTTCTCAAAGCAGTCCCTTTACCTAGAGGTGTGATTGTTTATATCTCACCTCCACATACCTCGCTTCGGTGGGATTAGGTATTGTTGTTGTAAACGTGCGAAACACAAGAATTTTCACCGACTTGGGAGGTCGGCCTATAGTCCTATACATGACGTAACACATATACTAAGGGTGCGTTTGGTATCTCGAAATAGGAATGAGGGAAATCATGTGTTTGTTGAAGATGCAAATCTTTCAAATATGTAAATGAATGATATATATGTTCCATACTCCATATACCTCATAAAGGCAAGGTATGGATCTTTCATACCGAAGGATCCACCACTACTATCAAACTCACACTAATTGTGATTGATCGCGGCATACCAAATGCACCCTAAATAGAAAAGATCAAGAATGATACCGATAGAGGGGAAACACCAACTCTGAAATTGGTTTAGTTTTGGAATTTGCTTGTATCAGATTATGAACGGACATATTCAGGACGAGCTACCATGACCAATCATTTGTCGCAGCTAGCAGGAAGATGATATAATAATTGAAAAGAAAACGTATATTCATGTCTCTAAATATGGCACCTCATTCATCCTCGACAAATCTCCAGAAATAACAAATACGGTTGTACGTTTCACATAAACTTGCAAATTCCCATATGTTCGTCATTTGCATGAGTATAGTAGTAAACTAGTACCCATAAGTTTTACAGAAACTGTAGCATAACTTTATATACTCTGCAAATCTGCGAATCTGCAATGCATTACAATAGTTTGTCGCTTGAACTTTGAAGGTTTTTATTAAAACCAGATATCGATATTCAAAAAGACGGAGCTAAAGGTTCTTTGTTCAATTCAGATTGGCACACTGCAGTTACATACTGTTGTTTAGACTCAAGACTGCGAGTTTACAGTTTGCTAGCAATTCATACCAATATCCTTCAATTAATTTACGAAATCCTTAGCATTCACCTAAAGTAGAGTAAATCAAACCAAAATTTTGTCAAGTAAAATAAAATCCCATGTCTACGTCGTTTTGACTTCTTGCCGCCCGACGAGTTCCTGTTCTTTCCAAGGAACTTATCAACTTTTTCCTCATCGTCGTCATCTCCCCCTCTCCTTCTCTTCCCTCCCTCCTCTTTGATTTTCTACAAAATCCATCAAAAACACCATAAACATCCGTACACTTTCAACAGCTTTTTTAATTTATAAAAGAGATTCCTATATACCATCTGTGACAATCGTTTGGCCTCTGACACACGTTCCAATAGTAACAAAACTTCCTCTTCCTGGGCTGGAAATTCCGGTAACTTTTTGCCTGAACCATAAAATAATGAAAAGTATTAAGCTTAAGTAACTATCTGACACAAATTTCATGCTGCTTGTTAGTATAGCAAGTCAATTTTTTTATCATATACAAGTAATATTAAATGGAGTCAAATGACTTCCTACATATACATATCTTACCAATAAGTTTTTCAATCTGAATATACCACTCCAACTCATATTGATTCACTAACGAGATAGCAACTCCAGATCTCCCTGCACGGGCTGTTCGTCCCACTCGATGAATATAATCCTAAAATCCCATATACCAAATTTCAGCAAACAGTCCAAATGTCACTAGCATTCAACAAAGGAAAAACACAATGGCAGTATTTACCTTTGAGTTTGTGGGTACATCATAATTTATGACCATATCAACTGAAGGAATATCAAGTCCTCTACTAGCAACATCTGTGCATATAAGAATATTACACTCTCCAGCTTTGAACTTGTTCAAAGCCCCCAACCTTTTTGTCTGATTTGACAAAATTAAGAAATTTAGCATTGACAAAAAGAGATAAAGAAAGCTTATGAGGAGTTAAAATGGGACCTGAGTCATTTGACCAGAAATTGGGATTGCCCTTAACCCTAGGTTCCTAAGCATCAGAGCTAAATGTCGTGTTGCCTCACATGTACGAGTGAAAACCATAGACGTACTTCCAGACTTTTCAATTAAGATATATACAAGATAGCAGTCCTGAGAACAAAAAGTTATTTATATCTTAGAACCATGTTGAAGATGCTATACTATCTTATAATAAGTTCTATTTTTGTAACATACCTTATACTTTGCAGGAACAAAGCGATATTGTTGCTTCAAGGTATCAACGGTGGAATATTTGGATGCTGCTTCAATCTGAAAAAAGCATTATAGAAAATCGACTGATATTAGAGATAAACATTTAAAAGCCATGCAATTTGTAAAGGGTTTATATTGCTATATTGCTACCTTTACAGGATTCCTTAGACAAGCTCTTTGCAGCTTTTGCACCTGGAATGGTTGAACTATATTAGCAACAAAATTTTTTATTTAGAGGACCTTTCATTAAATCATAACAAAATATCTGCCAAAAACAAACACGAGAATAGAACTCGTACCTTTTTAGTCATAGTGGCAGAGAACAAGTATGTATTTCTCTCACGAGGAATGGCATTTAGGATTTCATCAAGAGATTTCTCAAAATCCTCGTTCAACAACCTATCTGCCTCATCCAACACCTGTCGAACATGCATTAGAAGTATGTCAAGAATTACGATAGAAAAAATCACAAACATTATCACAGAAGAAATAATATGTGTCATCATGCCAATGCAGATATTAATCAAGTACTCTTCATCAGCCTAGTGGAAGAAAAATATGAAGTCGTGCAGTATGCCAATTTCTTACCAAGTACTTAATTGTGCGAAGAGAAAAGCCTTTGGTGTTAGATAAATGATCCAAAAGACGTCCAGGTGTTGCAACCTAAATCAAGAGAAACTCATATAAGATACAGCAAGTGACCAAAGCATGCAAGTTTTTGAGGAGTAAATAAAGACCATTCAACCTTTAAACTACAAACTGGTTTGTGATAAATATGAAACTTATTTAATATCTTTAGTGTAACAATGTGATTAATACTTACAACAATGTGTGGTCGTTTTCCAAGAGCAATGCTCTGTTGTACCTGGTCCACTCCTCCGACAAGCTGCAAAACGAGGTTGATGATTAACACAGATTCATAAACCATACATGTGACATTATGCATAGACGTTGCTCATTCGTCAACTCAAGGTAGCTAAGACAAAGACGGAACCAAGATGTCTAGGCAGGTATCCCAGCGTATGTAAAAGGCACAAAAAGGGCGCAAGTAAAGTAACTCGGTAAAAAAAATCAGATAGTGTACGACACAAATGGTATAGAGTTATAGACCACATAGAACAAGAGTATAACATGATAGATTCCTTCTAACAAACTAAGAAAATAGTCCATATTAATAAATTACCAAGAAAAAGTAGTCTTCCTAAAATTTTAAATAAGTTTGTTATCTATTACAGCAGCTAAAACCTGTAATCTCCAATCATGATCATCCACTTCTAAGTTATACTCTTCTCCTAAATTGTTCGAGCAAGGTTGTTCTCACAACAATGTATGAAGTGATAAGGCAACATAGATGAGACTTGAGAGAATCGCTTATTCTGTTATACTCAAGTGGAACTGTGGAACTAAAACCATATTCTTACATCAGGTGACTGCCTAAAGCTACATCGCTTGAGGGAAATGTATTTCGAATACGATTGTAAAAATCTTGACCTTAAGTAGGTGACCTTAGCAAAAGCAGTACCAACAATGATAAAGAGACATGACTGTTAAGGCCTGGCCTGAGGGACTTGTCTACCAAGGTACTAACAATTAACAACACTCTGTCAACTACACACCACACCAAGTGCATGACTGATACTCTCATAGAAAAAACAAGAAATTAGAGTTCTGTATATAATGATACTCTCATTGTTGTGATTTAATTAGTATGCATATTTAGAAAGATAAGGAATGCAAAAATCTAACGAATAAACACGTTCATTCTAAATATGCATACAAATTAAATCACAACCAATGACGCAAAATCTCACCACTGCACACTTTACACCAATAATTGCTCCCAACGCCTCAAACTGTTCAGCAATCTGAATTGCAAGCTCCCTAGAGAAAAAAACACACGCTAATTACAAAACCATACATATTCGCAAAAACAAATATCCAAAATCTGTCGATTAAATAGAAACACAAACCTAGTAGGAGAAAGCACCAATGCAAAAAAAGTGTGTTGAGCTTTCAAAAGTGCTTGAAGTATTGGCAAAGCGAAAGCACCAGTTTTACCAGAACCAGTTTGTGCTAATCCAATCAAATCCTTACCTAAACATTACATACAACCAAAATCAGTTACGCTAAAAGTGCAAACAATAAAATTTGAATAATTATAAGGGTATTTAGGATTGCGTATTCTTTTTCTGCTTATCTAATCATTATTAAATCAATAAACTCAAGTTGATAAAACTTGAGCTTATTGGCCTTTTCAATTTTAAGTAAGCACATAACCTAGAAAAATAAGCTAATTCAATCACCCCCTGAACATCCAACGTGTTTATGCTTCGAGTCAAACTAAGCTTATTTTTTTTTATTTATTATTTTTTTTTCCAATGGCTGCTGGAACATGCTTAATTTCAAAGTGCTTATTTGAGCTGAAACTAAAACTTTCATTTTACCATCATATGTAATCTATGATCCATAATAAATTAACTGAACTAAATTAAAAGAAAAGGCATTTTTTTAGGTCGACCCAATCCAGCCGAAGCACGTTGTGGTGAAGGTAGGATCTAGACATGCTTATTTGGGCTGAAACTAAAACTACCTTCCTACAATCATATCTAACCTATAATCCAAACACTATTTCCTGATTGCTTATTCATACCCACATAAGTAATAAAAACAATATAAAAAAGGTTACCTTGAAGAGCATGAGGAATAGCATCAGACTGAATCTTGGAAGGTTGTTTCCATCCTAAATTATCACAAGCTTCAATTAATTCTGGAACCAATCCCAATTCTTCAAATGTTTTCACCTCTTCATTCACTTCTTCCATACTTTTTATTACAAGCGGCACTCTGTGAAATTTAGGGTTTTGCAGGATAGTGTTTGGAAACTTAGAATAGCTGTTGAGTTAGGTTTAAAATGGTTTTTATAGTTAAGGGTTTAATGTAGCTGTAAATGTTTTGGGCTTGTTTTTAGCTGCTAGAATAACTTATGGGCTTTGATAATAGATTCATTGGGCTTTAAGTTCAGCCCATACTTTGTATGATTTAAAGTTATTGGGTCTTTTATCAGTAGATTCATCTTGGTTACTTGTACATATACTTTCGAGAACCATGGTTGTAATCTGTCTTGTGTGAGTTTTACAAAAAATTTATTTTGATCAATGTTGAACATTAATGTCTTTTAAAAATAATTACGTATAATTATATCTTATGCACGAGTTTTTCATTATCCATTAATATCCATTAAATGATATAAATTTGTTAGATAACTCAAGATTGATTATATTTAGCTGATATAAATGTTGATGTTCCTATTTAAATTTCACTATTTATATTATGTTCCTATTTAAATTTCACTATTTATATTATGATGTATACAAGATCACGAGTTTTGTTGCATAATAAACGTTGATGAAGTTAAAATATACTCCTTAAAGTTTTTTAAAAATGTTTTCTACATATTGTTGCCTTTCCAAATAAAAAATATTTTTTTTCTACATATCCTTATATGAATAAATAAAATTACATGAGTAGTTGTTATAAAGACAATCAACGTTTTTTCATATTATAGTAGAAATGTTCTTCACAATTTGACAAGTATATTCTCGTTTCAATAATTTAGTCGTATTTAATATTCAAATTCGTGTCGCATTTGTCATCTTTTAATACGAAATAAATGAGTCCTTAGTAAACATATATAGTGAAAAATGATATTTATAATCTTATGTATATTTATATGTTTGAGTTTTAAAACAACATATATATTATATTTTAAGTTATAAAGTATAGGGGCGTAAAGTATAAAGGAGTATTTGTTTAATTTTCAAAGTTATTAAAAAACATGAAAACTTATAATATTACACTTAACTCTATACAATTTTAAAAAATTTAAACACTAAAGTTTTATTAATTACCCCATCTTTTTTTAAGTTTTTGTTTTCACAAATTTGACACCTATGTTTATATGTGTTTTTTTTCTCAACCAAATTTCTCCATCAAATTAATTAAATGTTGACCAAAATCAATTTAATTTTAACTTTTATTAACCAATCACATCACACGATTTCGCTTACGTGGCAAAATCAATCTCTCCTATTGGTCCATTTTTTTTTTCAATGAGAAGGGTTTTGCACAAACACTCTAAAATGATGTAATTCTTTTATTATATAAAAGATTATGGCAGGCGCAATTCTGATGACCTCAATCTATATGATAAACTTTATATATTCATTTTGAGTTTCTGGCTAAAGTCAAATGATTCCGTTTGGTTAAGATAAATGGGAATGAGACTATGACTTTCAAAGTCATAGTCGTGTTTGTTTTATGTAATGGTAGTAATGAAATGGGTATATCATAGTCGTGGATTCATTCTACATTTAATTTGGTCTATGAATTCATTCATTCCGTGGGCCTCTTTTCCACTACAAAATTCAAATATCTATCACT
This sequence comes from Chrysanthemum lavandulifolium, assembly GCA_022545495.1. NCBI lineage: Eukaryota > Viridiplantae > Streptophyta > Magnoliopsida > Asterales > Asteraceae > Chrysanthemum > Chrysanthemum lavandulifolium. Next base: position 77,897,688 of record CM040238.1, read on the forward strand.
TTTTCATACCATATTTCATCAACCAAACATAAACAATCGTAATGATACACTTTTTCATACCCATTATCATTCCACCTCATTCCAAATCCAATACCCATTGTCATTTCTAGCAACAAACCAAACGGGCCCTTAAATACTCATATTTTGGAATGAAAAGTGAACCAAAATATTTTAAAGAGAAAAAAATCTTAATATAAAAAGGATAGAAACTAACTATAACTAGATATTTGAGATGCATCAACTTAAATGCTTCTTTATTCGTTAAGATGCATCTTCTATATTTTCATAAATGATTTTGAACTGGAAAAGATGCAAAGTAATACTGACAACATATATGACACACAGACGACGAAAAATACACATGATACACTTAATTTGATGAAATTCATCTAATATGTTTATATGTATTTAATTTTAAACCTAGAAAATATATTCTTAGCTGCATCCATATTAACAGAGATGTATCAACCTCAAGTTGATGCGTCTTTAATATGTAATTTTAATTACTTCTCATGTTCATTATTTTAAGATTTCTTCACACTTGATTATAATTGATGGTTTTTGGTAGTAAGGGTTAATGGTAACTAATTGTTTTGAGAATTTGAGCTAAAATTTTATGTCAGTAGATGGATTATGGGCTTTGCTGATAGCATGGTTTAATAAGCTTTTAAACTCCAGCCCAAAAAGTTAGACAATTCAAAATATTTGTACTTCTATTGCTACTTTGCTAGGTGAGATTTAGAAATGAAACTTTAAAGAGAACTCGAGTTACAGTGGGTCAATAGGAACCAATTTTATTAGTTTAATAACAACATCGATCTAGGTGCTTTCCTGGAAAAGAAGGATGGATGAGATGTTCGTATGTGTGGAAATAAAAGAAACATGCACCAAAAGGTTTTTCACTCGTCGATTAAGAATTGTTATCCCCTACTTAATGCATCAAAAACCAAATCGGATGTAGGTTACATTGTTTCATTATAACAGCACCACACCTATCTATCCTTTTGGAACTACTTTCTAGTTGCCACCTTTGCGGCTAATATTAGGGGTGGTAATTTGAGTCGGGTTCGGATTGACGGGTTCGAGTTAATAAGTTGGCGGGTCAGAAAACCTCAATCCGAACTTGACCCATTTAAATCATGAGGTCAACTATGTCAACCCTAACATGTTTACACATAACCCGAACCTGACCCATTTAACCCGTATATATAATTGGGTTGGCGGGTTAAATAGGTTACACGGGTTGAATAGGTTAAACGGGTTTCGGGTTGATCCATTTAACCCGTTTTATATACAAAATTTGGCACATTACACAAGTTAAACAGGTTAAACGGATTTGCTGGTCGACCTGTTTAACCCATTTAACCCGTATAATAAAATATAAATAAATTTTAATTTAAGGAAAAATCTTAAGCAGGTCGAAATCTTAAACGGGTTAACGGGTCGACCCGTTTAATTTATTTTTAACTCAAACTTGACCTGTTTAATAAACAGGTTAGATGGGTCAACCCAAACCCGAGCTGAAATCTATTTAAACTCAACCTGAATCTGTTAATTTTTGTGTTGATTTCAAGTCAGGTTTAATGTCGGATCAGAAATTGCTGCACCCTAGCTAATATGCAACCTCTTAAATTGTTAACACTTAGAAGTTGAACTTTTTTTTTTTTTTCTCGTTCGATTGATCATTTGGCTAGTCTTGTTTTACGAGGAGATAAAACCATTCACTTTGAGTAAAATACCTCAACCTCTTAAACAAGTGCAATACCCGTGCGTTGCCCGGGTATACTTTTTTTAGATGACGTTTAAATAAGTTAGAAAGTGTTAAAAAGTAAAGTTATAATGATAAGTGATATAACAAATTGATGTCGTACCATAAACAACATATATCGTACTTCAAAACTCGATATTATTCACCGACATTTGAAGTTTGAGATATTCAACAACATTTTCTGAAATGGATAGCGAGTCTAACAATTTTGGTGAAAGGTTGTTGAATAAACTAATAGTAGTATAATCTTTTCAGCTACAATGGAGTTTCACTTCATATGAAGAAACACAAAACGATACCATTGAACCGTCATTTGTAATCTTCAAAAATAAATATACATGGAAATATATCGACAATACCTTGTGTCTTTCGAACTTGTTATAAGATTTTATAACTATAAACTTTACTGGAATTCCCAAATTTCGCATCTTGATATAGTGTTATTCATTTACGTAAAAGACATAGAATTGCACAATTATTACAAAGAATGAATGATATGCATGTCATATGTTCATTATTATTATTATTATTATTATTATTATTATTATTATTATTATTTTATTTTTATTAATTTTATTATTATTATTATTATTATTATTATTATTATTATTATTATTATTATATATTTTTTGTATTGCATAAAATTGAAGTAAGGGCAACAAAATGAGCATAAATAAAAGAATGCTACTTGAAAGCTTTTTATATTAACCTATAACTTTCTGAAAGTGTGGAAATGTAATGTACATCTATATTTGATTGTATTACTTATAGAATAATACCTAGAAAACATGGTTGTAAAACGATTTGAGATCGATACTAAATTTAATGAGGTTTTGGATCGAGTCTAAATAGGATTTTGGTCGGATTCGGGTTGACTCATCCATCCGTTTATTAAATAGGTCAAGTCGGTTGAGAATAGGTTAAACGGGTCGAACCGACAACCCGTTTAAGATTATTTTCATAAATAAAGTATTATATATAATTTTATTATATGGTTAAATGGGTTAAACGGGTCGACCTACAAACCCATTTAACTTGTTTAACCCTCGTAATGTATCAGCTTATTTAGATAAACGGTTTAAATGGGTCCACCTAAAACCCATTTATTTTATTTAACCCATGTAACCTATTTAACCCGTCAACCCATATATATACATGGGTTAAATAGGTTGTGTTCGGGTTATGTATAAACGAGTTAGGGTTGACATGATTGACTCATTTTTTACACGGGTTATGTTCGGGTTGAGGTTTTCTGACCCGAACCTATCAATTCGCACTCGTCAATCCGCACCCAACCCGAATTACCACCCTAGTTGTATACATTGAAAGTTTATATTTAGTCAATTTTCTTTTCAAATCTTTTATATAATAAAACAAAACCCTTATTGGGAATTTTTCATTTCAAAAAAATCAATTCATTCCTTATTAGGAAATAATTGAGTAATTATAATTTTTTTATACTGATGTGTTTAAAAAAAAAACCTTTAATATTTCCAAATATGGCAAAAATTTTTATAAAATCGTGTTTTATACTTATATGTACCAAAAAGTGTTGAAAACACATATACTTCTTAGTTTATATTTAATAGTTTTGGACCAAAGTGTATATTTTAAAAAAACCCGCTCCATATACTCTCATTCGTCATACATTCCCCGTAAAGAAAAGTAGAAAACATTCTTCCACAATCCCAGGGCAGCTCCTGTGTATCCGATATGATCCCACCCTAAGCAACAATACCTAATCAAAAACCAAAATATCACGGATGGAAATCTAAACACTTTCGAACTAATTGTCAACAACTTTAAATTATCAATGAATCATTACAAACATGACACAATACAAAGGTGTGTTGTATTAGGGTTTTAAATATAATCGCTTAATTCTTATTGTATCATATGTTGGTTAGTTGAGCTCATATATTGTTTGTATAATTTGTGATATTGTATATGTTTATATATCACTAATCATATGCGTATTTTCCCAGGTTTTGTAGATTTTGTATAATATGTGACAAACCATTAATGTATGCTATTTTTTTCAACCATTAATTAAGGTTAATTGTTTGAAATCTGAATGCAGTTTTGTTTTCTTAAATCTTTGTTTTTCTTTTAACTGATTAAGTCTATTTTTACACCATGTTTTGATGATTTTGTATTCATTAATAATGTTGTGCTAGATTGTTGTTTTGATTTTGTGCGGCTTTGTTATGTATCCATTATATTTACGACTATGATATATAGTTGTGATTAAGCTGATTTTGTGATGTTAGTTTAGCCAATTTTGGGTTATAGGTAATTTTCTCATAATGGTTATTATAGTTCTATTTTGGACCATTTTGGGTTAAAATTTTTTATTTTCATTGAGCGAGTGATTATCTTTTAACAAATTTGTCATGAAATGGTTATATAGGAAGTTGACGAAGAAGGAAAAGGAAGAGAAGAAAAGAAGAAGATCGAGGAAGTGACTAACGAATGATGGTTAGTCAACAAACAAAAGCCTATTTGGATGAGGAAACCCAAGAAATTACTAAAGAAGAGTATGCTTGCTTTTTACAAGAGTTTGACCAACGATTGGGAGGATCATTTGAGTGTGAAGCATTTTTCAATGAGGGTCGACTTGAATTCAAAGTCGTTTTTTCGTTCCAAGAGGCACCATTTGACCTCTTTGACACAAGAAGAAGCCTAACAACATGAAGCTTCGTCCGTCGTGTGTTTATCATGGATAACTATGAAGAACTCATTCCAGTACTTGAGTTTTGTAAAGGGTATCGTTGATTACGAGGATCTTCTCTTAACATCTCGTGAGATCTTGCAACAAAACAAAATCCTCAAAGTGATTCGCAAGAATTTGGTCAAAGTGACCGAGATGTTCCAAGAAATTCCGAGAACAAGGAAGATTACAAGAAGTTCTATGGGTTTCTCCAAGAACCTCAAGCTCGGCATCAAGAAGATTCCCAAAACAAGACCATGTTAGCGAGTTGCTTGATACCATTCAACCAAGGCGGTGACGAGATGACCGAATTGAAGGACTATGTCACCGAATGAAGGAGGTCAACAAGACATTTACTACATCACCGGTGAAAGCAAGAAAGCGTTGAGAACTCACCCTTCCTCGAAGCTAAAGAAGAGTGGGTATGAAGTGTCCGACCATGGGTGGTGGTGGTTTTGGTGCTCAACCGGCGGTGGGGTTTTGTGCTCTGCACTTGGCGGTGGTGGTTTAGTGGCGGTGGCTTTGGTGTTGCTCCCCCACCGTGGGTTTGGTCCGCAGCCTACTGGTGGAGGTGGTTTTGGCGGTGCTCCAGCAGCTGGTAATATATTATCTATGTTATCTTTTTAATCTTTTTGGTTATAAATAGAGATAGCAGGTCTGATCTATTTTCTTATAGTGTTGTGTGTAATTTCAAATGGGTCAACGTAAAAAAAAAATTTGGCAATAAGGGAACAGGTTAAACATACTAAAAGTGAACCAAAATTGTTTTTTATGCATAGAACCTCTTTTTATATTATTGTAATAGTATTGATTTTTGTAATCATACTGAACAAGTTCATTGCTAAAGAATGTGTTCAAAATGGGTCAAAATGTAATAAATTTAACTGAAGATATTCAAAAGATGCTGGTGTAAGCCACATTTTTCATGTGTTGTAAATAAAAACAATATTTAATTTTAGTGCATAATTTTGACTGGATTGTGTTTGCTATAAAAGGGGAAAGTAATTGTGAGTGTGATAATTGATATATGATGGGACAATGATCAAATATACAAAGAACATCTAAAGGATGTAAGTATGTGACCCTTAACACATGTAAATTCGTCTATTTAGTTATGAACGGCCGAACTGGGGTTGCTTTTATAATGGGTCAAATGTGAATCAAATAAATTTAACTATAAAGCAATTATTTCAAATGGGTCTAACATGGCAAATACTGTAACAATGTACTTTCGATATATACAAAATTTAACAACGGCAAAAAATATTTCGGGCAAACGTATAGGAGGATATCACATTAGGCGAACGTATTGAATTGGGTACTTAGGTGAGTGTTAATTTTCATATGTTTTATCATTAAATTAATCATTTTTATATACTATTTCTTTGTTGTAGGATCATACGTCGAGGTTCATCCCGGTGATTGACATAAAAATGTAAGTATACTCTATATAATGCTTTGTATAGGAGGGCTTACATACTGTTTGAATAATCGTTAAAGGGTCTATGAATTATCTCCATATCACGAGTCCAAATCTGCGAAAGGTCTTTAGTTATAAATATTACATTATCTTATGATTATAGCTTTTGTGCATGTGTATATCTGCAATATTAAGGTTATATAGTGATCGTCTTTTCGATCATTTTAAAATTTCAAAAAGTCGCTGAAAAAAGGTTTTTAGACCAAGATTTAACTCTTAAATCAACAGGGATGTTCAAAAGTAAGGTACAGTCACTATTTTCCCATAGTTACAATAAATAACCACATTTTTTTTACATGTTCTTAAAGTAATTAAATAAAGCATACAAACTTACAAGTGAGCACTCCATTGATCTTGAACACAAAACTATTATATGAGATGAATGCTAATAAAATGAGGCAATTTGGAATCATTTATCAATAATTGGTTAGTTTTGTTTATCTCTAAAGACTCAAATGAGAAAGATGAACACGCATTCACATATATACGATCTCATTTTAATTAGTTTTCCATAGCTGAAAAAAGGAGTTAGATGGAAAACTTGAATGCATGATTTAACTTGGTGTCGCTTTTGGATGACAGGATCGCAAGAATGAAACGCAAATAACAATTATCATGGTGAAGACAAATGCAAAGCCACTTTTTCCCAGGTATATAAATTTTCGTTAGAGCATCTTTGTAGATTTTGATTTTGAACACAATTGCAACAAAGTCTTCGGTTCTTTATAAGGATTGTGTTTACTAAGAAGGCATAATTCATAATGCTACAAAGTATTCCGGGACGGGCATGACTATTTTTAACGCTTAGTTATTGCAAAACTCGAATTGGATTTTTGAACAATATTGGAGGTTTGCATCATTTGTATTTTTGTTTATTTAATACAATGATTTTGTTTATTACTGTTTCAAAGATAAATTACAGCGTGCAATCTTTGAAGTGATCATGCTAATAAATATTTTCTAAACATTCTTATAGAAGTTGCACAAAGACTTTATCACTAAAGTAGAATAACAAGAGTTTCAGCAATTTATTTTTCCGGAAATATATTTGCTAATGCATGCTAAAGGGTAACGATATTATGGTGACAATTGTTTTGGGAAGCTCGAGGTCAAGTTTGTAGTGGCATTTTGTACCAATTTGTTTCAGGATAACAATACAAATTTTGTCTGAAATATTGAAGCAAAGTTTGCATGTAGACACATTTAACAATATGGTTGAGGCAACATCATATAAAAGCATATCTAGATAATATTGTGCAAGCCACTATTGTGTTTGTTCCGTCAAAACTGATGATATTGATCTGTATTAGCCTCGGGATGACCGCTTTACAATGTATGATAATATTGCCTTAATTTGTTGTGAGGTACGTGTGCACAAATACTACCATTTACATATACTATTTTTGGAAACATATATCAAGACTTTACGGAAAATAATACTTATAAACATGTCTTGCATTAACATTCAGTTAGGCTTAAAAGCATATCTATGCTTATCTACATCTTATATAGTTGAAGACCTGATGATATGTTTTTATATCGTCTCAATGTTGGAAGTTGTGAATATTGTGTCATTTTTTATGTCACCCTAATGTTTGAAGTTATGAGGCTTACTACGTGATGCTTCTTAAAATGTTTCTATTTTATGATTTCTAGGGCTTATCTACTTGCTTGATGTTAACGGACCTAGACACTGGTAATGAATTGTTCCAACAATCTGCTCACATGGATTCAACTTTGTATGCTCGAAACGGTGGTGAGTCCATGGTGGTTGATATTGTTTCTATTGCTACGTGAATCAATTAACTTTGAATTGGGTACAAACAACAAAAGGTCATCATTGTAAAACTTATCACTACATTATAGAACATATGGGGCGTATATTAACTATACATGTTTGTATACTCTATGTTCTATATGTGAAGTACGCTTTGTCACGTGTTTATCTTTTCTAGACATTTTTAACTTACTGAAATACGTTATTTTCAATTACTTATAGAGATTAATTAGCTCACTTTTGTAGATAACAATTTTAAACTCAAAAATTTTCAAGTACAAATTATCAAAGAAAAGAGATAACAGGTGAAATTACCATGTGTGCAATCGGATTTAGGACATAATTAAAAGTTTAGCGAACAATAATTTGTTTGTATTTTATCAATAATGGTACATAACTAAGAAGTTAAGAAAAAACCTCATGCAAGGTGTAGATATTACTTAGTTAAAACTAAAATAGCATATTTACATGTAATTATATGTATGTTTAATCTATTCGGTTGCATGAGTTGCTTTTCGCTAAATAAAAGGAATTGTAGACACATTTATTCTTATCTTCATTTATTTAGAAACGTGACTTAATTCATAAACAAAATCACTAAAAGGTCGATAAAAAGAAGACAACTTTGACTTTAATTTATGTGGCTTAGATCAACTAATAAAGTGATCGAACGGATGAAACCACTTGCCATGTCACCATATTTTCTCCGTGTCTCCTGGCAATATAAAGTATAATTGGTAACACTTGGAAGTTTTAGAAGCGTTTGACACAAAATATCACGGAAAGTGCAGACACCGCCCTTTCCCTTTTCACAATGTTCGTGCAATTGCTCACGAATTCAAAGTTTGAATGGCCCTTCGAAGTCCCGCACGCTCTTTTTGATAGGGAACTTTCATCGATTTTTTCATTAAAGGTTAGTTACATGTCTAAATGTCTAATACAATCTTTAAATTATAGTTTAGTAATCTAAATCAAGGTTATTTAAAGGTTGTCAGGATCAGAATTCTATTTAGGATTGTTTTCGGTTTTACAAGATCATAATTGTAAAATCAGATCAGAATCGTTAGATCTTATAAAAATGTATATGTTTTTCTATAGGGGTTATAGTTATATATTTCATATGATAAACGAATTTAAATAGATGATAAAAAAAATTTATATGTTCAAATACCTTAGTAGTGGAATATTAGATATATTGCAATGCATACTTGCACAAAGTTACTACATACGTGCCTCTACATCTTGTTCAATGTTTTTGATTATAGGTTTTTCGTGATAACATTTAGATTAATGCAAAAAAATAATGTTAATTTATTAGTACGTGATTCATTACTTTTTTGCTACAACATATAGACTAATGCAAATATATATATATATATATATATATATATATATATATATATATATATATATATATATATATATATATATATATATATATATATATATATATATATATATATATATATATATATGATAAAAATCAAATAAAAAAGACAAATATCCGTAAAAGATAAAAGATTTTTTTTCTAAAAAGTTCTCGAAAAATTCCCAAAAATTCCACAAGATCGGGTATGATGGTGCATGAAAAAGTTGTGAAAAAACTTTTTCTAAAATGGATATCTTTCCAAAAAATTATGAAAAAAATACGTTTACAATTAAATCGTCTTTTTGTGATCAAAATTGGTTTTGCACCTAACTTCTTTTGACTTTTTAATCAAAATAACATCAAGATCTAACTAAAACAGTTGAAAATTTTGTGCATCAAAATTGTTTTTGAGCATTAAAAACGATCAAAACTCGAAATTATAAAAAAAGTTTCCACAAAGTTTTATGCACCAACATACCCCGATCTTGTGGAATTTTTGAGATTTAAAAAAAATATATTTTTATACTTTTTACGGATATTTGTCTTTTAACTTTACCCTATATATATACATACATATATATATATATATATATATATATATATATATATATATATATATATATATATATATATATATATATATATATATATATATATATATATATATATATATATATATATATATATATATATACACATATATATATACAAATATATATACATATATATATATATATATATATATATATATATATATATATATATATATATATATATATATATATATATATATATATATATATATATATATATATATATATATATATATATATATATATATATATATAGTGATCCGTAGAAGTGAAATTAAAAAATAAGTGATGAAGGTCAACTCAAACCACGATTCTATTCATATGACGCAACATCTCGAGTTTGAAAGTTAATTTGATGTATAGATTGTGCTAAATTGATTTTCATGATTTCGACGCGCGGAGGAACAAAAATAAGAGAAATCATGAAACGATCTAATATAAGATATGCATCCGATTAAAAGCTATAAACACACTATAGTGCATTATAATGCATCTGAGATTACAGCGACGATCTAATTTGTGTCACAAGATCTCGGATTATGGATATAGTTTTCTTATTCCTTCTTATTTTAAAGTAATCTCTTCATTCGATCCTAACGCCTCTCTCTCTCTCTCTCTCTATATATATATATATATATATATATATATATATATATATATATATATATATATATATATATATATATATATATATATATATATATATTGGATCAAATGAAAAGTCTTTTATGGTAAAAAGGATAAAAAGGGTTAGAAATGTAACATATTTCATCTTATTAATATAGGGGTATTTTGGATATTTAATCACTCATATTTTAAATGCTCATTTAAGCTACTTTAATCTCTCATTTTAATTTATAAGTTGCCTAACGTTTTTTTCTTTAAAACATGCTAAGACATTTGCAAGCTTCAAATTTTCTTATGACATGACAATTTTCGAAAAGCTCTTGTGAAATATTATAGTGGGTCACGCCATCTTGATACTGTGTCAAACTCTTCCTAAATAGTGATAAATTTACATTAATTTTGTTCCATTGCATGCTCGTGAAGTGTTAACTTATAAACAAAGAATGTCATGTTTAAGTTACTTTTTATTAAATCGATTTTATAAACTATGTATCAATTTGTTTACTAATTTGTCAATAAAAATATGATTTTATGTTATAAGTTATGTATAAAAAAATTAAACATAGAGTGTCAATAAAATTTAAGTATTCCACAAACTTAGTTTAGTAAAAGTGTCTTGACAAATTGTGTGTCACTATAAATGTATCAAAGAATGAGTGTGTCACAAAAATGTGTTAGAAAACATAGTGTGTCATTTGGACATGTATTACGTAAATTAAATGTGTCAAAAACTTAAAGGTGTGTCTGTGAAAACTTAAGTGTCAAACGAAACTCAATGTGTCAAAAATTTAGTGTGTCACTAGAAATGTATTATAAAAGTAAGTGTGTCAAATGACTTATATTGTCACTAAAAATGTGTTATAAATATGTGTGTTACTATAAACGATCAAATAAAATTAGTGTGTCATAATAAATTTATCAAAAAAAAAATATAGTGTGCCGCTATAAACGTATCAAAAAGATTTAGCGTGTCACTATATATGTGTAAGGAAAAGTTGTGTGTTAAACATAGTGTCACTAAAATGTACTAAAGTTTGCAAATGTCACTAATAATGTAATTAAATTTTATTGTGTCACTATAAATGTATTTAGAAATTTAGTCGTATCACTAAAAGAATACTAAATTTTTTGTGTGTCATAAAAGAATTATAGCAAAATTAATGTCACCATAAATGTAATAAAGAAAAAATTAAAGGTATGACAATTTGACTAAGCATTAGGTGTGTAATTTGGTCAAAAACCAACAATTCATTTACCTCATTTATTAATTTTGTGTGATGAAAAGACATAAGAGCCCTTATCATGACACTCAAAATAACAACACTAAACCCTAAACTATTCAAAATATGCAAAATTACCCTTATTCATCTCAACCACACATCATGTCATTAATTACACATCTCATGGTCACAAATCCTTCTTATACTTTTTACCCATAAACCCTTTTACATTAACTATACTATATATATATATATATATATATATATATATATATATATATATATATATATATATATATATATATATATATATATATATATATATATATATGTATATATATATGGATTGTATACGAAAATTAAACGACAAAATTTATAATAGAGGCAACACAATATCTTTTTATTTTTGATTAACCAAATAAATTAAATATTTTGGAAAGATATGAACTAGATTTACAAGATCTTGGAAGATCCCATGTCGTGATGATGGAACCAAAATATACACTGACGGAACCAATTTTTGGTTCCGTCCGATCCGCTTCTTTGGCTTATTTATAATAATAGAAGCCAAACTTAGTTGTTTTTTCACACACTTACATACATAAACATTGTATATTTTCTCCTACTCATTATTCCTGTATCTAACTCATTAATATTCATCTTTGTGAGCTTAATTAAGAAGAAGATCATAGCATCATTGAAGACTTATAAGCTTCAACAAAGAGTTGCAAGTCTTGTTTGTTCATCACAAGTGTGTATTATAATTGTTCATACATCATTGTTTGTACCAAACCGATGCGGGCTTTTCTTGACTGTGTTTTAATATTTATAATGTCTCGTTATACCTATGGTACCCGACGGCACTAACAGGCAGTGCATCTGGCCGTGTGTAGTGTAGTATTCGGTAAAATCGAGGTCGTCCCAAGAGCTATGTGTGTTGGATTATTACTAAGTCTAGGTGTCACAGTTTAATATGATTTCGATAAGAAATTAATTAATTAACTACTAAAGCAAATAAAAGGCAAATGTTTAATCATAGAGGAGAGTGGTGCTAACCTAGTTAATCATCCTAGCTAGTAATATCTACGCCTAATTACTTCCAATTACTTGGTGGGGTCAAATTCGAGAGGACGGCATTGGTCAATTCGCCCAACCTATCGCCAAAGATGCCTCCACCGGAGAAGTCGTGTCCTTCATAAGTCCATTGTTTACGGTCCCTGCCAAGTCATTAATACCGCTACATGCTAGATTTATAATAGTGAGTGCCGGCGTTAGCAAATTAAACACTCACCCCTAATTCTTAAGTTCATCCAAACGGTAGGTGATCGGTTGGTCAAATCGCACAAGTAGAAAGGTGTCGTCGTTGGTCATATCTTACCCTTCCCATCTCGTCTACTCACTTAGGTCGGTTGGTCATATCTCCTAAGCAACTAGCCTCTACCGCCATTCAAAACTACCTAAACAAGGGTAGCTACCAATAAACTATGCATGCATACACTTAGAAATAATTATATGAAGTAATGTAAACGCAAACAAAACAATTAAGGAATCATAATTAGGCCAAGACCAAGAGGTGCTTAGCCGCCATATTAACCATACAAATCAATTCAATATTCAATGTTACAAATACATAAATCGAAAGTAAAGAAAAGATAAAAAGCTAATGCTTATCGTAGGGAGTGATTTCTCCCTTGAGACAACTCAGTATGTCCTTCAGACCGCCTTTGGCTTCTTCCCACGTTCTTTGGTTGTGGTGCGTGGAATGAGATGATTTGAAATGTTGGAAATCGGGTATTTATAAGCAGATCAGTTACTTACAGTAACTAAAATAATAGTTACGCCCGTAATCTTCTATTTCTTCGTAATTTGCACTAGATCTGCTGGTTACGCCTAACCTTATAAGTGGTTACGCCAGATCTTCAATATTTCTTGGTTACGCCGTAGTTAAAACAAGAGTTACGCAGTAGTTATCGCTGTCGTGGAACCTCATTTGACCTAATATGGTTACGTCAGTAGTCTTTAGTGAGAGTTACGCAGTGAATCTTCCGATAAGTTGGCTTCTCGAGTCATGCTTTAGTTACGGCAGAATGTGAGAGATGAGTTACGCCAGAACTTCTTCAAAGTGAGCATACTCGATAAATCTTTGATAATTCTCCAATTCCACGCCTCTTTAGCTCCAATGCTCGTAATTTACGAAAGTGGAAAACAAGCGTAAATCCATAAAAATTATATAAATTACATGCATTATTAGGGAAATTGACACTTAATATAAATTACAAATATCCCCCACTAACTCTTGCGCCTCAAGTAGACCTTATTAGAAAGATTCCTAAAAGATATCTCTCATAACCTGGAAAATATAAGTTTGTAAATCCCTTATGCTAGAATAAAATAAAGCCGAACACCTCACAAAATGGGAACGAAACACTCAAATCTCTCAACTATTCTAAGTGTCAATTTGGGTGATCACCAATTCTGCACATCATAGCATGTATTCTATCATAAGCTTGGCGGTTACACAAATCTCCACCACTAGAGTTAAGGGCTAAACAATTCCTCGAAGGCAATATGGGTATACACGAAAAAGGTAAAGGGGTGACTCGTCATTACTAACATGTCACGGTGAAGTTGACAAAATCAATGATACATGACCAAATCCATGGCCAAGACACCAAAGATTGCTCATTGCATCACCTAGACATGCTTCACGACTAAAGGGTTGGATAAAATTAAAACCTACCTTGAAGCCGTTGTTTTGATCTCGAAGCCATCCCTGTGGCTGAGATTAGTCTAACCGATTCATGTCTTGATGAGTATAAGTTGTTTGTCCTTCGGATTTAACCTTAAGATGTTGCTTGAGGTTTATAAGATTTTTGTGATATGTGAATGATTAAGGAGGCTGACAGTTATGTATTTGAGATTAGGGTTTGAGTAGTTGTTATTGAGGATGGGGGCGCATATTTTCTGAATATGTGTTTAGGGTTAGAGTAATGAGTATTATTAGGTAAGGCATGTGTTATATACCCGGTTTCATATCCGGTGGATCGGTTTTCCTTTTGTGGTTGGATCGCTCTAACGCCCTAACTCATATATGGAATGAGTTTTTTGAGCTTGAGTTGGATCGTATATGGCCGAGATTTGTTTCGGTTTTGGGCTTCATGATTACACTAGCGATATCGGGCTAGAGGATCACATTTAGTGCGCTATTCATTCAAGTTACAACTTCACTTCATGAGACGTTATATGTTGATTTTACTATACGAAATTCTTTTGTCAAAGAATTCAATGTGTTCAATTGATGTAAATGTGTGGCAAAATCCTTGAGATTTATCGATGTCATAATATTGAGGTAATTGTTTGTGAAAAATGAGCTTTGGGATTTGACACTTCACGCTTAATGGATCGGTGTATACTTTCGTCATGTGCTATGAAACGGACTTTATTAGACTTTGGAGCCTACGTGTGTTACTCATGTAATGGATTTCTTGGGTGATTGAACACATGAGTAACTTTTGTTTAGGTCTCCTAGTTAATGGACTAAAAGTACATCATTTGGATATAAGCTCGAGTTGTTGATGCGCTACATACAATGAGTCATGAAACTTAAAGTGATTTAATTTGACAAGTTGATGTGATGATGAGATCTGTTGTGCTATGTGATTTGTTGTGATATGCGATTTGATACTTTGGTGTACACATTTTCACGGATAATATTTCATCACGGATTGAATTGCTATTTGAACAAAGTTGACTACGGGTTGTTTGTGTACGGTATTTTATTTGGATTTGAAGTGTGGTTCTCGTGCGCGTTTACTTATTTTCGCCTTCTTTCTTTCTACCCGCTCGCGAAGATGACTTGTTTGGGCATTTATAGAGTGATAAAGACTTGGCTATTTAGTTACGTTTGTGATTCTTTCTCGCTTAACCCACAAAGTAACTATCACTGTGTCTCACGCTGATTGAGGATATGTCAAGAGGTTTTGTACATTGGGTACACCGTATCTTCTTCACAAGGATTAGTACAAGTTTAAGTAACAAACTGGGAATTTTACTTCATGATCAAGTTTGGCATATCCGGTTTACTTCACCATGTTGTCACTACAATCACGGCGTAACGCGTGAATGATGTGTTTACCAAAGTGTTGATTGGATGGTTGTTGATGTTGTTGATATTGGATAATGAATTGTTGATGAACCGCGGCATGTTCCCCTAAAACAGATATTCACTGAAACCAAAGTGGTCATAACATATTCAAGCTAACATTGTTTACGGTTTTGTCTTGATTTTGTAAAATCCCGCGAAAGAACCTATTTCTCGGTTTAAATCATAGACTTGTAAAATCCCGTAACAATGGAAACATCCTGATAATAGTAAGGTGCATTTCCGGAACTATCTTACGGTTTATTATTGGTTTTGTAAAATCCCGCGAAAGAAACTATTTCTCGGTTTAAACCATTAAATTGTAAAATCCGTATTGATGGAACCATCCCGGAGAAAAGGAAAGTGTATTTCGGATCTTTTCCGATGTTGGTGCTACAGCTTCGATTCAAGAAGGGATTAAAGGTGTACTTCATGAATTGATGTGTGTTTGGATATTCGTCATGGCGCGGTTTGGTTATTACAAGGTTTTACGGGTTATGTGCTTTTAACCATGGTCGGATAAAACCATTATCGAGTTCATTTAAATGTCAAAGAAGGCTAGATTTGAGCGCTCGTAAGATGTGACATCGGCGTTTATTCATTATTATTTATTTGAGGTTGAAGTGAAACATCACGGGCGAGTGTACTTAGTATCCGAAGGTATCGGGATGGATGGATGAAGATTCTTCATGATCCTTGTTCGAGCTTATTATCAAAATGAAGACTTGGAAATCTAGTTATTGTTGGGTGGCTTTTACTTTTTCTTTTACCACTGGGGAATTGGGCTCTTACCACCACAAAATAACTATCACTTAAAGGAGTTACGTTGTAGTGCTCAAAGGTCACATTCAATTGTGGATTTTCAAGAGGTAATGTACGCTCATTACTTGATGGTTGGTTGGTTGAGGAGTATAGAGTACTTAGAGATTCAAATGGGCATGAAGTCTCGCACCGCTCTTTGTTACATATGTGCAAGTATAAGTCATGAGTTCGGGTTAGTTTACTTGTGGTCAAATTCATCATATTGGTTATCTCCATCACCGTCACTACAAAGAGCCCGTTGAATGATAATGGGTTGATTACATGTTTTGCTAAGAGAGTCGAAAGAGAGAGAGCATGACGATGTTCACATCGCCTCAGCCTCGACTCTAAAGAAAAGAAATGTGACGCTCACAAGATTATCTTCAAAAGAAGAGAAATCTTCTTATGACGTATGAACACTACAGCTCATGCCTCGCTCTCTAAAGAAAAGAAAAGTGTACGTGTCGCAAGCGCTTTATCTTCAAAGAAGAGAAATCTTCTAATGACGCCCTGCTCACTTCAGCTCGTGCCTCGTACTCTAAAGAAAAGAAATGTGTACGCTGGCATTATCTTCTTCAAGAAGAGAAATCTTCTTATTATGACCATTCTCATCAACATGCTTCATACTTTTTCCATGCGCTTCACCATCAAGTGAACCGGCTACCATCGATTGTTTTCTCATTCCACTTGCTCGATTATAATGAAGATGGCGACATCATGTGTCGATTTTATGAGAGAAGTGTGAATAGAACATTCGGATGATTTTCACTTATTTAGTCAAGAATGGCATCTCCGCATGAAATTCTTGAGGAGGAGAAGTGTGAATTTTTGCATTGTTGATTGATATTTGAGAATATAAATGGTCATACGGCTCTAAACTCATGTAAGAACCGAGCCTCTTCTTATCGGGTTATCTTCACATGGAGTCTTTCTTCTAAGAGCCGTTGGTTGACATCTTCACCGGATTGATGAGTTTATCGACAAAGTGCTTCCGGTTAATGCTTCACGATACATCAACATGATGATTCCAACAATCTCTCGTTCTTGTTTGATGTGATTGGTAGTTTGGTGTTACCATCTTGTGTGTTCGCTTGTCGCTCGATTGCCGATTTCCTTGATGAACATCTTTCGTCTTGTTTGATTGGGAGGATTTTGTTAAGGGATTTGCAAGATGTAAGTTGATTGGGATGCTTTTGGTGATGTTCTTGTGTTTTGGTGAGTTGAAGATGTTAACTATCTATTCCCCAACCGCACAATCTTGAAGAAGGTCGAGTCTTCATCTGTTTCTACATTTTCGCTACATGTTCAAGACTAAAGACGTGTTGCATTTAACGATCTAAAGACTTCTTCTTAATCTAGGCATTTATTACCGATTGTCGGTTTAGGGAGAGCACTAATTGGGGAATGTGAAATGCCAAATTTAATCCCTAATTAGACTTGCTCGCTATTCTTCAAAGAAGTTGACTCACGTATACTTTTGAGCTAATGATGTTCTTCTCAAAATATTTCTAGTATACGGACTTACAAAGAGTTGTTGATCTCAAGTGTCAAAACCAAAGAAGGAGTAAGGAGATAAGCACCCAAACGCGAGTAAACTTGATGAACTTAATACTTCTAAGTAATTGAAGATACCCCGGAAGACAAATGTTATTATCACAGAGAAACTCAAGGTTTGACTCATGACGAGTAAACTTGATGAACTTAATTCTTCTAAGTGATTGAAGATATCCCGGAAAACAAATGTCATGACCGCAGAGAAACTCAAGGTTTTACTCATCAAGGCGTTTAGTGTTAGTATTTCAACCACGTGGGAAGTGATGTTAGAGAAAGTTTCAAGATAAAAGAGGTACACAAGTACGACATATCTGGGAGATAAATGTGTAACATGAGGAGGTGTTATCTGTTATTCTCTCGTTGGGAATGTGTGTACTTGATTCTTGAGCTTCATACACATTCATCGTGGACGAAAGATGCAACATAGGGAGGTGTTCTTCATTACCCTCATGATGTGTATTCGGGAGAGTTCTTGGATATTGGTGTACTGGTTCTTGAGCTTCATACACATTCATCCGGGAAGAAAATGTGAACATGGGAAGGTGTTTTCATTCCCTCATGATGTGTATTTGGGAGAGTTCGTGAGCATTATACAAAGAGACCGACCGCATCAATTCAACTACGCGGGGAAGTGGTCTCTTGACACTTTTTGGAATGGATCGCTTTGACTTCAAAGGGAAGGAAATTTGAGAAGATTATTTAAAAGTGGGATGATACGTTGTCGTTCTTCTATTGGATGGTATAACCTCGAATGGAGAATCTCGATTATCGGTCTTAAAAGGAGCAGAGGGATTTATGATAATGGTGTGTGTCGTCTGCACCGCTAAGGAAAGCTTGACATAGAGCTTCAATCGCTCATCTAATGGATTTTCGGTTTGGGGAAGTCGCAAAGTCTCTCTTCTCAAAGGCTCATGTTCCTTCTTCTATTTTGGAGCCTCGAAGCTTTGGTGGTGGAAGTTTAAGAGATGACGAATTCTATCTTCACGACGTGTCGCCGATATCCTTATCTCAGACTGTGATCATCATCTTCTTTACTATATCATCTTCTATATCTTTATATATTTTTCGAAAACCAAATACAAAAATATAAAACCTCAAAAAGAAAATAGAAAATATAAAACCTTCAAAACCCATAAAAATCATAAAATTTCAAAATACCAAAATATGTTTTCCTAGACATGTCTTCGGTATCGATAACATCTACGGTCTTAGAAATGTCATTCAATAATGGCACGGGACCATAGATGAAGTTCGAGCAGAGGTGTAAATATTTCTTTCCAAAACATGTCTCAAAATATGGCTTATGCTTATTTCAGATCAGAACTGCACACAAATTATGGCTTGCGTTATTTCGATCAGAACCCTGGCTTAAACCATGGTTTGCTATTATTTCGATAGCAACCCGCTCTAAAAGGAAGGAAAGTGCTACGCTTAAACGTTTTCACAAATTTCGCACTTATCCTAAAACAAAATGAGGAAAGTATGTCAAGGATCGTTGTTCCTACACAAATGTTTTTCCGCCTATAATTCTTCGTAAAAATATTTGTTGTGTTCAAAATGGTGGAAAATGAGTTGCTTTAAAACAATCGATTCGTAGTTTTTTGTAAATTGAAAACTCAATCAATGACTTCGCCGCTTTTAAACTCTTCATAAAATGAGTCATGGATTGAGGGGATAATGTTTTCAAATCTACATCATCTAACGGGCTTTCTTAATTATCCTAATATGCTTAATTAAAATGATGTTAACCTATGTTGAAGGACTAGGTGCCTAGGATATGATTGCTAGGATTAGATGATTAGAGTTTGATGAACACATTATTCCCATACATTTATATGATCCGATTGATATGTTGCATTGACTTTTATTAGTCGATTGTTGTTTGGGTGATGTCGACCACCATATATTTGTATGTATGTTCACTAACGCAGCGTGTATATTGGTATAAAAGAATGTTCCCGATCCGGATCCCACAATTGAAGATGATTGGATGCCGAAAGGAAAGGGTAACTATATCTTGGGTTGACAAATGAAGAAACGAAGCTTAATTGGACTTCTATGGAGAGTTGGCATAAATGCAACGTAAGAGGTCTCACTGCATCAACAGATGGGTTTCTTCTAAGTGATTGAAGAAACGGAGCTTAATTTGACCTCAGTTGGCATTCAAAATGCAACATAAGAAGAAGTCTCACTGCATCAGCAGACGGTTTTTCTTCCAAACCCTACAGCAACAAAAACGAAAGCTTCTCATCCACCTAATGTATCTTTGTGCAGGGATTATAGTGATGATACCATTTTTCTAAAACTTTGAATAATATTGTTTCTGAAAATGGAAAAATATTGTTTTGAAAATAAATTGAACTAAATTTTGAAAATCACCGGACTTCTTTTTATCAAAACCTAAGTCACTCAATTATTGACTTCTGTCATGGATTGAGGGGGAGAGTGATTTACAATAAAA
Source organism: Chrysanthemum lavandulifolium (assembly GCA_022545495.1). Taxonomy (NCBI): domain Eukaryota; kingdom Viridiplantae; phylum Streptophyta; class Magnoliopsida; order Asterales; family Asteraceae; genus Chrysanthemum; species Chrysanthemum lavandulifolium. The sequence continues at coordinate 77,918,189 of CM040238.1, forward strand.
TATTTTCAAATGATATTTCTTCACAAAAGTTCCGCTTTGTACGCTAATATGTGGTGATCTAAAGATTTAATGTTATGTTATGGTATGATTTCCTTTAAAACTCAAAGATTTCAAAATGAAATTTTTTCGTTCTTGTTTGATTGTGAAATTGTTTTATTTTACTTAAAGATCTCTTAAAACTATCATACCGACACTAACAATCTTTAATGTCTTAAAATGGTCCTTATCTCGTCATTTTTCAAAATTAAATCTTGCCACGCCTTTCCCCAAACTCTTTAAATAATTTAAATCTTTGGGATTACAAATCTCAAATGGTTTGAAATTTTGATCGTGGGAGAGATCGTGATTTAAATCTCAAACTGTTTTAATGGAATTGGTTTTAGTCCTTCAAAGGCACTCCCGCCTCCATGTGCCAAACGATTTCAATATACACAATGCACATGTTGAGGAGGAGGATTTATCCAAAACCGTGATGAGTATTTAAACAAGGCCACATTTTCTCCCATGTTTTCTAAACCTAATTAAATCACTTGGGATCCAAAATCTCAAAGGGTTTGATATTTTGATCGGGGAGAATTTGTGATTTAATAATGAAATTTGATAAAAGGTGATCGCTTTGATTTAATTGTGCACGCCGCCGCTCATATGTGCTAAACGCTTTCGAATCTTGAAGCACATATTGAGGGGAGCAAATAAACTATCGAGGTACGAGAAAGATTTTAAAGTGATTTACTAAGTACCTTGATTGAGTTTTCAAATGGTTTCTTAATGGCTCTTGTGATTGTGGATGTGCTTCAAAGAACTCTTGCCTCTATGTGATAAAATGTTTTAAAATATCCTATGCACATATCGAGGGGAGAATTTTACCAAGAAAATTAAATGGCTTTTCAGATGAAAATTGTGATCAAAGAAAATATTTCAAAGTCCTCTTGCCTCCTTGTGCTAAACAATTTCTAAATCATATGCACATGTTGAGGGGAGGTTTTCTAAATGATCAAAACTTTTAAGGTACAAAATGCTTTGATCTCGTATCACAAGTACCTTGATTGCTTTTCCAAATGATTTTCAATTGGTTTCAAGGAAGAATGAACAATACCAAAAGACCGACCAATTTACTTTATGCATGGAGTTATAAGGATGGTGAGGTTAGGTATTTGTTCCCACGATCCGCCGTAACCGGAGGGATCTTCCTGGACAATCCACTAGATAGTGTAGAGTCCTTAGGAATATTGAAAAAGGAGAAAATGAGAATATGGGAAGAGTGCGGATCGAGATGAGCTAGTAATCGAATAAACCCAACAAGGTTCTAGTTATGAAGTCTCGTAAGCATCGAAGGGGTGAAGAATGAAAAAGAACCGAATATGAAAAGGGTGAAAAGAAATAGCCCTCCATCAATTCAACCTTAGGGCGTAAACCGGTTCAATACATATGCTACTTGGTGTTTACTAAGGTAACACCGGTATTGAGACAAGACATCATGAACCCAGTGATGCACTACACTAAACTTCCCAAGCTACTCAAGTTCCTCTTAAAAGGGCTTGTTTCATTCTCACGGGAACCGACATAATCTATCGACTTTCTTTAGAGATTGTTGATATTGAAGAAGGAGACCTCTCCTAGTCTCCGACACAGAACCAAATGAGCACTATTGAGTCTAGAGCCAAGAGATCATCCACAATATCTCATTAGGACACTAAATTATTGAAGACTTGTTGTTCCACACAATGTGGAAAGTAAGTATATATTAAGAGTCCCACGCATTATCCTTGTGGTATTGCCGTAACATCCGAGTGATATGTAAAAATATTCACGATGAAGATGGAAATCCTTCTAGAGCCAACATCAAACAAGCTCTTGGTGGGTGACATGTGAAATCTTGCAAAAGATCAAGCTTGTGACAACCGGATAGAAACGATGGGGAGATTCTTTCTTGAATCAACCTTGGTCCAGAATGGAATTGACGAATGCTTTTGGAAAACCGCTCGATGTGCAAAGCTTCTTTCTCTAGCACGTCGAATGTGTATTCATTTTCAAACTCAAAAGTATATCCGATTGAAAAATACTTTAGAAAACCGCTCGATGTGCGAATCTCTTCTTTTCACTAGCACGTCGAATGTGTACTCATTCTCTAATACAAAAGTATTTTGATTGAAAATTAATCTTTATCATAAAACCTTCGTCAGATTGCAAAAATCTTTCTTCTAAGCAACACGCGATTGTTTTCGAATCATTTTCATCAATCGCTGAATCTCAATTCACCGGTTCACTCACTCCGTGTTGTCTTCTTTGAGACGTCCGGTTTGAGAACAACTAGAACATTGCGAAACCCCGCAAGGAGATTCTTAGGAATCCTACCGATCACGTGCAAGATTTGTAACCGATCAACGGGAACCGTGGGCCTTGTACTCAATTCAGTGAAAGTGATCAAAGACACTTTCGTGTGTTTTATTGCTAATCGCTGTTTGCGTGTACACTTGGACGGTTGAAGTCGATCAAAATTGAGGAGTCATTCCAAAGCCGCATGCTCACAAAGATCCATACTTAATTGAAGAAATCATGACCGGTGCATATCTACATAACCCGGTTCTCGATATTTCATACTATGCTTCGTCATCGCCGCAAATATCATGAACCAAAGAAGGCTTCCGCTACTCGATGGAAAGATGTCATGATTCAAAAGTGTGAGCATGTCGGTCCAAAAGTCACAACTTCACATGATGGCAACACAATAAAGGGTGATCCGAGATTTATCGCGGTCGATGATCTCAATAAAGCTCAAGATCATCAAAGATGTGGATCGGTTCAAAGACCTCCACTTAAAGTACAAATCAATGCGGACTTTGAAGAATCGCTACTAAAGCACAAAGATTGCGAAAGTGAAGAATTCAAGTCTACGAGCTCAAGAACAATGTCAAAGAAAGAATGCTAGGATGCAAAATGTATTTCATGGGGTGACCTCCCTTAGGGGGAGATTGTTAGGAATTAGAAAATTCCATGTTAAAGTGTCGGTCACCCCAATTATGATCTAGCATAAGTTAGCTCGTAGACGTGTCGTTGTTTACGTTATTTATCGCTTTATTAGTTAGTTTGTAGCGTAGTATAGTTTAGTGCAACACCGTGGAGGAAGGACGGTCTTTACCCATCCGTATGCCCGATCCACGTGCCGATAGGAGGTCGGTATTGTGTAGTATAAATACCCCTTCCATCCATGGAAGGGTGGTGCTTTCAATCTAATATTCTACAATTTGTGAAGTAACTCTACCAAGAAAACACCCAACTCTCTAACTTTCTCTCTAATGGCTAACATGTATTTTGATCTCCCAAGACCACCCGAATCATCAAACACAATAATATTAAGATCCTACAAGGGGCCTTTGACTTGGCCACTTCCTCAACTAGTTGGTGGCACTCATTCTTCCATTTGTTAAAACTCTTTTTCTTGTAGTGTTACCGATGCCATATGTTCCAAATTTATGTGAAAGCCACTCATTACATGACTTCCCCAAATATCATCTTCAATTATAAGACTACTTGTTATACTTAGGCTTGATCTTTCACCATTAGTTATTGCATTAGTAGGATGATAGTCATTGTACTTGTATTTTAATTGCTTAACCAATCCTTATCGATTTCTGATTCTCCAAATCTTATTTTGTACCAATCTTCAAATGCTAATTTTTTAAATGTAATATCATGTCTTCCAGTCTCGTGAGGGTATATCCATTCGTCTGCCTTTCTTTCACAAGATTCTTGAAAAGGATTACACGAGGACCATGCTGTTACTGATTCGTTATCGTTGGTTAATATCGGATTGCAGAAATGTTTGTTTGGAATCGGAGCTTCCTTAATATCTTGGATCTGGACAGTCTTTTCTTGTTTTGCTTACAATTATCCACATTCTCTCCACTATTATTGTTATTAGGGTCATAATGTAGAGGAGGATCGGGTGATTGAACATCAACAACATCAACATTATTTGAATTTCCAAATTTTGGTTTTAAACGTTCTTGCATACTGAAAGTTATTCGTTCATTTTCAGTGCCCAAAGAGATTTGTTTTTCAAAAACCTTAATTTGAGCCTTGCAAGTGGCCAGAAAAGGTCTTCCAACAATTAAGTTGTAAGACTCCCGCTTCCCCATATCAATTACCACAAAATCAGTGGGAAAAAAGAATTTTCCAATTTTTAGGAGCACGTTATTTACTACTCCCCTAGGTACAACCTTAGAGGAATCACCATTTCTATCATCATTGTTGTTTCTTTTAAATTGGTAAGTTTTATTTTATCAAACAAAGTGGTAGAAATAAGGTTTACCCCGCCCCAAATCGCCTAATGCGGAATCTTAATATTACTAATAGTGCATGGAAGAAGAAAACTTTTCCGGTATTGTTGCTCGGAAGTTGGCTTGGCGAGATCTCGTAAGTCTTCTTCGATTTACCATCTTCTTTCGGTAGTTTATGCCGGATAGATCATTGGGATAGAATATGTTACGCTTCTCTCTTTGCCTTATCTTATGCAAATATGGCTTTCAGAGCAATAGCTTTGGCATTACTGGTCTCAAGGTTTTTAACTAATTGCCCAATTTGAGTTTCGAGGTTTTTAATTGCAGCATCTTGGTTTCGCAGGTTCATGTTGGTGTCTTCTTTCACCTTGACCATCCATTCCTTGAGCTTATCTCCCTTTTTTGTAGATTCTTCGATGTGCCTATGCATTATTTCTTCAAGGCTTGGTCTAGGAGGATTGTTGTTGATTCTTGTGTAGAATCCTGGAGACTTTTCTTGATATTTGGGCCCGTTATCATAGTATCTGTTGAAAGGGGGACCACTTACATACTTAACTTCTCCGATCCTTTTAACTTCCTCGTTGGAGGAACATTCCTTACTAGGTGGAGCTCCATTCCGTTCTACTTGAATGGAATGCACATTTTCCTTGAGTTTCTTCATGTCTCTTCCGAGGCTTTCTAATTTGTTGTTTATCGCTGCAAGGCCTTCCATATTTCCATTCTTGCTTTGGTTGCTCCCCATTGTACCATTTGTGAGAGTGGTCACCATCTTTGAATAGTTTCCAAAGCCAATGTTGGAGTCATCCCAGAATCACCTCGAGAATCGATCATTTGTCTTGAGAGATGTTCGGACCTTTGTAAAAGACGTTCACTTTTTGTTGGTTGTTGAGGTCGTGAGTAGGCATTTATATAATAATTGCTATACCTTTCCATGCCCAGTACATGTTTCATCCCTCTTGTTTGAAGTTATGGATTTCTTCTAATTGCTTAGCGGTCTTAGATGGAGGACAATATCTCGAATAAAATACTTTTTAGGATAGGCGGTGTTGATCGTCCTAGCAGTAATCGATCAACCCATCTTTTTAGCAGACCCCATAAGAGAAATAGGAATACTGTAACATTATAACATCGTTTGAGACTCTAGGAATTTTGAATAGGTCGACAATGTATTCCACGTTGTCAATATGTTCATGAGCATCATCGGTAATGCTTGAGAGAAGGGATTTGCACCTAATTCCCTCATGAATTGAGGTTTGATTTGAATAGAGCATCTTCTGCGATAGCCAGCCTAACAATCCACGGTCCTTGTTCTTCCCTTGTTAATGCTAAATATTCCTCAAGAGTGAGGTCATCAATGTTAACAACTCCATGGTACCGAAAATTGAATAATGATCGTGAGAAATATATAAAAGTTTAAACAAAACGAAAATGAAAGACTTAATAGCAATCCTAATATAACTCCCCAAGAACGCGCCAAAAACTTGATGGGTTTCTTGACGTGTTTTAATATTTATAATGTCTCGTTATATCTATGGTCTACCCTAATGCACTAGCGGGTAGTACTCGATGCGTGTGTAGTGTAGTATTCGGTAGAAACCGAGGTCGCCCAAGAGCTATGTGTGTTGGATTATTACTAAGTCTAGGTGTCAAAGATTTAATATGATTTCGATAAGGAATTAATTAATTAACTACTAAAGCAAATAAAAGGCAAGGTTTAATCAATAGAGGAGAGTGGTGCTAACCTAGTTAATCATCCTAGCTAGTAATGTCTACGTCTAATTACTTCCAATTACTTCAGGTGGGGTCAAATTGAGAGGACAACATTTGGTCAATTCGCCTAACCTATCAAAGAAGATGCCTCCACCGGAGAAGTCAGTGTCCCTTCATAAGTCTAGTTGTTCCCGGTCCTCTAAGCCAAGTCATTAAGTACCGCTACATGCTAGATTTATAATAGTGAGTGCCGGCTAGCAACCAACACTCACCCCCTAATTCTTAAGTTCATCCAAACTGTAGGTGATCGGTTGGTCAAATCGCACAAGTAGAAAGGGTCGTGGATTAGTCATATCTTACCCTTCCCGCCTCAATCTACTCACTTAGGGTCGGTTGGTCATATCTCCTAGCAACTAGCCTCTACCGCCATTCAAAACTACCAAACAAGGGTAGCTACCAATAAACCACGCATGCATACACTTAGAAATAATTATATGTAAGTAATGTAATCGCAAACAAAACAATTAAGGAATCATAACTAGGCCAAGACCAAGAGGTGCTTAGCACTCATATTAACCATACAAATCAATTCAATATTAAATGTTACGAAATACATAAATCAAAGTAAAGAAAAGATAAAAAGCTAATGCTTATCGTAGGGAGTGATTTCTCCTCGAGATGACTCCTTATGCTCCTCTAGACCCGCCTTTGGCTTCTTCCCACGTTCTTTGGTGTGGTGTGGAATGGGATGATTTGAAATCTTTGAAATCGGGGGTATTTATAGGCCAGATGCGGGTTCTGCGTAACTAAAATAATAGTTACGTAATCTTCTATTTCTTCGTAATTTGCACTAGATCTGTTGGTTAAGGCGTAACCTTATAGGTGTTTCGCCATATCTTCAATATTTCTTGGTTACGCCCGTAGTTAAAACAAGAGTTACGGCATAGTTATCACGACGGAACCTAATTTGACCTAATATGGTTACGTCGTAGTCTTTAGTGAGAGTTACGCCCGTAATCTTTCGATGAATTGGCTTTCCAGTCACGCTTTAGTTCGACGTAATGTGAGAGATGAGTTCTGCCAGTAACTTCTTCAAAGTGAGCATACTCGATAAATCTTTGATAATTCTCCAATTCCGTCTCTTTAGCTCCAATGCTCGTAATTTACATGAAAGTGGAAAACAATAGAAAACAAGCGTAAATCCATACAAATGATATAAATTACAAGCATTATTGGGGGAAATTGACACTTAATATTCAGGACTATTTGATGTTATCACAAACCATCATAAACTCTCTATAGTGATTGGTTAATATTTTAGTCCTCAAATTCGTAGTGTGACGGGAGTGATTGTTCCCGAATTGTAAAAGAACTCGACATCTAGCTTTGTGTCGGAAATATTGTGTAAGTGCGTGTAAAGTTTTCACTGGGATAAAGGAGCTTGTTGATTAGTGAAGAATACTCGAGTTGGAGACTCGAGGGAGTGGAGTAGAGACAGGAAAATAGTCCTTGTTGGTCGACAACTATAAACTTTCATGTTGTAGTTTGATCGTTTTTATCCTTTCTTGCATTATACTTGTTGTTACTTTGGTTGATTTCACATAAACATAAAGAACATAAAAAATGGTAAAACTATTCAACCCCCCTTCTAGTTTTCCACAGGCTACAATGGTCAAGTAATTACCCCACACCATTGCTATGTACTCAATTTTAGTACAAGATACCCCTATTTAACTTCTATGAGCCTATCCTTTTCGCAATTCTCATAATATTTCGGTGGATTCCGAGATATTAATGAAGATCATTGTTTATTATCCACCCTCAAATGTACACACAAATCACCTTAGCCTTCCTTGTATGCACTCATCATTAGTGCATTATTGTTATTTGTTAAACTCTTAGTTAATTGTCTAGTTGATTACATGGTTGCTAAGTCGAGTCATATCTTGTGTATACAGTTTTGGGACGATTATGACTCATGGGTTTAGTAATAATTATTATGGAGTAGTGGGGAAGAACGTCAAATTTATTATCCTCATATCTACGTAAATGTTTAAGTACTCCACGTATTTTGATCCTCTTAATTCGGGTCATAAGTTAAGTTTTAATTATTTAAAAGTTAAAGTTTAGGGATGTAACTATAAATCCCTTATGTATGGATGTATATTTTGTGGATGGTAGGGCAAGAGTGTATGAAAAAATATATAAAAAGATGATATAAAAAAGGAAAAAGATAGAAAAACATACGGACTACTATCCCAATCGATGCATGTTTTATCGACTGTGTTTTAATATTTATAAGTTCTCGTTATACCTATGGTATACCCTAATGCACTAACGGAAGTATGCCGGTCGTGTGTAGTGTAGTATTCGTAAAATCGAGGTCGTCCCAAGAGCTATGTGCGGATTTAAACTAAGTCTAGGTGTCATGATTTTAATAGATTTTAAGGTGGAAATGATTAACTACTAAAACAAAAAATAAAGAAAGCAAATAAAGGCGAGGGTTGTGATCAATAGAGAAGTGTGCTAACCTAGTTATTCAGCCTATCAAGCTAAGTTCATGTTTAATTACTTCCAATTAGTTCAACAGGCGAAAGTCTCTAGGACATCATTTGGTCATTCGTCTAACCTATCAAAGAAAGGGTTCCACTTGAGATGTCGGTGACCCGTCGAAAGTCTAGTTGTTCTTAGTCCCTAAGCCAAGTCATTAAGTACCGCTACATGAAAAATTCATAATAATGAGTACCCGGCGCTAGCATCTTAAACACTCATCCCCAATTCTTATGTTCATCCAAACGGTGAGGTGATCGGTTGGTCAAATCACACTGCGAAGGGTCTTCATTGGTCATATCTTACCCTTCCCACCGGCCTACCTACTTAGGGTCGAGTTGGTTATATCTCCTAAGTAACTAGCCACTACCGCCATTGAAAACTACCGAAACAAAGGTAGCTACCAACAAACTATGCATGCATACACTAGAAATAATTATACGGAAGCAATGTAAACATAAACAAAGCAATTAAGGAATCATAACTAGGCTAGCAGCAGAGGTGCTTAGCCGCTCATATTAACAATCGATTCAATATTTAACATTACGAAATGCATGAATTGAAAGTAAAGAAAAAATAAAATGCTAATGCTTATCGTAGGGGAGTGATTTATCCCTTAGAGATGGCTCTGTATGCTCTCTAAGATCTGCCTTCAACCTTCTACTCATGTTCACTGATGTTGTGTGTGAAATGGGATGATTAGAAATGCTGGAATTCGCGTGGTATTTATAGGCCAGATCTGGTTACGGCGTAACTTAAGTTAAGAGTTACGTCGTAACATCATTATCTTCGTAATTTACACTAAAAATGCTAGTTACGGTGTAACATCTGGAAGGCGTTACGCCATATCTTCAATAAATCCTTGTTACACCGTGAGTTGAGACAATTGTTACGCGTAGCTTGCGGTGCGCGGAACCTCATTTGACCTAGTTAGTTACGTCGTAATCTTTGGAAGGAGTTACGCGTAATCTTGATTGAGTTGATTTTACGAGCAACGCCTCATTACGGCGTAATGCGAGAGGAGTTACGTACCAGAACATCTTCAAAATGAGCATACTATCATATATATTCAATAAACTCTCCAAATCCAGTATCTTTAGCACCAATGCTCAGAATTTACGAAAGTGAAATATAGAGGAAAACAAGCGTAAATCCATATAAATGATATAAAATACTGAGCATTATCTGGGAAATTGACACTAATATTCGAGGACTATTTGATGTTATCAAATATCCCCCACTTGAACTCTAAGTAGACCTTATTAGATAGATTCCTAAAAAGATATCTCCCATTACCTGGAAAATATAAGTTTACAAATCCTTATGCTAGAATAAAACAAAGCCGAACACCTCACAAAATGGGAACAAAACACTCAAATCTCTAAACTATTCTAAGTGTCAACTTTGGGGTGATCACTCATTGCACAGTCATAGCATGTATTCTATCATAAGTTTGGCAGTTACACAAATCTCCACCACTAGAGTTAAGTACAAAAAAATTCTCGAAGGCAATATGGGTAGACACGATAAAGGTTAAGGGTGATTTGTCATTACTAACATGTCACGGTGAAGTGGACAAAATCAATGATACATGACCAAATCCATGGCCAAGACACCAAAGATTGCTCGTTGCATCACCTAGACACGCTTCATGACTAAAGGGTAGGATAAAACATGGGATAAATTTGTTGTAAAATAAAATCAAGCAGATAGTCTAAATCTACAACCAAGTCATCACCATTCACCGTTCGTCCAAAGTTCAAGTTTCGAAGTTAAGAAACCGGATCATGATATTACTAGGTAGATGTGCCATTAGAGGACGTCATGATGGGCACATTTCCAACTCCATTCTTCAAATGTGACCGACGTGGCCTCCTTGATACTAAATCTATAGTAAGCTCATAACAATAGTGCTTATAACATCGCACTTTACAATCAACTAAATAACAATAAAAAAAATTTTCAACATAACATAATAACTAAACATAACATCCCCCACTTGAGATGAACAATATTAGAATTTTGGGGGTCTTCAATGATCTTCAAGGATATGTCGTTGACGAAAGCGTGATTACCGAACCCTCTCACTTGAACCTTGAACTTAGGCAAATAATGACTTCCCAATTACAAATAAAGACTACAAGGTAGGCTAAGGTGTAATGGTGTAACGAAACAATATGTTGGGTGAACAAAATGAAAGGAATGGCTCAGAAGGGTGTATCTAAGGGTATCTTGCACTAAAGGTGAGTGCATAGGGGTCGAGAAGTCGAGGTGACTAATCGATAGACACACAATGATAGTCTATTTGGGTGATAATCCTATAATATCGCCTTCTAAAACCGAAAAGTCCAAATACATCGAGCTAACTCAACATACCGTCTATGGTCTCAAAATGATGTAAAGGCCAAGTTCTAAAGTTTACAAGCACTCAAGACACTCATAATTTGGTGGATTTGGGTAAAAATTTGGAAGCGGATAAGGCTAATCTCACCATATAATATCAAGGGTTATAATGTGCTCGGCTAAGGTCTAATCTAGTTAGGTTAAGAAAAAATGTCAAAATTTTAAAATGGCATAATTTTTCAAAATAAACTAGAAAAACAAGGCAAAATAAAGTTCAAGAGACAATTCTACTCCGTCCCCCACTTGAAATGTACAAAGTCCCTTTTATACTAAGCGTTAAATAAAGGTGAAGAGAAAAGTAGAATTAGAGCGAGAACTTCACAAATTTGCTCCAAAAGAAAGAAGGCCCATGAAAAGAGTCGTGTCTTCGCATAAGCATCCATGAGAAAAATTTAATCCCTAAAATCACTCTATCGATAAGCATAATTTTAAAAAAAATGAAAAAGAAACCTAACTCACTTTCGTCAGAATCACGGTTGCATTTAGCGAATGCAACAAGCCTTTTAAACCACTTGGTATCCCAAGTGGACGAGTGTAGTCTCGTGAGGGCTTACAGGAAACATACCCACAAAGTTCATGTGAAAACTAATACAAGGTTATTGTGTTTAAAAAGAAAGAAGTGTTACAGAGGATAGTTACGTCGTAATCCCTATAAGGAGTTACGCCATAATTAATCAAAACCTGGCAGACGCTACAAGAGTGTAGCTACGGCGTAACCATTGAATTGGATTACGTCGTAATTGGTAATGCTCTGAGAAGGACTGCTGCAGAGAAGTATGTTACTACGGTAACCATAAGAATGAGTTCTGGCAGTAACTATGGATGATCAGTCCCTGTTCGACATGTTTGACAACTTTTCTGCTTTTCCGCAAAAATGGTTAAAAACAAAACCCAAGAAAATGGAAATAAAATAAATGAAAGGGAAAATTTGGGTTGTCTCCCGAAAGAGCACTTTTCTTTATTTACGAGTCTTTAAGTTAGACTCAAAGCCTCGGGGCTAGAAGTGTTTGTTTGTCATTTCGTGGATATGGCAGTCTCCACGTTGAATCTAACTGATCAGATTTCATCCCGTTTGTAGTCCGTCCCCAGTTCTAAACACCCCAAGTAAAAATTCTTGATCTTTTGGTAAGGGTGGTCAATACCTTTGCCTTATCTTCGCCACTAATGTCGAGCGACATTGAGCATGGCTCAATGCCTCTTCAATCCACTTTTAAAATTCTTAACAATCGTGGCATTTTAAAACCGTTTATCTTCGCCAATATTTAACCATACAAGCCCTTCCTTCTCATCTTTATCTAGCCCAGATAGTTCTTGAAAGGGTTTCCTAAAATCACCCGGTTAACCCATCTTCCACGAACTCGCTAATGTCATCAAAACCACAAAATCGACTAAAATGAGTGAGTCCCAACAAAGACACGGATGTTTGTTGCAATCCCTAGAAATTTTTTCCTTTATGTTCATGTTCCTTTTCTATAACCTGGTTGTAGCATTCCTTTGAAATGATGTTAAATGGGGAATTTGTGTCGATGAACGGATGGAAATCAATGAACCCAATCTTGCATGAAATTTTTAGATAATAGGGGTTCCTATGATGGATTCGAGCTCCCATCTCATAAAACTTGGGTTGGTCAGATTGTGAAAAAGTCTTTTCAGAGTTGCTATGCCAATGGACCATTTCGACATCGCTAGAGAAATCATCGGCAGTGATTCCCAAGTCTTCTTCTTCAAAATTGACGAACACATCAAAATATTTCCCTGAAGCTATCTCGCCACGATTTGTAGGAGTTTTAGGGGGGGTCACTAAGAAACTCTTCCAATGCATCACCAAAATCGCCAATAGGGTCAATTGCGCAAACTTTTTGAGGGGTGGACAGAAGTTCATTAGGCCTAAATGTGTCAACTTTCCCATTAGATTCGAGAGTTAATTTTCAAACGAAGACATCCACTTTTGCATGGGCAGTAGCAAGCATTGGTATTCCTAAAATAATAGGTATTCTGTTGTCTTCGGGAATATCCAGAATCACGAAATCAACCAGGAAGATAATTTTTTTTTTATCTTTACCAATACATTCTCAACGATTCCCAAGGGTGACTGCATGGATCGATCGGCCATTTCAATTTTCATTTTGGTTGGTTTAAGATCTCTGATACCCATACGTAGGAACATTGAACGAGGCTTTATGCTTATGCTCGCTCCAAGATCAGCAAGTGCGTTACACATATTGAGACTCCCGATCAAGCAAGGGAGAGTGAAACAATCGGGATCTTTATCCTTTTGCGGAAGTTCATTACTTAAAACTGCTGAACATCTCTCATTAAGTTGAACCGTCTCATCGGAATCGTTGCTTAATTCCTGCAAAATATTGTTAGGGTCAGCTTTAATGGAATTAACAAGAGGAACGTTTACCGGGAGAGCTCCAACGTCAAGGAGTAAGAGTTTCTATTTGCTGATTCTTCGTTTAACCTTCTCCGAGAAGGTAGTGGGTTCTTCAAAGATTGTTTCAACTTTGTTGACAACTTCTTCTTCCCGTGCAACAAGGTAATCCGTGATGGCTTTCGAACATGTTGGGTTCATAAATACCCAAACCCTTAATCTAGGATTTGAATAGAAAATAGCCCAAGTGTTTAGTCCGTTAAACACTAACAGTCATTGAATGCATAGTCTCGGTGAGTCATCTTCGAGATACTCAAGATGAGGCGAGGAAGAAGTCTCTCCACTCGAAGCGGAACTTAAAGGGTGAAGGCGAGTCAAGAAGAAGATGATGGATTCGGTGGTGATGACAATAACTCACTCGAATCTCTAAGACTCTCTCCAACTACTTACATCAAGACAAACCAAGTAGAAGACGAAGGATGTAAAGATCAAGAATGAGCGGGACATGGCGGGATAAGTTTGAATCGATAAGACAGCACTTATCAACCAAAGTCAACTTTCCCCGAATAGCAAAAGATCGTGCTCATTGTCATCACCGAACTTAGGAAAGTAGTCTTGTCTCTTACCTAGAATAGTCTTTGAAATGAGACAAAATACATCAAGATTTTGTCTTCTCAGATGATGTCATTGTCACTTAGGAAAGAGTCAAAATCATACATATATAAATAGCATAAGAGATGGAGTGAAAAGATTAAGCTTGTGAATTGTAAAACACACATACACGCAAGCCATCTTTTCACTCATCCAATACAACTTATCCACGAGATAGCTCGGTGGGTTCTAAGAGTTGTGCTCGGACTTAGTTCGAGCTTAGAGAGAGTCACCAAACTTTGTTATTTCAATCCCAAGTACTATTCCAAGTACTTGGGTAACGATTCTTTTGATTAATTTCTAATAAAGAATATGATGTTGAAAATTACTTTGTGTTTTACTTGCTTTAATTTAGGTCATTGTTCATCGTTAAAATTGTTTTAAGTACTTAATTGTTTTTAAACGATAGTGAATAGGGAACAACAAGTGGTATCGAGCAAGGCTAATTATAAAACTCGTTTTAGGCCGCTCTAAAAGTTTTTAAATTAGGATCCTAAATGGTGAAATTGATGTACCCCAACTAGTGGATAAAAAGGGTGGAGCTTATTCATTTGTTTCCCTAGACTTGAAGTTGGAAAATTCAACAAATGGAAAAGCGTATGCTTTGCTATTTGATTGGGATGGAACCTTATTATATCAAGTGTATAATTGAAGGTCCATTTATCCCAAAAGAGCTTCGAGGTTTGCCTAAACTCAAGCTCAATGGACTCAGGATGAGAGAAGAGTGGTCAACCAGACCAAAGACTCAAAAGTATCATCATATCATGTCTTCCCGATGATATTATGGAGTCATCATATGTCGTAGTACATCTAAACAAACCTAGGATGACCCGGTTCATAGTCATGAAGGTCCATCGATACCAAGGAAAACAATATTATTGACACGAAACTTGAGTATAATACCTTGTGGCTAAGGACTCGTAAACTCGTCTCAAACTTACACCCGGTACAAAACTTTGTTAAATGAACTTTCAAATGATGGTGTAAAATTGTCCAAACATGAAATTAATATTGGTTTTATAAGCGGCCTCACGAGAAATGGTTGAATTTCTCGTGGACTAAGGAATGCTAACCACATTCGTAATCTTGAGCTTCCCGAAATTTATGGGAAATTTGTCTATGTGGAAAACCTCATCAGCAGACGATACCCGACTTGAAAAAATCTCGAAGTCAAGAAGTCCCACAACCATTTCAATCCAAAGGTCAATCGCTTTTATTCTAACAATGTGATTCAAGATTTTCGTGAAAACTCGATGATGAGGTGAGATGAGAGGACAAGCGAGGAGTACCGAACGATTTAAATATTGAGTTTCGTGAAAGAGCACCTCGCTAACTCTAAAAGGTTTATTCTAAGAAACAAGAGTTTTCAACGCTAAAGCTAATGAAGACAATCGGATGTTTTAAGTGTCATAAAAGGGTCATTTTGCAAAAGGCGCTTTTCAAAACTATTTTTGAACCCTCTTACAAACCATCGTGGTCAAACCGGGTCTTGTGCTTTAGCAAATTTCAACCAAAATCTTTCGGCCTCATCAAAATTTTCAAAGCAACTGATCAAAACAAAGTCGTTGATTATGAAACCAAGTATAAGAAAGGAAAAGCTAAGCTTGCATTGCTTGAGGCCATCCCTCGTAAACAACCCGGTGTTAAATCATGTGGTAAAACAAAGGCCTCGTTCTTTGAAACCTTCGATCGATGAAGAGCCAGATCATCCGATGATGAAATGGTGCATGTCGGTAGACCGATGGCCCTCTCGAAGAGGACAAGCTAGTCATTGGGAAGAATCATGCGAGAACGGGAATAGGTCAACATCACAATGAAGAAGGTAAAAATCTTACTTTCTATGGATGATGACTCGATTGCGCCTTATATGAATTATCTAAATGTTGACCTTAAGTTCGTAGAAGAGCAAAGATTAAATCTTTTTCAAAATACAACAAGCTAAGTTTTGAATTAAACAAGTGTAGAGATGAACCGCTTTGAGGTCGGCTACTTTGCAAATTCAAAACACGAACTAGTTAAGAGAAATCGGGCTCTTCAAGATGAACTTAAAAGGTATAAGATATTCTTGATAGTTGGATGCTAGGAATCCTGTGGTCTTTGATGTGGGTGCCCCAAGAGCAAAAAGAGAGTCATAGGTAAGATCATCTCCCTAACTCTCGCAACAAAGACCAAAGTTCAAAACCATTTGTGTCCGTGGTATGATTACCAATATGCCGACAACTCCAAATTCCGGTGATTGGATTGAGCAGGTTAATCCCGAGAGTAAGCTTCCAAATTTCTATTGGAAGGATTCTTGAGCACGAGAGCCAAGCTCTTAAGAGCATGTTAGACTCACGATGTGCCAGTGGTATCGAACACATCTCGAGTCTCAAGTAGAATCTCAAACACCGCTTCCACCCCGAAACCTCTTGAGGTCCGATCCAAGCTACGAGCTTACTCTCTAAAACTCAATCCTCACTCACCAAAAGAAAGTTACGGACTTGGTAGAACCATCCCGCAAAGACCAACAAAACCAATCCAACAAGAGTCTACTAACGAGACATCAACATCCTCTGTCTCCACCGAAGTTGACCAAATTCAAGAACTTATGAGCTTGTGAGGAAGGCGAAAAGATGGAATCCATCGAAAAAGCCCCGATTCAATCAAGGAAACTAAGTCACCTCATCTAGCTCATCAAAATCAAAATCCTCCAACAAACCCAAGCATAAGTGTGTGTGTCATTACACCAGTCCACACCATCGCCAACCGCTATAGAATCCTTTATTGTATGATGCGCAAAAGGATGATCATGAGCTCGAGACCACTTACGTATGTAAGCTCATCGATGAAGCAAACTATACAAAAGTTGGTCATCAAGATGCTTCATCCTCCAAAACTGACTCTCAAGAATAAAGCAAAACCTTTTCCTCTTTGCCCTCACTGTGGATTTAATGATCATCATCGGGATGATTGTCTCATGAACACATCTTTGTGATATATGTGGAAATCTAGCTCATGAGACATCCCAACATGACAGTGTCATTCATGCAAGGAGAAGTGCAAAACAACCCAAAATCATCGAGCCATCCTCGGTCTCTAAATGCAAAACCCTGGTAGCACAATGCACTCAACCACCGACCATGAGTCGATTGGAAAATTCAAAGAGACCTTGAGACCCAAGCCCACTAGTAAGTGGGTCACTAAGAGAAACTAATTAAGTGTACTACTTGTGAGAGACACGCCAGGAGCCTATTTGGCATCTAGACAATGGATGCTCAAGAAGCATGACTGGTGTGAAGGAGTATCTGCACAAGTATGTAAAGGAACCATAGTATTTGGTGATAACTCATCATGTCCCATCAAGGTTATGGTTCAAGAAACGCAATGGAATAGTTTTCTAGAATTGCTTACGCCAATGGTCTCAAATACAATCTCATCGATGTCACCAACTATGTGATGCTAAGTACATTGTGCAATTCAATGACAAACAAGGTACCATTTTCAATGCCAATAAAGAAGTTGTTTTGATAGCCCCAGAAGAGATGATGTTTATGTCTTAGACATGTCTACTCTTTCTCAAGATGGAACTGTCTCTTTGCCAAAGCCAGCTGAGTCTATCAATCGGTTGTGGTATAAGAGACTCTCTCACTTAAACTTCAAAAATATCAACAACCCGGCAAAACAAAACAAGGTCCTTGGCTTACCATCATGGTTTTGCAAAAGACAAGACAAACCATGCTCGCACTGTGAAAAGGTAAACACCACATAGCATCTTTCAAAACCAAACAAAATTTCTCCATCAAAAGTCGCTTTCACCTCCGCTTATGGATCTCTTTAGACCGTCGGTCCAGATCAATCCAAAGATGATAAGTATACACTTGTCATTGTTGATGATTTTCAAGATACACTTGGGTATACTTTCTTTCCAAAAGAGTCAGCGGTGATACAATAATGTCATTCCTCGGAAAAATTGAAAACCGTAATGACATTATGTTAAACAAATCGAATCGGCAATGGTACCGAGTTCAAATCAAGAGCTTGAAAGCTTCGTGATGAAAAGGAATTTCTCAAAATTTCTCATCTTCTTATACCCCCGAACAAAATGGGGTTCATTGAAAGGAAAAGCAGAACTCTCATTGAGGCAACAAGAACCATGTTAAATGGCTCACCCTCTCAAAGCATTTACGATGAAGCGGTATCAAACCGCTGTTACACTCAAAACAAGGTCAATCATTGTCAAAAGACATAATAAAACCCCATATGAGACTTTCAAAGGTAGACTTCGACATCGCCTACTTTTATGTGTTTGGGTGTCCTGTGTTTATTCATAACCACAAGGATCACCTAGGCAAATTGATGCAAAAGGCGATCATGGATATTTCTTAGGCTACTCATCGATCTCCAAAGCCTTCGGGTGTTTAACACCGTAAGACAACAAGTCGAGGAAACCTTTCATGTCACCTTTGATGAAAGTTTAGAAAGCATCAGTTCACCAATACCTCGTTGGAGGAAATAGAATTGATGACTCATCAAGATATCCTCCCGATGAGTTCAACAACGAAATCAATTCCTCATATCAAGTCGATGTTGACATCTCATATTATGTCTTACCTCATAACCTACCCCAACCAACTATCTGTGAATTCATTGATAATCAATCGGTCCCTTTGGGATAGGCAACATCGATCCAAATGATCGTACACGTGATTCATGAAACCCAACCCGAACAAGACATCTCAACGGATGTTCTTAATGATTACGTGGCTAATGTACCGTAACTCACCCGAGTCTCCATGACCTCCTCAAGTTCGGATCCTAGACCACAAAGTAAGTGGACAAAATCTCGGGACATTGAGCTTGTAAACATCATTGGTGAACCCACCGAGGGCATGCTCACTAGAAGCATGGTCGCTAATTTAACCGCTTGACTTGACCAATGAATGTCTATATGCCGATTACCTATCATATATAGAACCCAAAAGTGTCATCGAGGCTCTAAAACACCCAAGCCGGGTTCAAGCTATGCAAGAAGAACTACAACAGTTTGATAAAAACAAGGTCATGACCTTGATCAAATGTCCTCGTGATGTAGTAGTCATAGGAATGAAGTGGGTTTCGTAAACAAAGCGATGAAAGCGTGATTGTCATTAAAAATAAAGCGGACTTGTAGCATAAGGTTACGATCAACAAGAAGGCATTGACTATGATGAGACATTTGCTCTGTTGCAAGAATGGAAGCCATCAGATCTTCCTTGCATATGCAACATACATGAACTTGTGGTCTACCAAATGGATGTTAAAAGTGCATTCTTAAATGGTGATCTTAAGGAAGATGTATATGTTCAAGAACCTCCGTGCTTTGAGAGTAGTGAATTTCCTAACTATGTACGCAAGCTTGACAAAGCCTCTATGGACTTAAACAAGCTCCTGTGGCATGGTATGAAACTCTCTCAGCCTTCCTGATCCGAAACAAGTTTGTCAGAGGAAAGATAGACAACACACTATTTGTCTACAGAACAAAACAAGATGTGATAATGGTTCAAGTGTATGTTGATGACATAATCTTTGGCTCAACAAACTATACTCTTTGCAAACAATTTGAAAAACTAATGACAAAGAAGTTTGAAATGAGCATAATGGGTGAACTCACATACTTCCTTGGACTGCAAATCAGGCAAACTGATAAAGGAATATCCATCAGTCAAGAGAAATACACACGAAATCTCTTGAAGAAATATGAGATATCGATCAGGCCTCGGTGAAGACACCAATGGCCCTCCAAACAACCTTGGACCCGACCTCACGGGCAAATCGCTTAATCAAACTCATTTCGGAGGATTGTAGGCTCACCGATGTATCTAATCGCTTCTAGACCGACATCCAATTCTCATCTGCCTAATAGCAAGATATCGCCTAATCCTAAAGAATCCCATCTCACTGCAGCTAAGAGAATTCTCGACACTGAAGGGAACTTCAAGCCTTGGACTTTACTATCCAAAGTGCTCGTGGTTTGACCTCAAAGGGTATTCGACTGATTATCTTCGGGCCGCAACATGGACAGAAAAGTACCTCGTGGTCTGTCAATTTCTTGGAGGAAAGCTCATTTGTTGGAGTGCTAAAAGCAACAATCGGTGGCTATGTCTTCGCCAGGTTTAGTATGTAGTACTGCAGATGTTGTGCCAATGTATTATGGATGAAAAGTCAACTCGGTGACTATGACATCCATTACAAAATGGTACCCATCTTCGTGATAACACCGGTGCTATTGCAATCTCCAACAACCCCGTCCTCCACCAAAGAACCAAACACATTGATATCGATATTACTTCATCGGGGATCACATAATGAAAGGAGACATAGAACTTCGTTTCATCCCTATCGAATATCAACTTGTCGATATCTTCACCAAACCCTTGGATGAACCTACCTTGAGACCGAAAATTTGAATTGGGAATGATTGACATTGAAAGTCGGGCATCCGAAAACCAATCTCGAGAAGTTCTCAAATGGTTCCTCTTCCCTGAACGAAACCCACAAAACATCCTCTCATTTGAATGAGTAAGACTCATTCAGGGACCCCGACGATTGATATTGAGCATTGAATGAGTAACTAAATGATCCAAGTATCGCTACTTAAATGTCCTAGGTTGGTAACTATGCCAATTTAATATAGGAATATATGTCTTCATCGCTGTGGGTCTCCTCACTTACCTCATCCCACTTGGCATTAAATGCCTTCTCTCACATAAAATATCCTATGGATATTTTATTTCGCAAAAGTGCACTTTTACGTGTAATCGCAATCGTATTCCTTGAAATACGGGATTTTACTATGGGTAGTGGTGGGTGGCATTAAATGTGGAATTTCAAACGTTTTCAAAAACCGCCTTTACATATCCACGTTTATGCAAAAACCACCCCTCTCACCACTCTATAAATACCCTCTTCTAAAATAAACAAACACACACAAATTGTTTTCTGCAACAAAACTCTGTCAAAATCCTTTCTCAAATCCAGAAAAATTTGTGTGTTCTCAAAAACTCTTCAAACCTTCTTTTGAAAAACCCTTCTTGTAAACATTTACAAAAGTTTTTCATCACAAACTTGAGAGATCTAAAACCACTTTGATTGTTCTAGTTAAATATTTTTTCCAAAAACCTAAAATCTTTTTAATGGAAATGGCTAGAACACAATCTCTCCAGTTTGCTTCTCAATGGGTAGGGGATCTTACAAATGTTGAATTTAAAACAAATAATGTCATAGGAAATTTTGAATATCCTCAAACTGTCCTAGCCTATAAGGACATTATGAAATTTTTATATAACTGCCCACTGAAAATGGCCTTTGTTCAGTGTCCTCATCTGTACTCAAAACCTCCTCGTGGAGTTTTGGGCAACAACTAAGGCCTTTGACCCGACACCCTCTCGATGAGAATAACCTTAGACCACTCGGGAGTATCTCATCGTGTTCGGTCTTAACGGGCAACAATTCACCCTGGATTATAAAACGTTTTGCACTTCAACAGGTTAGATTATAACAAAGGAGTTTATGTCGCCCATCCCGAACCCTCCGCAAATGAAGGATGGGTTAAAACAAATCGCTTTAGATCCAAATTTTTGGACAAGAACCCGATCACTAAAAGTTCATTCCCGTGGCTTGGAGGATCCTATTCACTTTGTGATTCGTGTCCTCGTGGAACTACTCATCCACCGAACAAGTTAACTCTATTCGGTTGATGACGGCATACCGCACGATGAATGGGGTCTTTGTCGACATAGGGAGATCATTTACGGTGATCTCGTAACTAAGCTACATATCAAAACTAGGACGAAATACGCTTCGTATCCTAGGTTTGTCTCTTGTGCTTTGCAAACGTTCGGGTTCAAATTATACTCGGGAAGAAAAATTTGGTAATTTACCCGGCATCCCGAGCCAATCAAACTTTCAAAAGGACCCATCCCTTGTCACAAACATTGAATTGACGGCCCATATGGTTGTCAGTAAACAACTAGAAGGAATCAGTGTCTCCCAACCCCGCTCCTACAAAGAGAAAGGGAAGTCTCGGTGGGACTAAACCAAACCCAAGTCTCGGGGCCCCGAGGCTTCGTGGAGCACGACCAAAAGGTAAAGAAAGGCTAAGGCGGTTGCCACCGTTGGAGGCCAAGCAACATCCACCCAGTGACAACGGCGACACCGATAAATCACAATCGGTGCCCTTGGTCCCAACTACTACTCCCCAAGATCCGTAGGAAACAAACAACCATTGGTAGGGAGCGCCCACAACGCCCGGTGATGACATTAGCAAATCCAAGCCTTTGTCCGAGGCACACCGATCGATCCCAAAGACTCGGAGGAACCAAACAACCGCCGATAGGGATACCATCATCGCGACTCTGCTAAAGGCACTGGAAAACCCATCGGTGTCTCGGGGTCTAAGGGGACAAAGACTCGGAGGAAAGAAAAACCCACCGATATGGAACCCAAACCAATCCCGACTCCGAGACTAAGACTGGAAACTCCCACCAAATGTCGAGGGTCAAGGGGACAAAGACTCGAGAGGATTAATACCACCGATATGGAACCCATCACCAACCCCCGTTAACTGCTGGTCGATGTTCTTGGAATACTCTTCTCTCAAGATGAGCTTGTCGACATCGATGATGAAATTCTATCGGTGGGGAAGAAGTGACGACGAGGTTCAATCAACAAGAGCCTCACCGATCCACAGAGCACACCGAATCACCATTCCAACTGAAAATGATGACTCTCTCCTCCAATCGATGAATTTGCAAGATTTGATAATGTTCTTCCACTTATCGAAAGGGCTTGTTCATGGATCACCAAAGCTTCAAGGAAATTATACTGGTCACTGCAACATTGTGGGAATAACATAATCAAGCCGGTGCAAGTTATGCGATCCGAAGGCCGAGGTCCAAGCCTTTGATGAAAATGTTCATGAGCAGGGGACTTGATGTATGTCACCATTCACAGATCGGATGAAAATTTGGCTAAATTCTTCGACATCTTCGTGGTGTTGGCACTGTGGTAGATGAAATCAAGGAATCATCAAGAAGACCCAATACCAACTCTAAAGTCTTTGGAGGCTCTTGAGGCGCATTTGAAACAATCATCCAACCTCACTCAACTACCGAAACCCTAAAATGCAAATGTTCGGGTCTTCAATCATCGATCCCGCCTCTTCAGCTACATTGGGCTCTTTGACAACTAAGGTGGCTACTTTGACTCAGCCTCGCCTTCTATGGCACGGAATCTTGGACCAGAATGACCGCTGGAAGAATCTCAAAGCTAACTTGGAAGCCAAGGTCACCGGTATTCAAGCGGATACTTGGACATCAAAGCGATGATTACCGAAATTTATCAGCCTTCAGGGTCAAGCGGCTCCATCCCCTCAAGACCAACACTAACTCTTGCCCTCACCGACGCTCCGGCAGCAGCTTGAGGGGAGAATCTTCTTGAAGAAACTCCTCTTCACCGAGGGGAGCCAACACCACCAGCCTCATCAATACCCATCTCACCACTTCCACCACAAACATCAACAACAATAAAGACCGACAATACAACACCTATCATGACAACAACACCACCCTTGGTTGCATCATCTTCCTCAAGCCGGGACAAAGGAAAAGGCATAATGACAACCATCGAGCCCGAGAAGATTCCCTACAAAATCGGTGACATCGAATACCTTCTCACACCTCAACACTAAGTAAATATCTTGCTAAAGAAGAAAGGAGATGGAAACAAGCCGAGGAAGATAAGAAGAGTAAGGAAGCCTTGGTTAAAGTGATTGCCAAGAAGGCGAGAATGTGGGAATTGATCCAAAGAAGCTTGAAAAGGGTCAGCAGATGAGGTTCAAGGATGCTCGAAAGACAAAATGGCTAAAATGAAAAACAAGTTGGAAGAAAAGAAGAAGAAAGTCAAGCCCTCAAGTAAAGCGTAATTGAGCATTACAACTGGACAATTTATAAGGATTTAAAAGGTACCATTTTGAGGGTCGTTTAAGCCTTTATTTGATCATTTTGTATCCGTTATTACTTAATATTGTTCCTTTTCACTTTTAGGTCTCTTGAAGGCAAATTCTTCGGAATGGCACTTATTTGGACGAAAAGGCGCGATATCTGAAGAAAATGGCCAAAATCAAGAATCGAGACACTCAAGTGCTAAAAAGACAAAGGGACGGCGTCAGTGTTATCTCTGACGCGTCGGAGCACTTTTGTGACTGACTCAAGAGCTAAATTGCTTATTTTCAAGTGGACGGTGTCGCTTTAAAAGAGTAGGTTGTCGCAACTCGACGGCCAAGATTTGATCCAGACGGCGTCGAGATCGAAGGGACGGCGTCACAAGCATAAGGTGACACCGTCGCAAGACTAACGTGGCCAAGACGAAACCCTAATGGCGGCGACCCGACGCGCCACAATTCATAAAGTGGACGTCATGATTGTAATCTTATATATAGAATCCGAATTTTATAGTTTTCGATGTGTAGTCTTTTGGAGTAAAAACCTAAACCGAATCAAGGCTGTCTTGTACAAGATTTTAGAGTTCCAAACCCTATCTTACATCAAGATAAGTGTTTTACTTCATTAATTCAATTATGTCTTCAATTACTTGTGTGTATGCTTGCATGTTCTCCATGTCCCGCTAATTTACTTGTGTGTTTGCTTAGGAATATGAAACTTAACTATTGAATATTGATTGGTTGTCTCTTATCTTAATTGTTAATGATCTAGTAATGCGATAGGTCATTCGTTGTGTAGTTAATCCTTGATTAATCTTTGTGAACCTTAGACTATAACACCTAGAGTAGTTGTAGGCTAAACCATCCAAAGAGTACCTTAGAGTTAGAGTTTATAAATCCTAGAGATTTTGTAGACAAGACCCTTTGGTAGTTTCAAAGAGTTAGGGATAAACGCATACCCTACGACCTTAGATACACAACGCGATTAAGAATAAGGACGTGACAATTCAACCATCAATAGGATATAATTAAGGAGTAATAAAACCTAAGTAAACACATCTTTAAATCATCATACGAGCACACAATAATTAGACATAGACTACATACACCTTAGAGTAGATAATTAGATAATTAGAGTAATCGGTAGAAATACCAACCCCCAAATCCAAACCTCGAGATTCGTACCTTTCCTTTTCTTAAAAATATAAAAAGATAAAAAAATAATCTTCCTCAACCCCAACCTTAGCGTAGTAACTTCTCACTAGCATTCCTATTCCCCTAGAGAACGATATCAATACCCGTGGCTTACCCTAATACTACACTACAACGATTATGTTCATCGCCTAGGGTTTTATAAAACTTGCTCAAGAAAAGGAAGTTCCTTTGACCCCGAACGACGCGTGTAGCGTTATCAAGTTTTAGGCGCCATTGCGGGAATAGAATAGCTAGTTAGAGTCCACCTCGCTTAGGTTTCTTTGCTTGATTCCTATCAAGTAAATTTTTCTCAATTTTAGCTTCCTCGTAGTCTATCCCCTCTTCGTGACCTTTGTTCAGAACCCATCACTTTTCATCATGGAAGGTGATAACCCCTCAAATCATTGTCCCGGCAATAGACCTACTCTTGGTGAATACTCCGCACCTAGCCACCAAGGTTATAGGAACACCATTGAGCTTCCGACCAAGCCCAAACTACGGCCTGCGATCCGGCACAATCCGGTTGGTGCAAAACGGATGTGCATTCCTTGACTTCGTTCCAAGATCCTAATCAAGATCTTAAGGATTTCCTTAAAATTGTCGATTCCATCGACCTTGATGCTACTACTCGGGAGACCAGCGCTGCGCCTCTTCCAATTCTCTCTACGGGACCAAGCTAGTAATTGGCTCGAGCGACTTCCGGCTCCATCTCAAGTTGGGATGATCTCACTCTCGCTTCCTTGCTCAATTTTTCCCACCGGGAGAACTAATAAGCTTAGGAATGAAATCTTGATGTTCCAACAACGTCAAGGTGAATCTCTCTACGAAGCATGGACTCGATTCAAGGACTTGCTCCATAAAGTCCCTCATCACGGCATTAATCTTTGGCTTCAAGTCCAAATCTTTTACGATCATGTCAGTCCCTCCATCCAACAAACCATTGATTACGCCGCCGGTGGAAGGCTAAGTAACCTCAATCTTGAAGCATGTTGGGAAGTCATCGAGGACTTAGCACAATATGAAGAAGAAGGATGGGAAATTCCAATAATTCAGGAAAGTGGGATAGATTCCCGCGCACAAATGTTTATGAGTATGGAGGCTCAAGTGAATGAGTTAATGGAAATGACCACACATGATTATGAGCATGTGGACGCGGTCAAGGAGTTTTGGCTTCCAAGAAAATCAAGACAAGATGAATTCGAGGACATAATGTTGACATTCGTCAACAACCAAGAGAAAGAAATCTGACACCTCGAAGCTCACATGAGAAAAACCCACGACACTTTCTTGGAACTAGTCGACAACTTCATGATGAAACTCCGTGAAGAAATCGCAAAGAATAATATACCTAAAAGATCAAAAGGTATACGCGATAACGTGAGCTTGTGAGTATAAATCCCGAGCCCTCTTTAATCTCAACAAACGAGACAGCCCTCTCAAAGACTCACCATTTGGCAAGAGCTCGTGTCTCAACACTCCTTGCATAGAAGAAATATTTCCTAGAGACATGTTCATTGGAAGGGTGCAAGTTTTACTTCCCAATTTCCATAACATCAGGAAACGTTCTTTTGGGTTTAAACCGGGTTTATTAGGTCAAGATGGATCCTTAACTAAGAATCTTTTAAAGTTGATAGAAGATGATCCATTTTTAGGAGAGAGATTTGATTCATCCGCTACACCAATAGAATTACGTAAGGTTATAATGAATGGAGCACACTCCTTTGCGCATATAAATCACCCATCACCCTCTCCTCACGTAGCAAATTTCCACCCTAAGGGTGTGTATCGCTACTATCACCCGCACTTAAGCTTAAGTGTAGGAAAACCTCCCTTTATCCGTTAAATAAGGGTAGAGTCAAGCTCGTGACTCGAACAAAACAAGCGCTTCTTGGGAGGCAACCCATGTGTATTTGTTTTTCATTTTCATTTGTGTGTCATATATCTTTTCATTATTGTATGTTCTCATGTTTGAATTTGTGAAAATGCTTTATTTTGTCTTTAACCTCGTCTTAATTACATATAAAGGTATTGTACAAAAGGGATAAGTGTAGGGAAGATTACACACGTTTTTAAAAGAACGTGAACATGAGAATTACGATTATTGAAAAGATATACATGTGTGTTTGTTCGAGTCAAATGCTTGTATCGAGTCATAATGGATGTTTTGCAGGAAGTTTTTCCAGATTCTAAAGATGTACATTTTCCATAATTTCTTTCGAAAATCGCAGACCGGTTTTTGTCGGGATAACTGACGGCGTCAGATCGCAACTCGACAGCGCCGTGAAGGAGCAAAAACAATGATTACTTTTTCTCGCTTTTCTCGAGCTACTTATAAATTTTGGAATTTTCCGTGTCTTGATTTTCCAAAATTCAGAAACATCCATTCCACAAGCATTATATCCTAGTCTAATAGAGTCTTATATATATTATTACCGCTAATTTTACGCGAAGGTTTCTTTTGTTTTCTTCAAGTGTTCGTGTTTAATTTACTAAGAAGAAGATACATAAGATTGGAAGGAGCTTTTCACATACATTCTTCTTGAAAGGATTTAACCACCACTTTACACGGATCCTACCGAGCAAATCGGGGAGTATTAGTTTTTCATTTTAATTACCTTCTATTATCATAACTTTGATATTTCGGGAACATTGGGGACAATGTTCGGTTTAATGTAGGGAGGAAAATAAAACGGAACTTTGAAACTATGCTTATCCTTGATTATTTTCTTTGTCCAATTGTATTTGTGTAATAAACCATGAGAAAATGTCGCTAGGGTAATTTTGGCACCAAATTTAAAAATTTTCATGACATATAGGAGTGGGCCATTAGTCTTAACAAAAGCGCCTCACGGATAGGAAGTTACATGACTAGCACAAAACCCTTTACCACCTAAATTCCACCCAAATGTGAGGATCACTCTTAGATTAGTAGGAATTAAAGCATTCATCTTTAATGCTTAGTGTGTGAACCGGTAGTATAATAGATTCTAAAACTTGTTTTGTGATGCATCCCGAGATCGCTAGTAAGACTACACTTGTGTAGTTAGGAATAACTAAATGATAAGAGGTATTAGGATAACCCTTGTTTGATACCCGTAATATAATGGCTTCTTCCACATTGGTTGAGTAATTCCCCCACACCTTTGCGTTGTACTCATCTTTAGTACACGATACCCCTAGTTAACTCCTCAGAGCCTATCCTTTTTCGCGATTCTCGTGATGTTTCAGTTTTTCCGAAATATCAATGAAGAGCATTGTTTACACCCCACCCCCAAATGTACACCCAAATCGCCTTAACCTACCTTGTATGCACTCACTTTTAGTGCATTATTGTTATCACCCTAAACCCTTAGTTCAATTATCTAGTTGCTTGCATGAGTTGCTAAGTCGAGTCATATCCTTTGTATACAGCTTTGGGAAGATTGGGACTCATGGGAAAAGTTAAAGTTTATGAAATGACGGAAGGAACGTTAAATTCAAATTCCATTTATTTGCGTAATAATGTACTCCAAGTGTTTTGATCTTTTCAATTCGGTCAAATTAGTGTTAGAGTAATAAAAACTCAAGTGTAGGGATGTGCCTATAAATCCCTATCATTTTGATGTTACCGTAGAGGATGGTAGAGTAAAAGTGTATGAAAAAAAAATCGAAAAAAAAATAGAAACAGAGAAAAGAAAAAAAACATAGTGTAAAAAAAAACAAAAAAAAAACATACGGGCTACCATCCTACATCTATCTTTAAATTCATGTTTGTTTGTTTCAGTTATCTAGAGTTTAGAGTGTCGAGTCTTGGCTTAGCAACGTCATTCTTCGTATGCTTGTAACATAAAGATTTTTGACTTGCCACCACTAAATAGCCTATCCCACCAAACCCTTTGTTTCCCTACCGTAAGCCTAACATTACAACCCTTTAAAAGACCTCTTTGATAGTCTTTCCTAGGTGCTTACACCAAAGCGATGGAGGTTTGATCTATTCTCAAGCCTATGGTAATCTATGTACTAGGACCGGTTAATGAGTGTTTATCTTCCATTTCCAACTTGTTATATTTCATATACACCCGAGAGATGTGAGTATCCAAACACCCCATGTGAGGTGCTAGTATATAATTTACGTGCTTGTTATGACTTTTGTGGGGCTTATATGTGTTGTGGATTGTTTTAAACCAATGCTTCATGACCCCTAACTTATAAATTAATTGGCTAAAAGCACATTTGCTTGAGGACAAGCAAATACCAAGTGTAGGGATATTTGATAAGGATTTAAAGGTACCATTTTGAGGGTCGTTTAAGCCTTTATTTGATCACTTTGTATCCGTTATTACTTAATATCGTTCCTTTTCACTTTTAGGTCTCTTGAAGGCAAATTGTCGGAATGGCACTTATTTGGACGAAAAGGCGGATATACGAAGAAAATGGCCAAAGTCAAGAATCGAGACACTCAAGTCGCTAAAATACAAGGGGACGGCGTCGGTGTTATCTCGACGCCGTCGGGAGCACTTTTTGTGACTCAAGAGCCAAATTGCTTATTTTTAAGTGACGGTGTCGGGCTTTAAAGAGTAGGTCGTCGCAACTCGCACGGCCTAGATTTGATCCAGACGGCCACAAGCATAAGGTGACGCCGCCGCAAGACTAACGTGGCCAAGACGAAACCCTAATGACGGCGACCAAGCGCCACATTCATAAAGTGACGCCCGTCGCGATTGTAATCTTATATATAGAATCCAATTTTATAGTTTTCGGTGTGTAGTCTTCGAGTAAAACCTAAACCAACCAAGGCCGTCTTATACAAGATTTTAGGTTCCAAACCCTATCTTACATCAAGATAAGTGTTTTACTTCATTAATTCAATTATGTCTTCAATTACTTGTGTGTATGCTTGCATGTTCTCCATGTCCGGCTAATTTACTTGTGTGTTTGCTTAGGGAATATGAAACTTAACTATTGAATATTGATTGGTTGTCTCTTATCTTAATTGTTAATGATCTAGTAATGCGATAGGTCATTCGTTGTGTAGTTAATGCTTGATTAATCTTTGTGAACCTTAGACTATAACACCTAGAGTAGTTGTAGGCTAAACCATCGAAAGAGTACCTTAGAGTTAGAGTTTATAAATCCTAGAGATTTTGTAGACAAGACCCTTTGGTCGCTTCAAAGAGTTAGGATAAACGATACCCTACGACCTTAGACACACAACGCGATTAAGAATAAGGACGTGACAATTCAACCATCAATAGGAGATAATTAAGGAGTAATAAAACCTAAGTAAACACATCTTTAAATCATCATACGAGCACACAATAATTAGACATAGACTACATACACCTTAGAGTAGATAATTAGATAATTAGAGTAATCGGTAGAAATACCAACCCCCAAATCCAAACCCCGATATTCGTACCTTTCCTTTTCTTAAAAATATAAAAAGATAAAAATAATCTTCCTCAACCCCAACCTTAGCGTAGTAACTTCTCACTAGCATTCCTATTCCCCAAAGAACGATATCAATACCGTGGCACCCTAATACTACACTAAAACGATTAGGTTCACCGCCTAGGGTGTTATAAAACTTGCTCAAGAAAAGGAAGTTCCTTTGACCCCGACAGCCGTATAGCGTTATCAACAATGACAAGTCGAAGGCTACACGAAAAGATCACGGATGTCAAAATCATCCCGGATCCAAACACCGGCAAT
Organism: Chrysanthemum lavandulifolium; assembly: GCA_022545495.1. Classification (NCBI taxonomy): domain Eukaryota; kingdom Viridiplantae; phylum Streptophyta; class Magnoliopsida; order Asterales; family Asteraceae; genus Chrysanthemum; species Chrysanthemum lavandulifolium. The sequence goes on from CM040238.1 coordinate 77,949,000, forward strand.
GAACGCTCATGGGGGTTGATAAAGACATTTCAAGTTCATGATCCCTAAAATTCACCGACTTTGGGATCATCGAACTCGATGAACTCGTCCAATAATAGAAAAGAAGCAAAATGATGTGGTTAAGGAGCCGATGAAGATGCTCAAGAAAGATATGAAAGGCGAGGGATGCACCAAGACAACTAGGAATTCACTGCTTTAATCGCACCTCAAGGATCTCAACCACAATCATCCACTTGCAAACGAAAAAGGGTTGAGTTCTAGCCCGAGATAAAAGTGCTTGGATTCGAATGCAACAGGAACTACCAAAAGGTGTTAAGTTCGTGAACTGCTTAGTGATTGAAAAGCTCGAAGAGGGCTATTCCACATTGATGTCTATGGTAACCCAAGATTTCAAAGATGGAGTGATATTGATCAGTGGTGTAGCCGCAATCTTGAGCTACATACCGTGGCCTCTCAGATCCAAACCCCAAAGAAACATCGAGGTTCGTCAAGACACGAATGCCAAGATAAGAGACCATCCCGACAGGAAACACTCATCACCAAGAAAGTAAAGCTTGAAGCACTTGGAATCCATCCGGACCGACATCATTTTGATTTATCTTTTGTACTAGTGATAGGAACCTTGTAATTTGATCAATAAACGATGTATGTTTTGTTAAAATATTCAAAGGTTCCTTATTGTATTTATTAGCACATTCAGTAAGAAGAAGCAATTTGCTCACTTACACCGATCAATCACTTAGGCTATTTGTATATCCAAATAGGGGAGCGTTGGGTTCAATAAATACCTAAACCCCTTAATCTAGGATTTGAATAGAAAATAGCCCAAGTGTTTAGTCCGTTAAACACTAACAGTCCTTGAGTGCATAGTATCTCGGTGAGTCATCTTCGTGATACTCAAGATGAGGCTAAGAAGAAGTCTCTCCACTCGAGAAGGCGGAACTTAAAGGGTGAAGGCGAGTCAAGAAGATGATGGATTCGGTGAGTGATGACAATAACTCATGAATCCCTAAGACTCTCTCCAACTACTTACATCGAAGACAAACCAAGTAGAAGATCAAGGATGTAAAGACCGAATAATGAGCGGGACATGGCGGGATAAGTTTGAATCGATAAGACGAAGTACTTATCAACCAAAGTCAACTTTCCACGAATAGCAAAGATCGGGCTCGATGTCATCACCGAACTTAGGAAAGTAGTCTTGTCTCTTACCTAGAATAGTCTTTAGAAATGAGACAAAATACATCAAGATTTTGTCTTTCGTATGATGTCGGTTGTCACTTAGGAAAGAGTCAAAATCATACATGTATAAATAGCATAAGAGATGGAGTGAAAAGATTAAGCTTGTGAATTGTAAAACACACATACACGCAAGCCATCTTTTCACTCCTCCAAATACAACTTTATCCCCGAGATAGCTCGGTGGGTTCTAAGAGTTGTTCTCGAGACTTAGCTTCGAGCTTAGAGAGAGTCACCAAACTTTGTCATTTCAATCCCAAGTACTATCCTCAAGTACTTGGGTAACGATTCTTTTGATTAATTTCTAATAAAGAATATGATGTTGAAAATTACTTTGTGTGTTTTACTTGCTTTAATTTCAGTCATTGTTCACTGTTAAAATTGTTTTAAGTACTTAATTGTTTTTAAACGATAGTGAATAGGGAACAACAGAACATAAGTTCACATTCTTTTCCAAACCCTTTATCCGGTCTTCATGAGTCTTAAGAGAAGAAACTGGGTTTTCCACGAATGTTTTCATCATTTTTTCAATTCTCTCATCACGTTCTCTTGATTTCGCGATATGGTCAAGGATCCTTTTTTCTAAGTTGTTTCCGGTCTTGGTCCCAAATACACTCTTTACTTTTTCTACCTTACAGGCTTCACTTTCGTTGGCCCTTTCCAACCTCCGTTTTTTGAAAATTTCACCATAATTATATTCTTGCTTCGTCAATGTTTTCATCACCTTATGATCGAAATTATCCATTGGCCCATACCCTGTCTCCATGTGCCATTTATAGCAATGTTCAGAAATCCGTCGAATACCCTCCAAAGCTTGGTCAGGGGTCATGCTTGGAATAGGTCTAGGAGAATCGAGTAATTCACGTGTTTCTGCGTTAATTCCCCTGTAGAAGACATAGACGATTTGGTGCTTGTTCAAGTCATGAGTTGGGCATTGGTAAAGTAGCTCATTGTATCTTTCCCATGCTTGATACAACGTTTCTTCACTCTCTTGAATGAATTGATGGATCTTACCAAGAAGTTTAGCCATCTTGAAGGAGGAAAAATTGTTGAACATTCTCTTCTTAATTGATGTCATGTTTCCTTGCATTCGGCAGGGAGTTTATTGTACCATCTTTTTGCAGTCCCTGTAAGAGTCATAGGAAAAATTCTTGCTGTAACTGAATAGCTAGGGATATTCCGGACGCTAAAAAGGGATGATAAGTAGAGCACTTCTTCCACATGATTTTGAACATCCTCATTCTCGTCTCCAGAAAACTTAAGCTTGTGTAATTCCAGGATAAATTGGTCCGAAATGGAATTTTTTCCACACTAGAGTCTTGTGTGAAGGCTCGTTTACAGTTCACATTTGGTTGCTTCAAATACTGCTCTATGGTTATTTCTTCGATATTATTTTCATCAATAACTTCGTGTTTCGCATCGATTGGTCGATTCAGAAAGCGAGAAAAAAACTAGAAGGGGTTGAATAGTTTACCGATTAAAACTTTGTTTTGAAACTTATTGAAAGATCAATTGATATTGATCTTAGATATGTTAGTGAATAATAATCAATATGCAAGCAATATATATAAAGAGTAAATAAGGAAAGAAACAATCAAACCACGACAAGTTGTTTATAGTGGTTCGGTCTACAAGGACTCTTTTCCTTGCCCTACTCCACTCCCGAGTCTCACAGTCGAGAGTTTAACTTCACTAGTCAACAAGCTCCTTTCACCGGCGGAGAAACCTTTACACTTCGCTTACACACTATTTCCGACACTAAGCTAGATGTCGAGTTCTTTTCCAAGGGTACAACCACTCCCACACACAATGTATTTTAAGGACTAAAATACTAACCACTCACACTCACAAGTTTATGATGGTTTGGTACAACAATGATGTATGAATCAAGACTAGATCATACAACAATAAACAAACAAGACTTCCAACTATTTGTTGAAGCTTGAATATGCCTTGATCTTCTTTGCTACAAAGAGGATCACTATAATGATATGAAACCGAGTTAGAAATGTTAGAGAGAAGGAATGTATGTGATTATGCTAGAAAGGGATGAGAAAACAACTTGGTTTGGCTTTGCTATTTATAGCCAAAATGATCAAGAGCACCACGGACCACGGAACCCATAAAAGGGTTCCGCCTGTATAAATTTGGTGTCGCTGGGGTCGACAAACAAGATTACCAAAATCTTACCAAAGTCAACCAAATCTATCCAAGATTGTGTAAGATATGTAGAGTCTAAATCTATACAAAATATCTAGTGAAATCCTCTAGAGATTTCAATGATGCACCACATGATGTCATATGTTGTTTTCTATTTTTAGAAATATGTTAAATGTAAATACATATGTAATGTTTTGTTTTAAGAAACCAAAACATGTTTGATCTGAAAATGTTAACATACATTATGGTTTAGAGGCATATCAATAATATGATTAATCAAAATGTAAATGCTTGAGTGATGAAGATATTATTTGATGAAAAGCTTGTTTTAATATCTATTAAACTTGACAAGCTTTAAGCTTTATAAAATTAAATTTACTTTTTCGTTAACAAAACTTAGGTAAAGATCATAAAATATAAATAACGTTTAATAACGATATTTGTATTAACAATCTCCTCCTTTTCGTTGAGGATAAAACATAAATTTTATTTTTATAAAAGATGTAAAGTTTGTACAAGGGTTATAAAAATATGAAATTAATTTTAGAGCTTGAAAGATATAGATAAAGACAATAATACTAGTTTGTCTAATTTAGACATGATATTGACTTTTCAAAAAGTCAAAGTATGCAGTTGACTTTTATAGAAAGTCAAAGTCTTCATTCGTCAAAGTGTGATGTTGACTTTTCAGAAAGTCAAGGTATGCAGTTGACTTTTATAGAAAATCAAAGTTCAAGTTCTATAATATTTCTCCCCCTTTTTGTCGAAACAAAAAGATGAGGCGAGGCGGAATATGTAATGAGCCCGAGCCATTATCTCCCCCTTGGCCAATGCTCCCCCTAAATTGAGTGCCAAGAGAAAGATACATGGATTGTGAAAAAGCTAAAAAAAATGTTAGTAATAAGCATCATCACAAGCATTTCCAATCACCATGTAACAATTAACAACAATATAAGAAACACCATTCACTTGTTAAAATTTTCATGATGTAAAAATCATGAAATGAAACACAATGATGTGTTAGTACATAAAGAAAATCCTAGAGAAAAAAATAATCCTAGAAAATTGGAAAAATACAAAAAAAAAATAATAAATAAATCCTAGAAAAATAAAAATACTTAAAAGATAGACTAGGAACCTCCTATTGAGGTGGTGGATGAGCAAGAGCATTAATGCGCTCTAGGATGTGGTTGAGGATGAACCTCATTTCATCTTGAAGCTCATGGACCATCACCCGGGTCCGTTCGGTAATGTGGGCGGTCCGCTCACAATTTGAGCAACCGTGTCTAGGAGGGTAATATGGTTCATGATTTTGTGGTGGTGGAATGGTGGAGTTGTTGGTGTTGGTAGTTGGAGTGGTGATTATGGAGGCTAGCAAAGCACTTTGCATTTGCATGGTTTCACTAAGGTGAGAGTCCACCATATTTGAGAATTTGTGGAGGTGGTGTAGCTCGGCTTCTATCTCCTCTTTAGTTGGGTGATCATCCCACATGGATTCCTCAATGTCCTCTATATGAGGAGGCATGGATGTTGGAGGTAGTGGATGATCCCCATACAAAGGGCCATGAATTTCCTTGTGAATAGGATGGAAAAGAAGAGGTTGAGGCCCTAACGGGGCGTTTGGGTCAAAGGATGGACGTGGAGACTCATGAGCTATTCGCTCAATAGTACCAAAGGATGGTAGTGGTGGTGGATGATTGGGCCTAGGAGGCAAGTCCTCCAAGTCCTCCAAAAATGGGTTTGGAGATGTAGGTGGTGTAGAGAATAGCTCTAATGGGATGAGTGTTGGAGATTTAGGAGGTGATGGTGACTTGGATAATTGGATAGGAGCCGGTGGTGGTGAGCTAGTAATGGGAGTCTTTGTTGGTGGTGGAGTAGTGACTATGATAGGTGATTTTGGATGTGGTGTAGGAGTAGTTAAAGTGAGGAAGTTCTCATCTCTTATGGGAGATGAGATGGTTAAGGGAGAGGAATCGGAAGAGAGCTTATGTTGACAAAGCAACATGGTCTTACGCTCATTCTAGCCGTTCTCTTGCAAGGTTTGTTTGATGGAGAAGACTTAGTCATTTTGCTTAAGTTTGTGCTAGTAGATGAGAAGAATTGAGAAGGTGTGAGGATGATCATCTTAGAAGCTCTTAATTTATAGGATTATGAAATTATGGAGAAATGTGTTTGATTTGATGTTAAACCATAGAATAAAGGAGGTTTCTAATGATTTGGAAGTATTTTTAATGCTAGTCATATCACCTAAGTCAAGCCATACAAGAAGGATGGAGTGAAGAGACAAAGATAGATATGTAATAAATGTGTTCTAATGATTGTTGGATCTTGAGAATCGGATCACCCACGGATTTCAAGGAACCAAATTTTGGTTCCTTCCTTTATGAAAAAGGGTTCCTTGGGTGAATTTTTGAAATTTTGAATTTTGGTGGAAATGGATATCCTATATGCCTAAGTGTGTTAAACTAGTTCTAATATGGGTAAAAACTAGTAAAACAATCCTAGAGGTAAATTATGGTACTATGGAATGTTAAAATAAGCGAAATTTAGAAACTTACTGCAGTTCCACGACACCAATTTTTACAGTGGAACCAAAATTTTGGTGCACTGTCCGCTGCTCGGGTTTGGGGGTACCAAAATTTACAACAGACGGAACCAAAAAATTGGTTCCGTCTGATCCGTGGTGACCAGAATTCATCACGGACCCATTTTTAACCATCGAGGACCTTTCCAAAACCTGAAATTTTTCTTAAAACATATGACATTAATTATTTCTAGTTAGGAAAATTCGATAACACATGCACAAACATAGTGGAGCATAGACTTTGACCAGGCTAACGATTTTCACATAAAAGTGAAAATGGGTAAAATTTGATAACACACTTGTGCTATCCCCTGCATAAACCGGTTAGCATACAACATTGTTTCAAGTTAGTTTATCATCCTACAAAGTAAAACGACCAAATAATATCATACATCATTGTTTAAAGCTTGTTCCAAACACTCCTTTAAAACCTCACTTATCCAACTTTTGTAGATCTTTGTCATCATCCTTCCAAGGCACTTGAACATCCCCTTGGTTTGCTTGAACTCCGCCGATTCATTCTCAATTTTGGGAAGAGATGCATAGTACTCTTGAGGTGGAAGTCGAGAATTTGGGAGACCGTCTTCGGAGCTATTTGATGACGATGATGATGGAGTTGGAGGTTTTGCCCGTTTACCTTTTGCCTTAGTCTTAGCCACTCGCTCGTCACTCAAGGGCACAAATATGTGAGGGATGAGAGAATAATCTAGCAACAACCCTTTTGGATTTGGTGGAATGGGTGCATGTGCTCTATAGAGACGGGTGAGTAGCATCCCGTATGGAAGAGCAACGGAGCCTTGAGTAGGAATGTCTACCATTCTCCTAGCAATGTAGTAAGCTAAGTTGAATGGTTGACGAGTGGACAAGTTGTAGAGCATGTGACAAAGGCAAGCATTGATGTGGTCTCTATTTCCTATGGTGCTAATGACATTGGCTCTAAGAAGTTCCTCCCATTTTTTGAATTCGGGCTTGAGCTCATTGAGTTCCATACCATATGGATCTCAATTCACTTCCTTTCCTGCTCGAGTGACATGGGTTGGAGCTACCCTTTCGTTGAAAAGGTGCTCACGAATGATGTCCTTGTCCACCAAAGGAGTTTGGTAGGGACCGGAGCGGTCATTGATAGCATCAAGGATAGTGAGTGACCACTTATCCGAGTAAACACATGTACCATGGTTAGGAATTCCTAGCACTTGAGCAAATTGGTTTAGGGAGATGGTGTAGTCATTTTGATTGATCCTAAACCTAAGAGCCATTTGATTATCCTCATTTGTGAAAGAGACAACACTAGCATAGAATTCTAGGACAAACCTAGGACAAATTGGTTCATCGATGTCAAGGAGACAATCGAAGTTGATAGTGGCAAGCTCTTGACGGAGATTAGTTCCGTCGACAAAAGAAGGATGAATGGTCCTACCCTCATGGAAGTACCTTCGCTCTAGACTCTTAAAGATTTCAACTTGGTCTTTGGTGAGGCCCTTGGTTTTGTGATGTGAAGGGATATAGTTAAGAGTGTCCTTGTGATCATAGAATTTTGCGGCTACCATGATTGTTCCTATGAGCAAGAATTTATATGTTTTAGTAAAAATGAAAACAAGTTTAGCGATTTTGTTCTAGTGTGTGCCTATATGAAAACAATTTGGAGTTGCGGTTATCTCGACTCATTTCAAGCATAAAATGGTTTTCAATGGGGGTGTTTGGCAAAAATCAGGAGATAACCCAAACGCTCCTAATTCAATGTTGCTTCATTTGAATATACCCGGGAATGCATATTAGTTATGCATTACCTTTAGTATTCAAGAGACATTATGCAAGTGATGAAAAATTTACGTTTCTATTTGTATTAACAATGAAAAATTGTTTTCCTACAAGTGAGAAGCTTTTCAAAATTTTGACATGGGGTTTTTGTTTAATTAGAATAAGGCCTTATAGTAATTATCTTTTAAGTAGTGGGAAACATGATTAGTTTATGCAATGTGACAATGTAGTACCTAATTTCAATAACTAGTTATGCAATTTGCCAATTGAATTCATGTTTTGTCCAAGAATATACATAATCCCCATGTAATGATTTTGTGCACAAATTATAATCCTAGACTCATAATTAAGAGAAGTAATGTAGTTAGGATACTTACAATGATGTTTTCTTCAGTGATTAATGGGAGAGAAAGTCCTAACAATGAGGTAGGTGTGTTGTTGATACGTTTTGGTAAAGTAGATTGTGAGGAAGAAGATGTTTTGTAAGTAGTATTTTTGCTACTGTTGTCACCACGGACCAGACGGCACCAAATTTTTGGTTCCGTCCGTTTGGTCATTTGGTGCCGTGGGAACAGTAGCAGGTTTAAGCTAATTTGTTTTGTTTTGGTTGTTCTAAGATTTAGACTATGTTTTAACTACATGTTTGGTTCCATTAGTCCTAAGCCAAGTCTAAGAAGATTAAATGGTTCTCGTTTGAGAGGTTTAGTTAGGATGTCGGCAATGTTGTCTTCGGAGGATACTTTCTCAATTGAGATGTTTCCTTTTTGAACATTGTCGCGAAGAAAGTGATGGCGGATTTCAATATGCTTTGTTCGAGCATGTTGGACGGGATTTTTGCTGAGATCAATAGCTCCTTTGTTGTCGCAAAGTATAGAGATATCGTTGAGATGAATTCCGTAATCCACGAGAGCTTGCTTCATCCAAAGAGCTTGTTGACATGCTTTTCCGGCTGAGACGTATTCGGCTTCAGTAGTTGAGATAGCTAGAGCTGTTTGTTTCTTTGCAAACCATGAGGTGAGGCAATGTCCAACAAAAGTACAAATACCACTTGTACTTTTTCTATCGACATAGTCACCGGCATGGTCCGAGTCGGCATACACTATAGTTTCTACACCCGTTCCTTTGGGATACCATAATCCTAAACATGTCGTTCCCTTAATGTATCTAAATATCCTTTTCAAGGCTTCTAAGTGTGATGCTTTGGGATCTTCTTGAAAGCGAGCACATATACAAACACTAAACATAATGTCAGGTCTACTAGCCGTGATATAGAGTAGGCTACCGATCATTCCTCTATATTTAGTGTTATCTACCGATTCACCTTCCTCATCCTTGGTGAGTTTTGTGTCCGAGGACATGGGTGTCTTAGTTGGTTTTGAGTCTTCAAGACCAAATTTCTTAAGCATATCTTTTATGTATTTAGATTGGTTAAAGAATATGCCATCTTCTAGTTGTTTAATTTGAAGTCCTAAAAAGAAGTTTAACTCACCCATCATACTCATCTCAAACTCGTCGTGCATGATTTTAGAGAAATCATCACATAGCTCTTGACAAGTTGATCCAAATATGATGTCATCAACGTATATTTGAACAATGATAATGTGTGATTCCTTTTTCTTGGTAAAGAGAGTATTATCTACTAATCCCATGGTATATTTGTTTTCTACTAGAAAAGTCTTAAGCCGATCGTACCAAGCTTTTGGTGCTTGCTTAAGTCCGTATAATGCCTTCTTGAGTTTGAAGACATGATGTGGTTTTTCAAAGTCGGTAAAACCGGGAGGTTGAGCAACATATACTTCTTCGTTAATAAACCCATTAAGGAATGCACTTTTAACATCCATTTGAAATAATTTAAAGTCATAAGCACATGCATATGCAAGTAAGATTCTAATAGACTCAAGCCTAGCTACGTGTGCATAAGTTTCGTCGTAATCAATCCCTTCTTGTTGATTATAACCTTGTGCGACAAGCCTAGCTTTGTTTCTAGACACTATACCATTTTCGTCCATTTTATTTGAAAACCCATTTCGTTCCAATTATAGTTTGATCTTTAGGTTTTGGAACCAATTTCCAAACATCATTTCTAACAAATTGGTTTAACTCTTCTTGCATAGCAATTACCCAAGATTCATCTTTTATTGCTTCGTTTATGTTTTTCGGTTCAATGGTTGATACAAAGCAAAAGTAATTACTTTGATTTTGGGCTTGTGATCTTAACGTTCTTTGATTTAGTTGTCCTATGACCTTTTCTAGAGGATGACTTTTGGATTCTTTGATGTTTATAATTTCATTATTTAATGGTTCATCTTCCTTGTCATTTTCAATTATTTCTTGACTTTCTACAAGTTGACTTTCAACTAAGTCATCATCTACCAAAGGTGATGTCTTAGAAGGAGGTGGACTTTGTCGAATGTTATGTTCAACGATTCCTCGACTCTCATTGTTTCTTTGTTTAAGACTATGTAGGCTTTACTAGTTTGTGAGTAACCAAGAAATACACCGTCATAAGACTTTGGGTCAAACTTGGTGAGATAGTCTTTGGTATTAAGAATGAAACATTTACATCCAAACACTCTAAAATATCCTAAAGTTGGCTTTTTTCCTTTATATAATTCGTGTGGTGTTTTGTTTAGGAAAGGACATATTAAAACTCTATTTAAAATGTATGTAGAAGTGTCAACGGCGCTACACCAAAACTTTTGAGGTATGTTTTGTTCATTAAGCATTGTTCTACTCATTTCTTGAATGGTTCTATTTTACGTTCTACAACTCCATTGGATTGAGGTGTTCGAGGAGCCGAGAAGTTATGTGTTATACCATTTGTATCACAAAAGTTTCCAAATTGTGTTTCATTGTCAAACTCATGACCATGATCCGTTCGGATCGACACAATGTTAATACCTAGTTGATTTTGAATTTTCTTGCTAAGTATTTCGAATTTATCAAAAGCTTCATTTTAGTTTTCAAAATAATGTCCAAGTGAACCTTGAGTAATCATCTACTATAACCAAAGTGTATAAGTTGCCTCCATAACTTCTTATAGCGGATGGACCAAACAAGTCCATATGCAAAAGCTCTAGACACTTAGACGTGGACATCATGTTTTTACCCTTATGGCTACTATGAGTTTGTTTACCAATTTTGCAAGCATCGCAAAATGTTGGTCATATTTTAGTTTTGGTAAATTTCTAACTAGCTCTTTTGAAGATAGGTTTTGGATAAGTCTCATATTAGCGTGACCTAATCGTCTATGCCAAAGGGTAGAGTTATCATCTAAAGTTGTTAGACAAAGTTTGTCATTAGATGTTTTATCTATTTTCATGACATATATGTTATTTTTCCTAACTCCTTTAGCTATGGTGATACCATCTTTTAGTATTTTACTACCATTTTCTTCAAATAGTACTTTATACTTTTTATCACATAATTGGCTAATACTAAGTAGATTAAATCCTAACCTATTGACATGAGCAACATTTTCAATAGTTAGGGAGTTATGAGCGATCGTACCTTTGCCAATGATTTTGCTTTTGAGATTGCTACCAAAAGTGACATTACCTCCGTCATACTCTTGGTATGTTGAGAAGAGGCTTTTGTTGTCCGTCATGTGTCGTGAGCATCCACTATCTTTTATCCATTCATCGGTTCTAATCCAACTTTCAAGCATACCTATGACACAAATAACTCAAGCGTTTGGTCCCCAATATCTCATGGGTCCGTTTGGGTTAAACATACCATTTACTTGGTTCATATATGGAAATGATGGGTAAGGGTTCCATGGCATGTAATTTGGAGTTTGATATGGTCTAGGGAAGTTTTGATTCCAACCGGTATGTTGATAGTTGGGTTGTATGTTGTGGTTGCTCTTGGGAAAGGGGCATTTGGCAATAGGTGTTTTAGACCGTTGTAGAATAGATTTAATCTAAATTCATTTCTAGCAAGTCCTACTCCCAATGTAACAGCATGTTTAGTTTAACATTATCCTTGGTTTTCTTTGTTACTTTGACAAATTCACTACGGTCCATATTGCAAACATTATGTCTACTGCGGTCCCACGGCACCAAAATTTTCAACAGGCGGAACCCTAATTTTGGGTCCGTCGTTCGCTCTGCATCTTCAGGTTTTGACAGTTTGTTTGTCTTTTTCGACATTTTTGGTTTGACTCTTTGGAATTAGTACTTCATTAAAACCTAGTCCATTCATGTTTCACGGTGTTTTTGAATTCTAACTATTTCATCGGCACAAGCAATATTTTTGTTAAATCTTTTAAATTTAGAGTTACGTTCGATGAGAACTTCTTGTGTGAGTTTTAGCTTTTCTATTTCAAGGCTAAGCTCTTGGCATGATTTACAATCATTGTCGTTTTGTAAGATATAACTTTTCACATACACATCAAACCATAACACAAGGTGGCGTATAAGATGGAATTCTAGAGAGAAAGTTAGAGGTTTAGGGAACTTAGTGAGAGAAAGTGAAAGATATTATTATGAGCTCCACTCTCTACCTTGGGAGGTAGAGAGTATTTATAGTCTTACACAAATCGCCACACTTTGGGTGTGGATCGGGCATACTGGTGGGTAAAGACCGTCCGTCCTCCACGGTGTTACTTAACTAAATTACTACTTAACTTAAAAGAACTACGACTACGAGCTTTCTAACGATTACATATACTTGAGGTGACCGACTCTTTAATACCGGAATTTCTAATTCCTAACAATCTCCCCAAGGAGGTCACCTCAATAATGTACCAAAATTACATAGAATACAAATAAATATAACATTTAACAATTGATCTTGCATTCTTGATGTAGTCCTTTGCTCCTAGGCTCGTAGTCATTGATTCTTCACAATGCATGTTTGGTAATTCCAAGTGGAGGTCTTTTCTTGATCCACGTGATGATACGTTTGAGCCATCTTTGGAGATCATCACTATCAAAAATCTCGAGACATCCATTGTGGTGTTGTGACTTTGGGACCGACATGCTCACATTTTGGATCATGATTTCTTCTCATCGAGTAGCGGAAGCATTTGTTGAATCATGATATTGGCGCAGTAGCGAAGCATGGAGTGAAAATATCGAGTCATTGATGCACTAATCATGATTTCTTTTGAGATGAATGTGTTAAGTGAGCATGCGGCTATGGATTGACCGCTTCATTTCGATCACCGCAAACGTCGGGCGTACACGCATACAACAGATTAGCAACAAATCGCACGAAAGTGTCTTTGATCACTTCGATGAATTGAGGTACACGCCCACGGTTCCCGTTGATCGAAGACAAGTATCGCTGTGATCGGTAGGATTCCTAAGAATCTCCTTGATGGGGTTTCGCAATTGTTCTAGTTGTTCTCAAACCGAACATCTCAAAGAAGACAACACGGAGTGAGTGAACCAATAATTTTAAGTCCACCGATTGAAGAGAAGAGATTTGAAAAACAATCGTGTATTGCTCAATAGAAATTGTTTTGCAATACAACGAAGGTTTTATTGAAAATCAATTATCAATCATAAAATACCTTTTGGTTTGAAAAATGAGTACACGGTCGATGTGCTAAAGAAAAGAGTTTTAAGCACAAAGACCGGTTTTCAAAGGTATCCGTCAATCCCTAACTCGAACCGAGATTGATTCAAGAAATTGAATCGCCCCATTGTTTCTGCTCGGTTGTCACATGGTTGATCTATATGATAGATCTCACATGCCACCTACCAGGAGCTTGTTTGATGTTGGCTCGAAGGCTTTCCATCTTCATTGTGAATATGTAAACACATCACTCGGATGTTCCGCAATACCACAAGGATAATGCGTGGGACTCAAGATATAATCTCTTTCCACATTGTGTGAAAAGAGAGTCTTCATTGAAAGTGTCCTAGTGAGATTAATTGATGATCTCGTGGCTCTAGACTCAATTTGTGCATATTTGGATCCTATAACGGAGACTAGGGAGAGGGTCTCCTTCTTCAATATCAACCATCTCTAGAGAAAGTCGATAGATAATGTCGGTTCCCGTGAGAATGAAACAAGCCCTTTTAAGAGGAACTTGAGTGGTTTGGAAAGTTGAAGTGCAAGTGCGTCCTTTGGGTCCATGACGTCTTGTCTTCAATACCGATGTTACCATCAAGTAGCATATGAAGTGAACCCGGTTTACGCCCTAAGGTTGAATTAATGGAGGGCTATTTGTTTTCACCCTATTTTCATTCAATTCTTTTAATTCTTCAACCCCTTGATTGCTTACCGAGACTTCATAGCTATTACCTTGTTGGGTTTATTCCAAGACTAGCTCGGTCTTAGTCCGCACTCTTCCCATATCTCACTTTTCTCCTTTTATCATCATACCTAAGGACTTCTACACTAACTAGTGGATTGTCCTCGGTAGATCCCTCCGGTTCGGCGGATCATGGGAACCAATACCTAACCTTATCATCCTTATATCACCGTACATAAAGTAAAGTTGGTCGGTCAATTTGGTATTGTTCATCCGCCATTGGATCCAATTGAAAACCATTTGAAAATCAATTCGGATACTTGTGATATAAAATCAAAGCATTTTGTACCGAATTGTTTTGATATTTTAAACGAGAACTCCCCTCAACATGTGCATCAAGTATTTGAGAAATGTTAAGCACATGGAGGCAAGAGAAAGAATTAACTTCTTTGATTACAATTTTCTAAAGATATCAACATCACTTCCTCATCGGATCAAGTGGGTATAACATTTCGGGAAGGATGAGGTTTCCATGAATTTTGCTCCCCTCAATATGTGCCTTGAGGTTTGAAAAGAGTTTTGCACATACTAGAGGAACCCGCACATGGGATAAATGATCACGTTTCAAATCATAGGTTTAAGATAGGTGCTCCCCTCAACATGTGCATTGAAAAATTGAAATCGTTTGTCACATGTGGGAGGGACAAGCATGTTCATTCATGTGAAACCATTTACCTTAATATCGGTTTAAATCTAATTTAAATCACACATTCTCCCCGATCACAATTATCAAATCATTTGAGATTTGTGATCTCGTATAGATTTAAATTGATTTTGAAAGCTTTTAGGAGAATTGTGACTTGATTGTGAAAGCGTTTGAAGCGATAAGGATCGGATTTTAAGACTTTAAACTCCATTTATAAAACCATGCATGTATATCTTTTGAAAACAATTTAATGCCAAATAACTTTTAATTTAATTGAAATCATTCTCCCCTCAATCAATGACGTAGGTTGTTGATTGAGAGATAGAGATTTTGACAAATAAGTCCGATGATTATCAAAATAGAGATTGAGTTATTTTTCAAAGCATTTAGTTTTCAAAGAGATAGGAGTTTATAGAATCGAGCATAAGATTTGAAAACTTGGTAAAACATGGCTCTATTCTTTCTTTAAAACCGGTTATTGCTCGAAGATGACAATAAACCATTTCTCTTTCTCTCAAAATATTATTTTTTTTTTTTTTTTTTTTTTTTTTTTTTTTTAAGAATTGAACAACATCTAAAGACCCGTGTCATTCTTTGAATGACAAGACAAAGACCGTAGATATTATCGAATCGAGAAAAAACATGACAAAAAGACAATATTTTTGAAGAATTTTCGAATTTTTCAATTTTTATGGATTTTGAAAGTTTTATATTTTTCTATTTTGTTTTCGAATAACTATTTACAAGAGATAGATGAAGAAAGACCTTTACTCCTCGTCTTCTTCCCGAAGACGTTTGAGAGTTTCGGTTGAAGGCTTTTCAAACCAAGACGTGGAAGAATAAACTCAAAACGTTCTCTTGGAAGAGCTTTGGTGAAGATGTCCGCTAAGCGATATTCGGACCTCACAAAATATAGTTCCACCACACCTTTTTCCACTTGTTCCCGATGAAATGATGTCGAATGTCGATATGCTTTGCTCTTGAGTGTTGAACGTTGTTGCATGAGAGAGCAATAGCACTTTTATTATCACGATGCGAGAGGATTTTGTTGAATTCAAAGCCATAGTCGATAATTGAGATCTCATCCATAAGATTTGAGCACAACAAGATGACATGGCTATGTATTCACCTCTAGAGGAAATAGAAGTACTCATTTGCTTCTTTGAAGACCAGCTCACAAGCTTATCACCCAAAACCGAGCACCTCCGACGTACTTGACGTGTATCTTGACAACTCGCATGATCAAGATTCGATAGGCCGTTAGTGACATACCGGTGTCCTTGGTACCATAGTCCCATATTGATGGTTCCTTGGAGATACCGAAGACCCGCTTAATCGCTTCAAGGTGCTTTTTAGTAGGCTTAGCACGGTATCTAGCACACATGCACACAGAGAACAAGATGTCGGTCTACTAGCATGAGGTACATCGGGATCCAATCATACTACGATATTTCGTTTGGTCAATCATGATCCCCGAGTGGTCCTCATCTAGTTTGGTTCGATCAATCATGGGGTGTCAATGAGGTCACTTGAATCAAATCCAAATTTCTTTAAAATCTCATTGCATATTTAGATTGATTTATGAAAATGCCTCCGGACTTTGTGAAATTTGTAATCCCAAGAAAATGACATTTGTCCCATCATTGACATTTGAAACTTTGAACTCATTTCATTAGAAAAGCGATCACATTCCATTGGGTCATCGAGGCAAAAATAATATCATCAACATAAATTTGAACATGAGTTAAATGTTTGCGACTTCTGGTGAACAATGTAGGATCAATCGCTCCTTTCTTGAATCCGGTTGATAGAAGAAACTTTGTGATGTATCATACCATGCCCTTGGAGCTTGCTTTAAACCGTAAAGAGCCTTCTTCAAACGATAAACGTGAGTAGGATGCTCTTGATTCACAAATCCTTCAGTTGGTCGACATAGACGACTTCTTTAAGATCTCCGTTCGAAATGCCGTCTTTACATCCATTTGATACACCACCATGTTCTTACTTGCAAGATTTGCCAAAAGATTACGATTGCCTCGATTCGAGCCAATGGAGCAAAAGATTCTTCAAAGTCTATACCCTCCTCTTGACGATATCCTTTAGCAACTAATCGAGCCTTGTTCTTCAACACATCACCATGCTCATCAAGTTTTACTTTGAAGATCCATTTTAGAGCTATAATCATAGCATAGTCGGGAGTGTACTAACTCCCATACATCAAGTCGATCAAACTCATGAATTTCATCTTGCATAGCATTGAACCACTATCTTCATTCATAGCGGTTTTAACATCTTTTGGTTCGATCTTAGATAGTACGGAGTTGAAGAAACACCATAAGGCATCGGTTGCGAGTTGCTTTCGGGTTGATACAGACGAGAGGGATTTCCAATGATGTTGTCTAATGGATGATCGTGAGTCCATTTTCCGAGGTGTTCATGTGGCATTTGTTGAGGAACCGAGGTAGCGAGTCGATGTCTCGAAGAAGATGGTTCGATGATGATTCGGAGTAGCAAATATGTTTTCAAATGGAGCATCTTCGTGAGTCGCAAAGGGATTAACTTCATCATTGATGCGAAACATTTCCATGATGTACATTTGAAGAATGATGATTTGTTGATGAGATCAAGGATCGCAGCAGTGCTTCTTGACTTATAGATATTGAAACCGATGGATTGACTTCATTCATCGGAATATGAGCATCCTCTCGTTGTAGGGATCAACACCTCATTAGTAGTAGACTCATACAGTTCATCAAACATTGGATCAAACAATTTCTTTACATCATCTTCGGATGGAGGTACATATGGAGTTTCTTGAGAGGAGTTTGGAACAAGGGATGAACCAATAGGACTGTTTTGAAGTGCGGGTCCTGAGTGGAGTGTCCAGAGCCATTTGACCGGTCGACTCATCAAACGTAACGTGAATTGTTTCCATGATATTTCGGGTTCTTTTGTTGTAGATTCGGTATCCCTTTTGTTTGGTGCATATCCTACAAATACTCCAATGTCGACTTTAGCTCTAAGTTTGCCCAAGTCTTGACCTCATTAGTTGGATAGCACAAGGCACCAAACACACGAAGGAAAGATAGATTAGGTTTTGTTGTGGACAAGTTCATATGGAGTTTTTCCATGAATGGTGTGAATCAGGAACGATTTTGTGTGTAGCATGCGGTGGCAATTGCTTCACCCGGAGAAACATTGGAACCTTTGAGTAGATCGGCATTGTTCTAGCGGCTTCAACAAGAGTACGATTTCGTCTTTCAACTACACCGCTCGTTGAGGGGTTCGTGGAACACTTCTTTGATGGTCGATTCCAACGCTTTCATAGAATTCACTAAGTTGTTTGTTGACAAACTCGGCCCATTGTCTGCTCGATAACTCGACAGTTTTGTTTAGTCTAACTCGCATTTGTTTGATGAGTTTGATGATGATATCGGAGTTTCATCCTTTGTCCTTAAGAACTTGACCTGTGAATCTAGAATAATCATCAACCACAACTAACACATATTTCTTCCCAAAGATATTTCGCACCCTCATTGGTCCACATAAATCCATATGAATCATATGAAGAACTTCGTGATGAGTTAGTAGGTTTGGGTTTATGGGCATACTTCTTGCTTTTTCCCAATTGACATCTTGAACAAAGATGATCCTTTTCATACTTTAGTCTAGGTAAACCTACAACTAAGTCCTTTCGAAAGATCGTTGATGGTGCCAAGTTCAAGTGATTGAGACGACGATGCCATAACCATGACTTTGTCTTTGAAGCCTTTGATAACAAGCAGATTGGTGAAGCTCTCATCATGTCATCGATAGAGATGGTGTAAAGGTTTGAGCCACGAGTTCCTTTCAACAGTTCCTTACCATTAAGATCTCTAACGAAGCGGTATGTTTTCAAGGCTACTTCTAGATCGAATCACGAATTGACCAACAGAGAACAGATTATGACCTAAACCTTCCACATAATATACTACGGAGATGACACTATCACCAACAACATAATCTCCATAACCCATAATAGCACCGAAATGATCATTACCAAATCTAATAGTCCCGATGAATTTGCTCACGAAGTTCATGAGCGTGACCGGTCTCCAATCATATGCTTGGAACAACTGAGTCCGTGTACCACGTAAGCGATTTGAACGATCTGCGGTTGAACATGACAAGAATGGATAATCGGATAATTGGGATCCCCATGCAAGAATGGGTTCCATTTGGTTAGTAGCAACAGTTGGAACACCCACATCGAAATAGAAGCATTCACATCGACGGTGAGGTAATGGAATCATTGTGAGTAGATGCAATACTAGTGTCTCAGATAGCCCTGCTTACTGTGTGACCACTTCTTAGGGAATAGTTCTACCAAGTAGGCATCCATTTTCTAGTGGGCATTATCGATTGGTCTTATGACCAACGGTATCCAATAAAACCTATTCTCTTGAATGTTCTTCCTGTGGGTTTCCATTGTTTTCTAGCTTTCTTTCGTTTTGCCTTTTAGTCTTTTTAGCATGAATTTTAGCATTAACAATATTAATGGACAATTAACATCATTAGGCAAAACATTGACATCACATCCATGATTAGAAAGCGAATTCAAGCAAACATCGGTACAAGTTTTGCAAATAGTATCGAATTGAATTAATTACAAGACGCCTATGGTCGATACTAGAATCAACACGATTCGTTTTATTCGATTCAAACTTAAGGTTCCTAGATTGTTCTTCTACTTTCTTCCAAAGGCACATTCTTAGCTTGAGAGGTCCTATCATTCCTTGTATTGTCTTGAGACTTTGACCGCTCCGCTTAATGTCACCGATTACTCTGTAGAGGAATGGGAACATTAGTTGGCTTAACTACTCTTTGCATCACTGTTTAGATGTCTTGGGATCCGAACTACATGCAGTGCACTAAGGTTCACTTTCTTAAAACTAGAGGTACCGTGATTTGTACTCCTAGAAGGCACACTCGAGTTCTCTTTCTTAGCATTGATGATCCGAATCGAAATGCTTAAAGGCACACTACTGTTCACTTTCAAAACATTGGGAATCGAATGCGTATCATACTTAGCTTTAGGCATTGAGCATGGAATCAAAGGATTAACTCTCTCACCTAATGACTTTGGGCATATTGTGATCAAGCATTCTAAGATTTCTTGAGATCGTTTGGCATATAAGCAAGCATGTCCAATTGCATTATCATGAGGTTTCTCTAGCTTATCCTCTTCAACAATCTCACGCAGACATTCTAGGCAATCCTTAAGGGATGAGAAGTATGTTTGAATGGCAAGTTTGTTGTTCCTTAGATGAGGGGACATATGTCACAGATAAAGCATATTTATTACTAGAGCGAACCTTAGATACAACATTCTCCTCATTGATCATTGGCATTTTCCTTTTACGACTCTTGATTCTCAATTTCCTTTTGCAATGAAGTTATTTGTTCGTTGTTTTGTTACGAGTGACTTTAATTGATTCAAACAACTCATTGAAATGACGTTTAACCTTTTCATTTTCTTCCGAAAACTTTCGTTTTCCTTTTGTAAAGCATTTACTAGGTTTTGAAGATGAAACGTTTGAGAATTCGAGAATCTAAAGAAGGAGGCATTTGGGAGCTGTCATATTGTTCGTTTGACCCTTTAATTGAGAGATTTGGGCTTTCAACTTTTCGATCGTGTTGCACCGAGCTTGAATCGTTCATCACGTTTGTTAATTTGAAAAGCGCATCAAACTCGGAGCATCCGAAGATGTCTTGATATTTGAAGTTTTGACATTTTCTTTGAGATGTTGATATTTTAGTTGTAAATTAAAATACTCAACTTCTAGTTTAGAAAAATGTTTAACCAAATTGTCGTGATCATCCAGTTCAATTTTCTCGTTTAGTTTAGAATTAGTTTTTCAAGCTCAATGACACGATCATGGGAGACTTTCAGGCACAGATAATTCATGAAATTTGGAAGCATTAATAGAGCAATTTGAAGCGATGAAAACACATCTTGAGCAACACATTCAAGAATAAGATTCTCATTTAATGTATGCAAGTTCTTTCTCTCAATCTCATTATATTTTAGTGCGCTCATAATCACTAACTTCAAGAACCATTGCATCAAATTCCTTTTCCATACCCTTAATATCGCCTTCTACCCCTTTTAAGACTCTCAAAGTGATCTTTTAGAAGTTTAAAGAAAGGCATGACCTCGATTAAATAACATTCTTTCATTTGTTCAAAACCTCTTTCACCTTTCGTTATACCCATGGGAGTGATCCTTTTCTTGCAAGTTTTCTCAAAATCAACAAATAGTTGGAATATAACGTATTGGCTAATTAATGTCTTGCTTTTAGTGGCAATTGTTCTAGGTACAAGATGCATAGGTGTATTAGGAGGATACACAGTTGCTCTAGGCATTTTCCGAAGGGGAGGGTTTGTTTCTACAATATTTTCGGCTTTCTGCTTATCTAAATCCATTTTCCAGAAAACTTGTTCGGGAGTCAACAAAGTCTGAGGCTTAAACTTGTTTAATGCAATCCAGTTTTCCTTCTTATAATCATGAGGAGTGATATTTATGTTTTTTTCTTTGCATTTGGGATCATTTTGTTTCTTATTCATCTTTTCCCTAGTGATTTCGTCTGATTTCTTATCTTCCTCAGTGCATTCAACGCAACTAGGATTCTGTCTAGGCTTAAGGATTTCATTTCCATCATAAAGCACCTTATGAGCATTTCTAGCCTTTTTAATTACCTCTGGATTCGGTTCCTCAACCAGGGGAATGCTATGCTTATCGCTTAAGACACGATGTTTGGTGACCATGTGAGCAGTCTGAATGGTGTTTCCTTGTATGTACAACTTGTTTTCTAGTTTGTTTTTCAAAGTTTTCAGATTAGAAAAATCTCTCAAGAGTTTTGATTCCTTTGCATTAAATTCTTGCTTAAGCATTTTCACATTTTCTTGAAGTTCTTGTTTTGTTTAATGTTTTAGAAAGTTTTTCTTGCAAGGAATTTAATTCTTGTTTCAATACTTCTTCTCTAAACTTACTTTTTCTAATTCTCGTACTTACTTGGACATCCATTTCCGCTCACGAGTGGTCAACTCAAATTTTGCACGTTGTTCATAAATAGCTACACGTTCCTTATAGGCATTTAGTTCGAAATTATAGAATCATCGAGCACATGCGGTGTATTCATCAAAGACATAGTCATTGTTGATCGCAGAAGATGCATCACTTGGTACAACTTCACTTTCACTTTGTTTCACGTATTGATCGTATGGGACAATATTGATATTACCCATATTTTCAATATTTGATTCAATAGTTTCGATTGGTTGTACTTTGTCATGCATCCATTGCACATCAAGATCATCATATAGTTTTAATACCTCGAGATGAGTTTGTCCTTGGATGTGCCGACTTGTGGTGAAGAAGAGATCTTGGGAGAAACCATTGGAGAGATGCTAGCCATAAAGATTGTGTGTGCGATGGGTCCATCATCTACATCGAGTCGTAAGCATCACAATCGGCGACTTGAAAGGCATTCGATGATTGTGACCTATCTCCGAATAGGTTGCTCATCCACATCTCGCATCATAGGTCTTTGCATTGCCCTTAGCAAGAAACAAGAATTCCTCTTCATCCAACGCAACACCATTGTCCCGAGCTTGTGCCGCAACATCTTATCTCTCAAGTAATCAAGATTCGAGGACGCTTTGGAGATGTGCGTTCCTTGCAATGTGACCTTCACCACCACGCTTGTAGCATTTGATTGGCTTAGGTTGACCTTGGTTACCATTTCTTCCTCGATTCGTTTCCAACATAACCTCTACCAGCTCCACCTCTTCCCCGATCATACTGTCTTTCCGAATTGGTTGCACCACGATCCTTCCATCTTTAACAAGAGCTTGATTATGTGGGTTAGATGCGTTCAAGGTTGTTGTTGGTTTGTGGGAGAGAATTCATGTTTTGACTAATGAGAAGAGCTAGTTGATTAATGATGTTATCCATGCGTGCATCAACATCAACTTGTTTGAACATAGGATCGGGAATGAGTTTGTGATTACCATTACCCAAGGGTATGACTTGTGATGCTTTGGTTGTGATTCCAATGTTTGAGTAGAAAGCGGTTGAGTCATTAGACGAACTTGTCTCTCCCGGTTGGTTTTGAACCGATTGAGAATCAATTTTTCAAACATGGCATGTCTCTCATTTCGAAGGAGGAAGGCATAGAGTTGCTCATAGTTTGTGTTCTTCAATCCTTTAGTAAGCTTCACAACGGTAACAAACTTGTGCCATTCGGGATTCATGTTGTTCACAAATTTAGAATTCAATGAATGTTAGGCATAGTCATTCGATGTTCCTCATGTCATTCACTAACTTATGAAATCTCACATAGTACTCATAGACACTCTCATCCGGTTTCATCTTGAAGTGCTCAAATTCGTCATAGAGTTGTGATTCTCTGTCTTCCATAGTTAGTTCGAACACGAGAGAAGCATCTTAACATTATCCCAAACGCCTTTGCTTGATGTTATGATTGATCACCTTGTAGATGTCTTTAGGAAGACCTTGAAGAACAATGTTTGAAGCCACGATATCTCGCATCAAATCTCTTTTCTCCTTATCATCAAGCTCATCATACATCTTAGGTCCGTCCATTCCGTAAATAGAGTACCATCTTCATTAGTATCAAGTATGTCTCTAGTCGTTTCAACTCGATATGGTCCTTCATCAATGGATTTGAGAATATTGACACCATTTTCCTTTCCAAGGCAATACAATCGATTCGTTGAGCCCAAGAATCGTAGTCGATTCTCATCAAGCATGGGTGGACGAGTATCCGATCCATTGCTTGTACATCCTCGGCAACGATGGAGATGATGATAGGGGCGTTGGTAGACATGTTATCGATTATACGGATTTTATAACTCAATGATTAAACCGGAAATAGATTCTTTCACGGATTTTACTAAATCAAGAGAAAACCGTAAACAATCACTCAAGTCGCTAGATGATAAAGCTCTAAGTCGCTAGAAACAAATCCACTAAGTCGCTACCAATTAATTCGCTAGACACCCAAGTCGCTAGAATCCCAAGTCGCTAACAAAAACAAGTCGCTAAGTAGTAACTCGCTACGGACCAAGTCGCTAACCAAATTTTGGCGACAATTAAGCTACACAAGTCGCTAGAGACACAAGTCGCTAAAGAGCAACTCACTCGACCAAGTCGCTACCACAAGTCGCTACCGTAGTGGAGAGTCCACTACTTGTCCTTTAACTCGCTAGCTCTAACTCGCTAGCTTTTAACACCGTAAGTCGCTACAAAATAATGAAGCAAGTCGCTATGAAGAAATGTTATCCGTGAACTAACTCGCTACCATGAAAACCATATAAACATCACTTTTCAATCCAAAACAACCCAACCAAGATGATTCAAGCTTACCAAATGAAAACCTAAACACTTATGATGATTCTAAACACAAAAGTACCAACAAAATTCAAACTTTAACACAAGAAATCAACCAAATGATGCAAAACCACTAAACTTTTCAAACTCAAAACCACCTAAAACCACTATAAATCCAAAGATGTGCAAGATATGATCTAACCATGGCTCTTGATACCAATTGTAAGATATAACTTTTCACATACACATCAAACCATAACACAAGGTGGCGTATAAGATGGAATTCTAGAGAGAAAGTTAGAGGTTTAGGGAACTTAGTGAGAGAAAGTGAAAGATATTATTATGAGCTCCAACTCTACCTTGGGAGGTAGAGAGTATTTATAGTCTTACACAAATCGCCACACTTTGGGGTGTGGATCGGGGCATAGGTGGGTAAAGACCGTCCGTCCTCCACGGTGTTACTTAACTAAATTACTACTTAACTTAAAAGAACTACGACTACGAGCTTTCTAACGATTACATATACTTGAGGTGACCGACTCTTTAATACCGGGAATTTCTAATTCCTAACATTTTTAAGCTAAGCTCACACAATTAATTATATTATTTTTGCAAGGTGTCATCATCAATAGAAGAGTAAAATGAGTCGGAATGTACCTCATTTGATTTATGTCACATTAGAGCGACCTCATCCTTGCTTGATTCTTCATCATCCTCACTATCACTCCAAGCATCACTTACAAAAGCTCGTTGAGTTTTGCTTTTAGGTGGCTCATCCTTGGGCCATCTCCTCATCGATGACTTGCATCACCGCATCTAAAACACTTTCTTTCACCTTTTCCCTTTTTGTCATCTCGGTCTTTTCGGAATGGCTTCTTTTCTTCTCGGGGTTGCCTTACGAACTTTCCTCTTCTTCTAAAGAACTTTTTGAAATCTCTAACGGCCATAGCATACTCCTCATCTTCACTACCGGAGCAAGATTCGTCATCATAACTTGATTCCGTTCTAGCTTTTAGAGCAACGGATTTGACTTTCTCTCTTTTTCCTTTGATGATTTCCGAATCTTTCTCCATCACCATTTCGTGTACTTTGAGGTTTCGATTAGCTCGTCAAGTGACATTATTGAGAGATCTTTTGATTCCTCAATAGCGGTTACTTTAGCTCTCCACTCGGATGGAGTGCTCTAAGAAATTTCGACAAAGTTCTTACTACGAAAAGATTCATCAAGTGCTTTAAGAGAAGTAATAATAGTGTTAAAGCGAGCAAAACCACAATTAATGGTTTCATCTTGGGGATAACAAAGTGTTCATATTGTTGAACAAGAAGATCAATTTTGTTATCCTTGACTTGTGAATTTCCTTGATGTGTAATAATCAAAGATTCTCAAATATCTTTTGCGGTTTCACACATAAAAATTCTTTCATATTCTTTTCTAGGTAAAGCATTATAAAGCATCATTTTAGCTTCATTATTTTTAGCTATTAATTTCTTTTGATCATCAATAGAAAT
This sequence comes from Chrysanthemum lavandulifolium, assembly GCA_022545495.1. NCBI lineage: Eukaryota > Viridiplantae > Streptophyta > Magnoliopsida > Asterales > Asteraceae > Chrysanthemum > Chrysanthemum lavandulifolium. The sequence continues at coordinate 77,974,555 of CM040238.1, forward strand.
ATCTTTTGTTGTAGAACTAAAGTCTCCTTTAATTATAACAAACCAAAGATCTATATCTTTTAATTTTACATATGTTTCAAAACGGTTTTTCCAATAGACAAATCCATTGGTTTCAAAGAGTGGTGGTCTTTGCATAGATTGCCCTTCTTTAAAGTTTTCGGAATCCATGGATCGTTTCAAGTTTATAAAATACAATATATAGAAATTCTTGAGCAACGAGGCTCTGGTACCAATTGTGGAAAACTAGAAGGGGGGTTGAATAGTTTACCGATTAAAAACTTTGTTTTGAAACTTATTGAAAGATCAATTGATATTGATATTAGATATGTTAGTGAATAATAATCAAAATGCAAGCAATATATATATATGGTAAATAAGGAAAGAAACAATCAAACCACGACAAGTTGTTTGTAGTGGTTCGGTCTACAAGTACTCTTTTTCCTTGCCCTACTCCATTCCTCGAGTCTCACACTCGAGAGTTTAACTTCACTAGTCAACAAGCTCCTTTCACCGGCGGAGAAACCTTTACACTTCGCTTACATACTATTTCTGACACTAAGCTAGATGTCGAGTTCTTTTCCAAGGGTACAACCACTCCCACACACAATGTATTTTAAGGACTAAAATACTAACCACTCACACTCACAAGTTTATGATGGTTTTGTACAACAATGATGTATGAATCAAGACTAGATCATACAACAATAAACAAACAAGACTTCCAACTATTTGTTGAAGCTTGAATATGCCTTGATCTTCTTTGCTACAAAGAGGATCACTATAATGATATGAAACCGAGTTAAAATGTTAGAGAGAAGGAATGTATGTGATTATGCTAGAAAGGGATGAGAAAACAACATGGTTTGGCTTTGCTATTTATAGCCAAAATGATCAGCAGGCACCACGGACCACAGAACCCATAAAAGGGTTCCGCCCGTGTATAAATTTGGTGTCGCTGGGGTCTGACAACAAGATTACCAAAATCTTACCAAAGTCAACCAAATCTATCAAAGATTGTGTAAGATATGTAGAGTCTAAATCTATACAAAATATCTAGTGAAATCCTCTAGAGATTTCAATGATGCATCACATGATGTCATATGTTGTTTTCTATTTTTAGAAATATGTTAAATGTAAATACATATGTAATATTTTGTTTTTAAGAAACCAAAACATGCTTGATCTAAAAATGTTAACATACATTATGGTTTAGAGGCATATCAATAATATGATTAATTAAAATGTAAATGCTTGAGTGATGAAGATATTATTTGATGAAAAACTTGTTTTAATATCTATTAAACTTGACAAGCTTTAAGCTTTATAAAAATTAAATTTACTTTTGTCGTTAACAAAACTTAGGTAAAGATCATAAAATATAAATAACGTTTAATGAAGATATTTGTATTAACAGGTTCCACTGGAGATGTCAGGTGACCCGTCGAAAGTCCAGTTGTTCTTAGTCCCCAAAGCCAAGTCATTAAGTACCGCTACATGCAAGATTCATAATAATGAGTGCCCGGGCGCTAGCATCTTAAAGACTCATCCCTGACTTCTTAAGTTCATCCAAACGGTAGGTGATCAGTTGGTCAAATCGCACAAGCGAAGAAGGGTTGTCAGTTGGTCATATCTTACCCTTCCCACTCAGTCTACCTACATAGGGCCAATTAGTCATATCTCCTAAGTAACTAGCCACTACCGCCATTCAAAACTACCGAAACAAGGGCAGCTACCAACAAACTATGCATGCATACACTAGAAATAATTATACGAAACAATGTAAACATAAACAAAGCAATTAAGGAATCATAACTAGGCTAGCACCGAGGTTCTTAGCGCTCATATTAACTAAAACAATCGATTCAATGTTTAACATTACGAAATACATGAATTGAAAGTAAAGAAAAATAAAATGCTAATGCTTATCGTAGGTAGTGATTTCTCCTCGAGATGGCTCCGTATGCTCCCTAAGATCCGCCTTCAACCTTCTACTCACGTTCACCGATGTTGTGTGTGAAATGGGATGATTAGAAATTTGGAATTCGCGTGGTATTTATAGGCGGATCCGTTACGACGAAACTTAAGTTGAGAGTTACACCGTAACACTATTATCTTCGTAATTTGCACTAAAACCGATGGTTACGGCGTAACATCTGGAAGGAGTTACGCCGTATCTTCAATAAATCCTTGTTACGGCGTAGCTGCGTTTGTGCGAAACCTCATTTGACCTAGTTAGGTACGTCGTAATCTTTGGAAGGAGTTACGCCATAATCTTGATTGAGTTGGTTTTCGAGCCACGCTTACATTACGGCGTAATGTGAGAGGGAGTTACGCCGTAACATCTTCAAAATGAGCATACTATCATATATCTTCAATAAACTCTCCAAATCCGCGTCTCTTTAGCTCCAATGCTCGTAATTTACCTGAAAATGAAATATAGAGGAAAACAAGCGTAAATCCATATAAATGATATAAAATACGAGCTTTATCGGGGAAATTGACACTTAATATTCAGGACTATTTGATGTTATCACCCGCCTTTTTTCTTTTGTTTAAGTAAAAAAAGAGTCAAGAAAAATACAAAAAGAGTTAGAGTTAGTGAGTCGAGTCTTGGCTTAGCAACGCCACCTTGTACATGTAATTAGCTTAGATAATTGACTTGCCACCAGTAAAAATCTTGTATCCATAAAACCGTATTTTTCATACCCATACACCTAACGTTACAACCCTTTACAAGTCCTCTTTGATAGTTTATCTTAGGTGCTTACGCCAAAGCGGTGGATGTTTGATCCATTATCAAGCCTATAGTAATATATGTGCTATGACAGGTAGAGAGTGTTTTATTTTTCCCGTTTCTATACATGTTATATAACTTATACACCCGAGAGATGTGAGAATCCAAACACTTTATGTGAGGTGTTAGTATATAATTTTCGTGCTTGTTATGACTATTGTGGAATGAATGTGTGTTGTAATTACTTTTAAACCAATACTAAATGCCCCCTAACTTATAAATTGATTAGGATAAAAGCACATTTGCTTGAGGACACGCAAATACCAAGTGTAGTGATATTTGATAAGGATTTAAAACGTGCATTTTTAGAGGATCATTTAGTCTCTAAACTCGTATATATTTGATCAATTATTACCCTAAATCATTTATTTTCGCATTTTAGGTCCTTTGGAAGCAAAAGACGAAAACGAGCATGATTCTAGCTTATTTGGACAAGAAAACGACAAAAACAACCAAGTCACGAAAATGTCAGGAAAAGGAAGCCTGAAGGTGTCTGGCTACAACGTGACATCACATCGCATGCATTTGTCATGAAGATTCAGAGTAATTTTATCAAGCGACGGTTCAGTCTCTAGTAACGAACTCCTGCTGACGGCGTCACTACTAGATCCATGAAGGGTGACGGCGTCACAACTTACAACATGTCGCCGTCACAATGAAGTTGGTGCGATTCCATAAACCCTAATGACGGCAAGCTGACGGCGTCACAACCATAACGTAACGCCGTCACAATTGTAAAACTATATATATTTTAGTATGTTTTTCATTATTCGTGTAACGTCTTGGAGAGGTAAACCCTAGGACGGAATTTAGAGGTTTTGTAAGGATTTTTCCAGCCACCAAACATATGTTTCATTGAAGATAAGTGATTCCTCTTTAATCATTCAATATGTCTATGTGTTTGATTATATATATTTTTTCTCTTCTTTTTAACATGCTCGGCTAAATTACTTAGTGTTTGCTTATATTTGAATGAAACATAGTTATTAATTATTGATTTTCGTCTCTTGTTTAATTGGTTGCCTCGCGCTAGGAGTAGAAAAACTAGCTTAATTCTTATATGTATTAGCTTGTACATCCGACTAAACGCAACACTAGAGTGCACTAGCTGTTTTTCTCATTGTATTTATTGAATGAATTGTGGTCTGTTGATATTAAGAGTTTTAATGACCTTAGGATTATTAAGGGAGACTTATACATTCATAGAATTAAGGCATTTGGCACCTCCCTACGATCAATATTAAGGAATACAACATGCCAATTAAAACAAGGACGTGACAATTCGACTAATCAATAAGAGATAACTATGGAGTAAGGATAATCTAAGTAAACACCTTTACCTATCATAAGAGTTACCACAATTTACTTTTCTCGCATAGTAGTTTAATTTAGTTTAATTATTAGTTAAAATACCAAATCTCTCAAACCCTGAAATTTTACTTGTTTTCAATAAAATATAAAAACATAAAAATAATCTTCCTACAACCTCTAGACCTATTTCATCATACACTTCGGCCTTCACATCACTATTCTCCTAGGGAACGATCAATCCTGCGTTTCTTGCCTATACTATACTACAACAATTAGGTACACTGTCTAGGAGGATTGTAAAACTTAGTGGGTTTGCAAAATTCCGCATCATGTGTGCGATAGCTTGTAATTTTATCCACAATATGATTATTACGTTTTGGAAGGTTAAGTTTGTATGCACAATTAACCCATAGAGATTGTGAAATCAAATATAACACCATTGCTATTAGAAAGTTATTCATATAGTTAAAAATCGAAATCATTTACAAAGTATGCTATGACAGACATCGTAAAATAATCAAGAACAATTACAAAGATGAAATTTGAGGACAAATTGAAAGGGAAAAGAACTATTATCAAGATGAACTAAAGGAAGAATTGAATGGGACATAGATATTTGCATGACAATTATTAGTTCTTTCAATGCGACTTGTCGTTGCATATTGCATGACAGGGTTCTAGTATCAATTTATCTCTAAGGAAGAGCCTCAGGATAGTGTCGGCTCCATAAGAAGAGTCATATTCTGAGATCCAAATGATATTTTTGCACATGGACTCTAAGAAAATGAGAGCCCAAAAAATTTGATGGCAAAAGACATCGTCTTTATTGTGTAAAGAGACCAAGCGCTGACACAGTCTCAATAATGCTTCTTGACCAACAATTGGGAGAGTTTTCGGAACAAAAGGTTTACCCAACACAATGCCTCAATCTAATAAACCCAAATGTTGCCTAATCATAAAATGACGACTCCAGTGCACATGACGTGGAGTGATCAAGACTTGTGGAGCAACAAGATGAAGTTTGGATTGTTCAATGTTAGGTGATGAAGACTTATGTTTAAAATCGGTTTGATTGTTTGACCTTGTAGCCCATAAGTTTATTACATGCATAAAACATATTATTAACATTTGAGATGTGAGGTGTGCATTGCATACATTGAATTGGTAAGGGAAAAGGCTAACAATGCCAAGATATTGAAACAGATAGTAATTAGAAGGGATATATGAGAATGTGTAGCAAACCAACTATTTATAAGTAAAGAGAATGCAAGATTACGTGACAAAAGCGTGTTACTTTCATATCGTAGCTATTCATTTCCTATCAAATAAGCTTTTAAAAGATTTGAAAAGTTATGATATTGAAGTATTCATAGCTATCGCTATACTATCGATGGATATCGATATATTTTTAGACAAAGTATATTTTCCTCTCAAATTAAAGAGGAAAGTATTATAGATTGAATGGTATGATTTTTAAAATGTAATACATAACATAATTAGAGTTGTCGAGGCTTTAATGGTTATTGGGGTGTGAAAAGTAAAAAAAAAATACATTTAAAAGACTTTTTTGATAGTTGTTGTTATTGTTTTTTTATTTTTTTTTAATTTTATAAAAGCATGAAAATGCAAAGAGTGCAAATTTGAAGCAATTAAGTGAAAGAGTGTGTAACTCTCTAGTCTGTATGGTGATTAGTGACGCAACTTTAATCGAATTTCCCTAATGTTATTGGTTCAACTACTACTTCATTAAATCTCCCTAATGTTATTGGTTCAACTACTTCAGAACCATTAAACCAAATTCCGATAGTAGTCATTTATGAACCCGATTAAAAGACACAAGAAACATTTGTAGACGTGTAGTCACCACTTCACGTGTTTGATTTCCAGTTTGAGTCACGCACATATTAACCTAACATGGAATGTCTGTCATATGTTTTCAAAATTCGTAATAGTATAGTTGCTTCATGTATTTCTAGCAAATTGTTATGATTAGTACATGATGGTTGTTGATCCATTATGTCTTGAAGAAACAGTTCCTTAACTTATACGGAGTACTTTATTTACTTATTAGCTTGCAAGTTGCAACGAGTTCAATATTATGAATGTGTAATCAAATTCGACAGATTTTTATCAAAATGTATGGTCCTAACGAAATGAGAAGGCAAATACATCGTGTAACGCATGTTCAACTTCAATTCAATACCACAAAATGTCACTTTGAATTCACATATATATCAAGGCTCAAGAGTTACAGTGTGGTCCTTGCGATTTGTCGTTTCTATTTTACATTTCTTAACGTTAGTTATATTATATACAATGACGAAACTAGGGTGGGTCTCAGGAGTTCACGAAACACCCATGGATTGTTGTTGCGTAGTGTTAATGTTTGCAAAAATCATCAATTTTTTTCTAAATGATCCGACCCAAAAAAAGTTATGTTTACAGTCTTGTTTAATTTTGTAAAATACACCTAGTTAATTTGTATTCTTGTTCCGTCCTTGGTTATATAAATTGGTATGCTTTTCAAGATTGCGAAATGTAAACAAGGCAAGAACCATGATCTAAACAAGGACTTGGCCCCTTACATAGCAAGTACATATTTGTTTACATGCTGTAAAAAGTAACTTGCAATAACATATAACATATAAACTAGATTCAAATTGTGTTAAAACTTGATACGGATTTGTTGGTTCTGTTTTCTTTTGTTCATCGTGGACTTGTGGTTGGTTTAGCAAAACAGATCTTCGTTCCAAATTTCCTACGAAAGCTCCATTGGTTTCGCTTGTCGCTTTGAGCTTTGATTGTGCCACAATAAGTCATGATAAAAACAAATGCTCTATGTTTCCATTTTGAACATAAAAAGGTCTCCTTCGAATAGTTGTTTAAGTCGGTAATATGAACACCAAAGTCACAAGGCCTTTTCATTAAATCTCCAATTCTTTGTTTTGACTTGTACTTTGAGTTATGCTATTTAGACCTACAACACAAGCCTAAATATATACATATTGCATAAATCACTTGTACAATTACATTAAATACTTTTTCTCTTTAAATTCCCACCAATCAATTTTTTAAATCAACCAATCAAGTTATTAGGTTTATTTTTAGGCATGATTAGTAGGTCCAACAATCATTTTTCTTCTCAAAATATGAAAGCAATTTTTCCAAAGTAAAATGCGTTGAAACTTCAAAGTAATATTTTTACATGTAAAATTCTCCCCTTTTTAGGGTTTGACTTACTTCCTTGCCCTTTTCTTTCTCTTTTCCCACAAGAATAAAGAAAAAGCACCTCTTTTCTTATGCTAAAATCTTCATTTCTTTAGTCCCATTTTCACATTCTTCAAACTATTGGAAATTGTTAAACTATATACGTTTGTAATCACATTTCTAGCCAACTTGGCTTATATAAATTTATGTTCTTTATCTATGTTTCGCATGATGGGCAAATGCATAGTTTGTTTGAACATGTCAAGATTGTAACACGCGTAACGCACCCAAAAAGATAACGAAGTATAAAATTGAACTTCAATGGCAAGATTGTACGCATTTGTAAAAGGTGATACTTGTATTCTAATTTTATAGTTAGATAAATGGGCATATCTTTACAGAACATAGAATACAAACAAAACACCTTTGAACTCAAATAATTGGCACATAAGGTGGAGAATCTTATGCCTTTAACTCTACCCATCACTTGATACCTTTGTTCTATCATTGATTGAGTAATAGATAAGATTGTATATGATATTTTATGTCATTCCAACTTAATATAACAAAGAACCAACAAACCTAAACCCCTACAACTTAATACAGACCCAAGCCTCCTCCATTGCAAATCTTAGGGGGCACTTTTGGAAAGACATGAAAAAAAGAAAGAAAAAGATGAAAATCTATTGCATATGCAACTTTATTCACATAAAGTACAGCTTGTTGTTTGGCAAGATGTCTTTTTTTTGCCGTGAAAACAAAGGGTATAATAGTCATTTCAAGGTATTTGGCGCCAAAGGATGGGAGAAATGAGGAAGCAAATACCAAAGGGGCCAAAGGCCAGAAGAGTAATGAGGGGGGTTCTGAAGCTTTACAGCTAGTACATGCAATTGCTTTGAAGGGATAGATATATATCACAAGACACATGACAACACTCTGGACCCCTTTGCCTTTGATCATAAAAACACCATCTTTATTGTTTGGTGTAGCTAATAAGGTTCCACTCACAGACTGGTGGTATGTTGTTTAATTCACACACAAATGCAATAACCACCATAGGCTAGACTCATGACTCTTGTTCGTGTTTTATGGTATTAGAAGACTCCCATTCATAACACCATAACACCAATAACATCGTCACGTCGCCACATCGCCTTTAACATTTAACATTAACATCCCAAAAACACTCTCATCCATAACATCCCAATAACACCATAACACCAATAATATTTCATATTTTCAATTTCAACCCCTAAACTAAAACAAACACTTCATTTATTAAACTAAAACAAACATTTCATTAAACTAAAACATATTACAATACGAGATTAAAAAAAAAACTCCCATTAAACCCGGTTGGCGAAGAATAAAACTACTAAAATAAAACTACTAAAACTTAAAAAATGAATCATCGAGTCCCAACCATCGAGGCGGTTGGGAGAATAAACTCCCATTAAAGTATCGACTCTCCATTATGTCGAAATAGTTTTCCGTGCTTCTTCACTCACGGTGACGGCCTCTTCACGTCTCGCTTCTTCCATAATCTCCTTACGGTTTCTTCATCTCGTTGGGTTGTCGGAGGAAGCTCACTTAACCCGCTTCCGGTGGTTTGAAAATCCACTGTGAAACGCTCACAGGTGGAGTAGAACAATTGGGAGTGCGGGATGTTTTCAAAACCCACCGGAAAGACATTTTACGGTGGTGTAGAAAAACATCATGTTCTTGTAGAGTTGGAAAGTCGGTTTCGTGCAAGTGATTTGGATTTGGAAAGGCTGGTTCCCAAGAACTTTTAAATTGGGAATTCTTGAGAAAAATCTTTCAGAGACATTTTGTGTGTGTGTTGTGTGTTATAGATAGTGTCCAGTGAGTTATATATATAGCGAGTTGATTTTGAGTTTGAATAAATCCCTTCGTATTTGATTTTTAAATTTCAAATTTGAATTTGAATTTATCCCACCAAATTGACCAAGACAATTTAAATTTGAATTTGAATAAGTTGAGGGGTGTAAGTGAAAATTTATTTGAAATGGTTTAGGGGTAAAATGATTTTTATTAAATAACGCAGCGTTAGTCCCTTTAACGCCTGGGGACTAACGGCGTGAAAAGTGCACTCCCATCGGGTATAACGTAATAACGCGTTATCGAGCTTGATTTTTGGGTTTAACGTCGTTCCGGCGTGAAGAATGGGACTGCTCTTATCATCCTTTATCAGTGTTAGAAAAATAAAGCATACAAGGCTGATTAATTGCCGTTTAGACGTTACTAGGTCACAAACTTTTTTGATTTGTGAAAATCGGTCAACTGTTGTCAACGGCAGTCAATGACTTTCAACGGTGGTCAAGCGTGCCGAAATTACCCAAAACTTGTTGTAAACTAGTTTTAATCACTTATACTCGTTTATATCTATTACATGATGTTTTTTTTAAGAAAAATCTTGTTAGTAATATCCAAAACTCACCTGTAATACCCAAAATTTATTGAAAATGCCAATCCAATTAATCACCGATTAATCCCGCCTAAATCAATTACAAGCTATAAGAGGGTCGATAACCCAACTAACGATTCACGATTTTTGCAACATTTTCATTTATTATGTTTGACGGTGTTTTTTTTATTATAAGAGCACCATGTGTCGGCCTCGCCATGGCTCGCCGTGCCACACTGGCTGGCTCGCCGGGACATCGTGGTGCCTCGCCGTGCTTCGCCATTCAACGGTTCGTCATCTGCACAATGAGCATCAAGCCTGACAATTTTACCGTTTGATGGGGCCCAATGTGAGTTACAAATTAAATTGTAATTGGTGGGCCTCAAATGAGTAAGTTGAGGTTTGTTGTGGGGGGGGTAGTTGTGGAGGTTTGTTAGGGCAATCACAATGCAATACTGTGACATAGTTTAATAGAACAAAAAGATGATGAGTAAGCATGCAATGCATTGTGAAACTTCCATGTGGCTAGTTGGTATAATGATAGTTCAATTCTGTACACACTCTTTTTTAACTCTTCAAGTGGGTCCTCTACTATACAATCTTAGGGCCCGTTTGGTTTATAGATGGGTTTAGGATTAAGATTTGGATTTGGATTTGATTTTGGTTTAAGATTAAGATTTGGATTTGATGTAGGAGAGAGAAAATAATTTTTAAAGATGTATTATATATTAAAATTTGTGTATTATTTATTTTTAAATAAATATAATATGTATTAATAAAACAAAAAAGAAGATAAATGAAATATGAGAGGTTGATATGAAACATGGACCCACACCATTTACAAAAGTAGGCATGTGAATTGGGATTTTTAGATAGCTGATTTTTAGTAATCGTTCTCAATAATGGGACCCACAAGTGTATACCAAACATGTAAGATTGGGCTTCATCCCCAACCCCAATGCCAAATGGCATCAAACAAACGGACCCTTATTAAAATAAACATGATGAGCTTATTTATGCTATCTGAGTGAGACCTTTCTTTTTTATGTGAAAATGCATTAAACTGTACAAAGTTCAATGGATTGTGACAGTTTTTATAAAATAATGAGATGCTGATGTGACGGTGACATGAAAGTGTATTAAACTCTGTATTGCATTTTGGATTGGAGATGCTCTGAGAGCATTTTTAATCAAGCAAATTACAAAAAGAAACCGTTTCTATAGTGATTATACAAGAATGGACCATTTTTTTATAGTTTACCGATATGACCATTTTACGTCACTATCATACATGTCACTGTCATACCGGTCACAATCATACTTTTTCCCCACAACATACTTTTTCCCACAATGTTCTTTATGTTATATAAATCAACAGTTATTTAGAATAGCAATCAAACCATTTACATGTGAATCTGGATCATCAAACAAACCTTTTACTTGACAACCCTCGTGATTATGTTTTACTTGACAATCCTCACTATCATGCATTTAGAAGCATGTACAACTTTAAAAAATTTGAGTCTGAAACGAGTTAACCTGGCTTCTGAACCCAAGAATACCATTAAAGAGCTCTTAGCCTTGAGCCACGCACAACCTCGCCTAGGGCACGCCTATGGTTTCAATAAAAACAAGTTAAGCCTCATAACTTCAAGCTCGAAGCTCTCCATGCCCGCCCATGGTCACGCCTGAAGGGCACGCCTGGGATGACGCTGGTTCACGCCCAAAGAACAAGTCCGCGCCATGGTCACGCCAAGCACGCCTGTCGCTCAACCAACAAGTTCACGCCCGGGCTCGCCCGACCAACAAGTTCACGCCGGGGCATGCCTCATGCCACGCCGTGTCTCTCTGCCCAAAGACCACGCACAGAGTAATTGGTGTACACGTATGCGGTTTAAAACTTATTAGGGAACCAATCTAACGACTAATATTGAAAAGTTCATTTTGACAATTACATATGCGTGGTTTATATCTCAGAATTACTAAGTCAAAGTGTTCATTTCAAAATTTTTCTTTTAATCCATTCAATCATTTTGAGTATAATACAATGCCACATGCATACAATATATTTTACATTACTCCTCCACGTGATTGAACTCACTAAAGCCCTTTTGATGGTTTATAGAAAGAGATACATGAAGATTTTCTTAGAAAATTTATGGGTATGAAATAAAAGGGCCCACAATTCAAGTTTAAATATGGTGTAAACAAAGAAGAACTCATATTAGAGCACTCCCATCCATAACACCATAACACCAATAACACCGTCATCGTCGCCACGTCGCCTTTAACATTTAACATTAACATCCCCAAAAAACACTCCCATCCATAACATCCCAAGTTAAACTTTAACATCCTCAAAAAACACCCAAAAATACCTTTGGCGCGTTGCACGGGCGGCGCCCCACATATTTCCTTCTTAACGCCGTGACTCCAATGGGAATAACGGCTTTAACGCCGTTAAAGCCCAAACAACGCCGTTATGGCGTGTTGAATGGGACTGCTCTTACACACAACATCCCCACAATAAAATTGGATGATGAGTAGTCATCTAAAGCATTTCATTGAACCATGCCACCTCACCCTGTTTTGGATGGCCTTAACGATATATTTATAAAAGACATTTTTTATTCTTTAGTTTATTCATGTTTCTTTTCAAAAAAATAATGAATTTGAGATAAAGGCCCTACCACTATGGTTAAAACATGATGCAATCAGATAAGAACTCTTTTTATACACATGAGCCTCACAATGGTATTGGATGGTGAGGTAACATGTAAACTTTGCTAAGTCACTCCATTATGAATGACCTTATAATGATGTAGATGTTTGTTATAGTGATGTGTTACTCGTGAGCTCTAAATAAGTAATTTTACCTAGTCATGACTAGGGCTGTAAACGAACCGGACGAACACGAACGGAGTCTTGTTCATGTTCGTTCATTTAACTTTAACCGGACAAATAAACGAACACTAACGCTTAAACGGACGAAATTTCTTGTTCATGTTCGTTTATTAAGAAAATGAGTTGTTCGTATTCGTTTATGTTCGATTCGTTAAGACACTAAGCGAACGCTAAGCAGACATAAGCGATCGAACATAAATAAACACATACAAACAAACATAAACTTTATTAAATTATCATAATATTGTTTATAAGTGTTTTTGTTTAGACAAACTAATTTTAAAATTATACAATTAAAAATATGATATACAAACATAAATAAATAAATGAACATAAAGCGAGCGTTAACGAACGCATAATCGGACGTTCACGGACGTAAATAAGCGGACGTGACTTTTGTTCGTATTCGTTTATTTAATTAAACGATCGTAAAATATTGTTCGTATTCGTTCGTTTAATAAATAAGCGAACATAAACGAACTTTTACCGAATCGGTTCGTGAAATGTTGATGAACGTTCGATTCGTTCTGTTGCTGGTCACCACACACTTTTGTTCTAAATAACACAATTTGAAGGGTTACCAACCCTTTGGCGGTCACCCCGGACTAGTCACAACCAAAATGAAATATGTAAATTGCGTAACGCAACAATTAAACCGACATGAGGACACATCTCCCTCAAATTTTTTTTACTTCAGATCTATCTGATGATGATCTCTCTGATAAAAGCAAACACAATATTACAAGCAAGTGAAATACTACAATTATTTGAATACACTTGGGGTCCTATGAGTTGATGGTCCATAAAAGCTTGGGTTTACACTTGTTTATTGCTTTTCCTCAATTGCCTATCATTTTGTTAACTTCCAACTTCAGTCAAATAAACAAAGCCACCAAAGACTTAATCATATTTTCATATTTCTTTTTCATCATGTAAATACGCCAACAACAATATTAAAATACTTCATGTCTTCTTTTATTCCCTTTAATTACGCCGTTACTTCCTACATACATTCATTTTTATTTTCTTAATCAAAACGCATTTACAAATTCTCATGAACTCACGTGGGCCCAGCCTCTAATAAAAGATAAACAATTATTTACCATCTTATTCCGTTTGGTCATTTTCATGATAATAGATGGATAAAATCCAACGAAAGATCACGAACTAAGATTCAGCTTTTGTTTTGGTCACACAAATAAATATGAAAACGACACATCAACGCCTTGAGAAATAGCCCCTACTTCTTTATGTCATTTCCAACTACTCTTGTTAAAATCCTCCGTGACTCCAATCGCAACGAGGATTAAATCAAACCGACGATTAAATCAAACCGACCCAAACTGAACCGTTCGTGGGTTTTATCCAGACAAATTATTACAATGTACTTAGGTAATAATACAAAGAGAGTATAAATATAAATGTAAGGTATTATATAAAACAAACTCAATAGCATGTTTTCGACATTCACACTTCCTAACTAAAGATTTGGCAATTACACTAAAAACAAGCAGCCTCATCTAATGTACATTATAAAAGATACAAAACAAACAATGATCGCTAACCAGAAAAAAACGAGGATACTACCTAAAAACCGCATCCATACCGTTAAATATAAGTTTTGTATTATAATTAATCTTGTTTTGGGGGAATTTTTTTTATAGCAGACAGCATATTATGTAGGGTATTTTACCAAGATGTGTTTGGTAGTTGGCTTCTTTTGCAAGACCAGTAGTTAGATGAGTCCAAACCAAGCTTCCTGCAATTATTAGAAATTTTTTTAGTTAAATAACTAACCGAATCATAAGCACGTAATTTTATAAATCAACTATATTCAACATGCTACCTAACAAAAATTGTTATTTACATAAAGCCTTTTTTCCAGGGACTTTTTTTAAGGTTGTAAACGTGGTGTTTGGATTCACCATTTGGAAATCCGTTATCGGACTATCAACAACAACAATACCCCATCACATCCTAGCGAGGTATGAGAAAATTCATTTTCGGACTATATAGGGGTTAACTAATCAGTTTCGTATTAAATACAACACAACTGATCAAGAGGTTAGAGTTTCTCTGCCGATTTATAACTTTGAGAGATACTGCAAAACTAACATATATGGTTTGTTTACGGTTTGACAACAAGACTTTCCTGTATCTTAAGGATGGTTTTATGGTTGCTTTCAAGAGCTAATATTCAAACAATTTATTTAATGTTAGGCTAGTTTTTTAAGCAAAATCTACCTTAATGCACCACAAGCAACAATGACAATATCTTAATGTGACTGCTCCTAATTTTATGCACATTATTTCGGATCACGTAAATCTTATCTCACGGACTCAATAAACGAAACTGAGTCATGTGATATCATATACAAGAGTGATTGAGTATACACCTCGCCCAGACAACTATGACTCAGTGGGTCCCACTTACATGCCCCTACCACGTGACAGATGTTCCCTTGTGACTTTTTTGGTAGGGTCTCAAATTAACTTCTTCAAGAACCAAAGCAGTCAATGGTTGCAACTTACAAAGGACTAAAAAACTCTATTAGAGGGTAATTTGTCATTTTAACTGTATTACCGTGGCAATGCTAAATGAGTGACACGTCTATTTTAATGACTTTTTCTATTAATAAATGGAAAAGAATTTACCTTTTTCTCGGGGGATTAGAGCCTTTTTACATTATTCCCTCCAACCGCGGCTGAAAATGTTCTTCAGCCGGTTGCCGGAAAGTCTCTGGAGTGCTTTTTTAGCTCCAGCGACGTTCATCTCGTTCAGCTTTTGTAAATAGCCTTGAGCACCGGCATCTACTAAACGTTTCCGACAACCATTACTTCCTCCGGACGTCAATGCGTGCACAATCGCCACGGGAATTTTCTTCGGCACCGATTCATTAACTGGATCCAACATCTGGACTAATCTCATCATATTCTTCTCATCCTTCACAAATTCCTTTCGGTTCGGTTTCACGGTTAACAAAGCCACCAATACTTTCAAAGAAGCCTCTTGTAACCCTAACGGTTTGGTAAATTCGATTAGTTTCATTAAGGATCCCATACATCCGGATATTAAGCGTTTATTACTGTCACTAATCGATAAATTAGCCAATATGGAAACGGATATTTGCTGTAAAGTAAAGTTTCCTTGTTTTATAATCCCAGATAATTGCGATATAAAATTCGTCGATGATGATAACAAACGATTAACCGAATCTGTTACTGATAACGCGAGAATAGCATCCAACACATGTTCTAAAGTATCAGGATTCGAAGATTGATGCAGCAACATCAAAAGCTTTTGCAACCCTCTCTGCTCAATAATCACAGCCCGAAAATACTCGCTCAAACTCGCCAAAATCCCGATACAATTCGCCGCCTTTTCCTTCGCAGAAGCCGAGCCCGAAACAAGCAACTCAACAATCACCGGAACCCCACACTCCTCACCTAACGAAATACGAACATCCTCACTGTTCGCAACATTCCGAATCGCACCAATTGCGTGCGACTGAGCTATCAAAGAACCCGACTTACACACCTCCAAAAGTACCGAAACACCTCCGTAGGCCGAAACGGCCCACGCGTTATCAGAATCAGCGGTAATGGCTTCAATAGCCATTACCGCTTTTTCCTTAAGCTGAACCGATCCAGATTCAACTATCCTCAACAGCGGACCTAGTCCGCCTTGCTCGAAAACAATCTTCCGAGACACATCATTATTACAAAGCATCGATATAACAGTAACAGACTGTTCTCGATGCACATTCACATCGAACAAGTTTATCAAATACCCAATACTCCCTTCTTTCGCAACAACACTAGCCGCTTTTTCATCGTTTAGAACCAACTCAATCAAAGACTCCAAAGCCTTTCTCTTAAACTCAACTCCACCGATCTGCAGCCTCGTAAACAAGTCTCGGATAAAAAAACTCAAATCCTCTTTATTCGACCCTGGGACAGGCTGTGACAGCACTAAAGCATTATCATAACGTAAGACGCCAGACCTTAGCAACAAATCCAGGTCGTGTATCTGTTTCGACAACCACCCAGTTGCCATATCGAGATCACTTTGCATTAAAAGCTTCCCGGTAACTAATCCGTGGTTTGTACATTGGGTGCATAAGATATTGACACGTTGTAAAGTAGTGTAAATATTGGGTAGAAGATGTGACAAAAGCTCGTTGTCAGACCAGTGAGATGAGTAGGTTAGTTCAGATACAAGTGATTTGAGAGATGCTAGTTTCGTACGGAGTGTTTGCCATCTGGATGGGAATAAAGTGATGGATAGAGTCGATGGAAGGAGGGTGTTGAGGAGGGTGATTGTTTGGTTTAAGGTTTCGGTGGGTGTTTCCGGGGTGGTGGAATGCATTTTTTTTTTGGTTTTGGTTTTTGGAAAGTGAGGGAAATGTGAAATGAGGGAGGGGGAGGAATGGAAATGGAATTATTGGCGTGGAGTGGAAGGGAAAGGAGACATGAGAATGGTGTAAAGTGAAGGTATCGAGATAAATGTGGGGTTTTAGGAAAGTGGGTAGGGGTAAGGGGTAGGGGTAGGGGTAGGGTGGTGTTTATTGTGACGGTGAATGCGTGAAATAATGAACAATGAGTTAAACCTAAGTGTAAGAAACGTGTGGCGAATGTGGGAGTTTCTTTTGGGTTGAATTAGTTTTTATGGACTACTTTGTGTTGGGCCTATTTTTGGATAATAGACAACCAAATGTAAATTATCTACATAAACTGAGCCACTGAGGCATCTTTGTGGAGAAAAAAACTCTTAGGCAGATTTGTGATAACATAAACTGAACTTTTATTAGTATATTTGTTAAGATGATCGGTTTCGGCTATACGTAAATAACGAAGTATTTTATACCGTTTGATCAATATTAGGTACTAGTAAAGTAGTCTAAACTTGGTTCTTCTAAGATCTTGTATACTTTTGTTTGAATGACTTTGAATTATGTATGTACTCGTATCCGTTTGCATTATCTGTCCAAACTGAGTTCTCTTAACTATCCGGCTATGGTTCAAGCCGTTTATAGTTCAACATAAGTTATCCATAACATGCTGAATGTTTTATTATTTCCTTCCATATTGTCTCTATCCATGATGTTCCACTTACAATCTAATGTTTCTGACTCCATTATTCAGTCTTCATCTTGTCTTTGGGTCTCAATCGATGTTCTAAGACTCATTTCTGATGGCAGTGCTGCTGGATATCGGATAGTTAAGGTCTGATTCTTTTTTAGTCTCTTTTCTCGGGTTGGATCTTACTTAGTTCCCTCTTATATTTTTGCTGGTTACTAAGCGCTATGTTGTGTGTGTGGAGTAAACATTTTTTGTTTGAGTCGATTCTCTATGTTGGAGTACCCTCTCTTGTTACATTTCCTTCCACTAGCTAGCTCCTATTTTGGATGAGGTCTTCAATAAAATTGTTGGTCCAAAAAAACTCAAATCCATCTAATGGGTATATGTATATAATATATGTAGGACAATCTACTCAAGTAAATAAGATACAAAACTACAGAGAGGTTGTTTGTTAAATGCAAACATATAGTAACAAAGTCAAAGAATTCGCACCAGCTTAACATTAATTTTTTGAATTTATCAAGGCTGTAATAAACACATTACTAGCCCTAAAGTTAGAGAGGCCAGAATTAGGTAGCGAGCACGAAGGCCACAATCACTTTATCATTAATGAAAGGATTAGAGAAGTGTCCCGTTGATTTAAACAACCAACAAAGAAGTTTAGTCATGAGTCACTCTAACGATAAGTTTCATGTTCAAAATTTACTAGATATATATATTGAGGGCAAAAAAAAAAAAAAAGAGGTAAAAAACAATCACGGTGCGGTAGGTCACCTACATCTTAATAAAAGTTTTGTCCACTTCAAGTAACTTGAACAAGTAAAAAGAGGTAAAAACAATCACGTTGTATGATATGTGTATTGGTTTAGTGGCAAAATGTGCACAAATTACCATTTAGCTAGAGTTTCATATATCAAAACTACAAGGTTTTGACCGTACGCGTTGCGACATGATTAAAACAATTTTGTACTATAAAAACGTAAATAATCATAGTTCTATATGTTTTGAAGTCTTGTTTAGTTATGAGGATTTCAAACCGGGCGTTTTGGCGAAGTATTTGTACACGATAGTATTGCATGTGTCAAAGACGTAAATTTTTTACGGGAAGAAAAAAGAGCTTAGCGGGGATACCTTTGGCTTGTCATATGAATTAACGGCTTTCAAGAACGTTGATAAATTGTCCTGGGAAGTGCACTAGTTGTAAATAAAGTAGCGACTTTTTTTATCCACCGGGAGTACACAAAACATAAATGAATTCCTAATAAATGATCCAAACATGAATGAAACACGTGGTCGATGAAAGAGTAGAACATTAAACAACTATTTACACATAAAATCACATGAAATCGTTTTCATTTCTTCGTGCTTTCATTTTTTGTAGGCAATATAGGTATAAAGTCACAGAATCGTTTTCATTTCATCCTAGCTCCAGCTGTTACTAATTTACCGTTGGTATTATCCGGAATAGCTTCATAACAAGTAACCTTAATAGTTCGATCGCCTTTGTTTTTGTTGTCTTGTATAAATCACCTTGAAAATCGTCGCCTATCAAAAAATGCGCAACATTATTACACCTACAAAGTCATATATTAATTTGAAGTACTACAGCTAATAGTCAAAACAAATATTTGGAAATAGCACAATGCATTGTATTGTTGGCTTTGCGATATGTAAATTAATATAGCTGAGACTATAGAAATATGCAAAAACTAGAAATTTAGAAAAACATGTTTACCAGGAAGATCTTCAGGACTTTCCATTTCCCAATGCACAATTAGCTGCTAGATGTTCCAACGACTCGACGTCAGATGGATCTTGTATGTGATCCTAATGTTATAAGTTTGCTCGACCCAACATATGTGTCACCTAGGACATTGTTCACCTTTTATTTAGAATATGCACGATAAGTAAAATGAGCATAGTAACATTGGTGTGAGGATAATGGAAGAAAATAAAAATCTTCGAGTAAGCGTGTAAGGAGATTTTTTGTCATGAAGAAGCTCGGATAATGATTTCCTCATGACCCAATTTCTCATTGCAAGCATAATAGAGAACGTTTATGTCGATTTCTTCCACTCTACTTACTCCAATATTAATATGTCCATTTGATGTATCATGGGTAGTCTAAATAGAAAAATGCTCGGTTTCATTTTATGCCTTTCAGTTTTTGTCAAGCCAAAATTAAGACACCCTGGGTAACCGGATCATCATAGCCAAGTAACTATTATTAGGGTTGTAAACGAACCGGACGAACACGAACGGAGCCTTGTTCATGTTCGTTCATTTAATTGTAACTGGACAAATAAACGGACACAAATGCTTTAACGGACTATTTTTTTTGTTCATATTTGTTTATTAAGAAAATGAGTTGTTCATGTTCGTTTATGTTCGTTCATTAAGACACCAAACGATCATACACGATCGATCATAAATGAAAATCGACTAACAAACATAAAATTTATTAAATTATACACAATATATTATTTTATAAGTGTTGTTTTGTTTAAACAAACCGATTTTAAAATTATACGGTTAAAGATATGATATACGAACATAAATAAATAATGAACATAAACGAACGTTAATGAACGCATAATCGGAAGTTCACGAACATAAATAAGCGGACGCGACTTTTGTTCGTGTTCGTTCATTAACTAAACGAACATAAAATATTGTTCATGTTCGTTAATTTAATAAATAAACGAACATAAACGAACTTTTTACCGAAAGGTTCATGAAATGTTCACTGAACGTTCAGTTCGTTTACAGCCCTATCTATTATCAATTAGATATACAAATCCAGCCCATGAAATTTTGGAAAACTGTAACACCTTAGATTAATGGCTTATGCTTTAAACCATTGGTGGCAGCATTAAAATAAAACAAAAGAAATAAATAACATACCTCAACAAATCCGTTAGCCACATAACGAAACTATCCTTCAAACAACATACAAAAACTTAATATCGATTTCTTCAACCTCCCTTGACCGAACATTATTATGGCCAGATGACAATTCTTGTATGGTTTGAATACAAAAGAGAATAATGTATTAATAATTGTGCCAAGAATATTCACGGTTCGGCTCAGATACCGTGTTGTGTACAAATCACGGATGCATTTTATGGCTTACAGTTTTTGTCACGCCAAAATTAAGACTAAACATAGCTTAAGAACTACCGTATAGCATAGATCTACAAAAACAGCGTACGAAACATGTGGAAAACTACGTTAGAATAATGCTAGAAAATGTAAATCATGTACGTTCAAAATAAAGCGTGCCCCTATGTTGTAGCCAAGACGTATGTTGAAAACTTTTCAACTTAGCTATCAAAGTGGCTGCGAAACACGGTTACAATTTATGCCATCTCGTTTCTGCGACACCAAAATCTCAAATCACCAGAATCGTCACACTTGGAATCTTTGGAGAAGGCGCTCTGAACAAAACATTGGGAAAACTATAAATGTATGATTCGTAGGGGATCAAGATGTACATGTCACTTGCACTTATATACTCTAAACAGTTATTTTAGTTACCATAATAAAGAAGATCCCTATTTTCCCCTACGATATCCTCTTTGCTCGAGGTAAACCCGAAATAAATGGTTAGAGCATCTAGTTGCAAGTGACCTACAAAGCTTGATCCATTTAAGTCATACATTAACACTTCTTCCATGATTTTGTTTAGATCTCCTTCATTATTGGGCAACAACGCTACTCCTACAAAATCATAAATCACTAATCAGGAAAGTTTCTAGAATGGATGTAGCATACCAAGTGTGAGGATGAACACGGTTGTTCCCATTCCCCAATGCACACTTGGCCGCTATACCAACTTGATAAGTAAAATCCACCTTCAAGCGTTATGAAGAACATTTAAATCGATTTATGATAACATCAAATTAGCATGATATTTTATATCAAATTCCCTTGTTTATTTTCTCAATTATATTAATATGGTACTTAATTCGTTCATATTTACATTTCAGGATTAATGGAGGCATTGGAGCGGAAAAGATGCGAGAAAAGACCAAAAAGTGCTAAAACGTGTTCAAGAGATAGTTATGGCGTAAATGGCGCGATGGACTTATGCCGTAACACATTATTGAGGTTACGGCGTAATGATGAGTGTGTAAATACTCATCATTTTTGTACAAAATAAACTGCAAAATCATCTGAAAACACTCGAAACACATCAAATGATAAAAATATCACAAATCGGTGTTTTATGTGTTTAAATGCAAAAATATCAAAATCGGATGAAAACGATCAAATTTACAAAATTGCGCTTTAGTCCCCAGTTTCAAAATTGTCAAAAACAGTCCACGAGCACATAATTTCAAAGTAAAGTCACCAAAGGTCCTTTTAAAATCATAACTTGTCAAATTTAGTCCTTTGGTGAAAAATATGAAAAGTTTTGAGAAAATTACAAGTTTAGTCCTTCAACTTTCAAAATTGGCAGAAATGGCCCCCGGAAAATTGCAAAATGGCAACATTGGTCCTTATACTTATTGAGATTGTCAATTATGGTCCCTTGAAGCAACTTTGCAAGATTGGCAGTTTAGGTCCCTCAAATTCAGAAATTACATGAAAGGTCCCTTGGTATTTAAAACCCTTTAAACCCATTATGACCCTTGTCTTAAACCCATATGACCCCCTGCCATTCTTTTTGAACCCCAGCCAATATCCTTTTGACCCCCTTGGTTATTAATACCACTTGGTCAGTCAACCAAGTCAAACAAACACACCTCTTGGCGCCTAAAGTCTCACCCTCCCAACTGTCTTCCCTGGTTTTCCTCACTGTCTCACCTCCCCCCTCCTCCTTTCCACTAAACCTCACCAACTCCTCTTCAACCCTTGATACATGCCCCTCCCATTAATTACTCAAGCGCAAAACCTAACCCACTCAAACTTCCTATATTAAGTTTTCCTTAAATTTAAATAGATGGCTCGGATGAAGATAGCCATCCAATGGCTCATAAGCATGGTGGGAAAGTCTTTGTGGACCTCAGGACCTATAAAAAGGAAGAAGTTAGAGAAGACCGGTTAGCTAGTTTTCAATTTTTTCTTTAAATGTCGTATTTTACTTAAATGTCTTAGTTTAGTGAAAATGTTGTAATTTTAGTTTTATTGTATCATAATTGTTTGAAACTTCATTGTAATGTGTTTTGCAAGTCAATTCAACTTTTATATCAATTTCAATTTTCCAGTTCTTGTTAAGAATTCGGTTTATTTTACGTTGAACAAGCTTCCATTAGCTTCATTGTAAGCTTAAACAAGCTTACTTAAGCTTTATATAGCCTTTGATAAGCTTGTGATACATTTTCAAGTAATTTTGTGAAAAAGTCAACAAAAGTCAACTTTGGGCTCAAAATGGACATGAAGATGAAAATGGGCATTGCAGTGGTGATAATGGGTTGGATTTAGTTAGCTTAGTGTAGAATTGGTTTTGATTGTAGCCTGCATACTGCTGGATCAGTTGTGAGTAGCCTTTTCAGTTTCAAATTTTTAGTCTATTTTGCATTTTATGCTTGTTTGAATATCTGTGATCACCATTAGTCTAAGTTAGCATATTTAGTTGCATTTAAGATAGTTCAACTTAGTTTGACCTTTAATTTATATTGGTTCAGCAGTTTGTCCATTTTTAGTTCACAACAGTTGGATTAAAGGGGTGTTTGGTTTTGCTGCACAAACTGTGCTATAGGATAAAGTAATGCTTAGTCCTGTTGTTTAATGTTTGTGTAGTCATTTGAGACTCATTTGAGTCATTTACTTGTGCATTCAAACCTCCCAGGTCAAAAGTTCGGATAATCATCCATTAAGCTTAACTCATATGATTTTGATAATCAAATTACTTGTTTTGAGTTCTAAATCTATAGACTTAGCTTGTTGTAACTTAATTTCATCATAACAAATCATTTTCAGTCCTTAAAATCTAGAGCAAAGCTCGAGAAAGTCAACTTTCCATTTTAATCAAAAGTCAAAACTTTGAAATCTCAGTTTTGGCCAACATAGGGGTATTTTTCATGGATTCATTTCTTGGGTAAATCAAGTAAATTTTGTGGTTTTTAAAACCTCTCCTGGTCTAATTTCTTATGGCCATTTTATCAGATTTTTACAATTTTTTCTATAAGCTCAAATGAGCTTGTCAATCATAGCTTGAGTGCCCTGTGCAGGGCACTGTTGCCTGCACAGGGCTTGTTCACTTTTTGCAACTCTTGCATTGAGCTTATGTGAGCTCATCTAGGTCTCAGCTTGGGGTTTTGCATAGCCAGCCAGGTCTTGTTTAGGATCCAATATTTAGGTTTAGGTTTTGGCTTATTGGTTGGCTTATACTTAAGCTCAAAGTGAGCACCCTTTCACTGTTCTAGCTTATTTTCTCAATTCATCTAATCATTGCAACTTGTTAGCTAGAGGTTATTGCTTGTTAAAACTTGTTCCATTTCTGTTACTTTAGCATATTAGAGCTTCTCCTTTGGTTTGGTAGCTTTTGGTGAGCTTTTGGCTTATCAAAGTGCTTATTTTTAAGCACTTTCCTCATCAGTTCTTAATCCCTCCACACAACCCCTTGTTTTTCTATTTTTCATAGCTTCTATATATTATTTTAGAGTTTTCCTTAAATTTTCAGATTTTTCTAAGGTGTTTTGCTATTTTCTTGATTTAATTTAGTTTTAATCCTTTTAATTAGCTTTAAATACAAATAATTAAGAAAAGGTTCTAAAAATAATTTTCATTTTATTAAGTTTAGATAAATATAAATAGCCTAAAAGTATTTTTCTAAAATTTTCTTAGTTTAAAAGTATTTTCTAGCATTTTTATTAGTTTTAAATAGTTTTAAATTAATAATAAATACATAAAAGTCTAAAAATATATTTTCAGTTTTAAAATTAGTTTTATCATATTTTAGATTTTTCTAAGTCTTAATTTTATTTTTCTAGTCTTATTTTGTATTTTCTTTTATTTTAGAGTATTATTAATTAGTTAAAATAGTTTTTAATTAATAATAATTAATTAATTAGTTTTAAAAATAATTTTCCTTTTCTAATAATTTTCTTATATTATTAGGATTGTAAAATGTATTTTTCATATTTTAGGATTTATATTGTGTAAGTTTCACGTTTTATTTGTACGTTTACGTATTTTAATTTAAGCGTAAGTTTTAAGTTTTAGGTTTTAAACGCTCATCACTTTAAAAATAGTGATAGCGTTTATTTAATATCTTTATCTTTTAATTTTCTTAATTTGCATTTAAGTCGCTTTTGTTTATAATCTTTTCGATGAGTGTAATATTCAAATCTAATCCTTTCGATCGCTATCATTAGTGATCATTCTATCGTCTGAATCGGTGTTGTACACACCATTGAGTCTCCGTGGGACTTAACGACCGGAATCCTCGTATTCTCGATCTTCATTTGCATTTGTGTATCGAAAGCTGTTTTAAGTCTGTTTTGACTTATTTGTTCGTGTGAATCAAAATTTTCAGGCCATTGCTTCTGGGGAGGCTTTAGCGTGTGTTTAGCCATTTTCGGACCACTCTTGCACATACCCCATCTTTTGTAAAAGTTTTTTTTTAAGTTATCAAAATCCAAAAGTTCATTAGCACTTTTCCTAAAGTGTTAAAAGCGCCAAAAATATTTTCATTCTTTGTTTTTATCATCATGTTTTCAAAACATCAAAAATATTCCTCTTTACCCTCTTACCTTTTGATTCTTCATTTCTTACCCTCGATAACCTTTGATTCTTTCTATGTCTTATCCTCACCCTCTTGGTTGTCAATGGTGTGGTGGTCCTTATAATGGTGGCAATTGCCCCGGTTGTTGCGTGGTGGAATCGGAAGCGGGTGCATCTATAACCAAGATCCCTATTCCTACCATAACACAGTGATTTATTCCATCATTGCCACATCATGAGACTCGGCAGTTTCTTGTTGTGAGTATTGTGGTGGTTCACACTCCGGTTCGATTGTCAATCGAAACACGCTTGTCTATGAGCGGGTTCACGATACCAATTATGACTACAACACATACCACTCACACCGCATCGGTTTCTTGTTGTGAGTATTGTGGAGGTCCTCACTCTAGCTCGGATTGTCAAACAAGGAATCCATTTCCTTGTTACGATTACGACTCTTCGTATCAAGACCAACCTCCACAATACCAAATGATTCAGCGACTCCTCATGAAACTACGACGGATCTTCATCGAGACTCGGAGTTATTAAAAGAACAGGAGGAGTCGGCTATGTCCTCCCAAAATAATCCAAATGAAAAATCAATGGAAGTTTTGTTAGCAAGAAGCGGGTGCTAAATTAGATTCCCAGTTGCGTTTGAAAAATCATTGGGAATCAATTGCAATAGAAAAAGCGCCAAATCTAGCTCTCGATTCCGTTTCATTCGATGGCGATGATGATGAAGATATCCTTGATATCTTACAATTTTATTGATTCATCAAGTTCATCGGTTGAGACTCCTTCCATGATCCATCGGGAGAAAAGACTATGATGGAATTACTAGCGTAAGAACAAATGTTAAGTATTAAACATATGTATGCTAGTCCATCTAATCTCCTCGATCTGTTGTTATCATACGATATTCCCACTCACTCTCTAAACATGGGGATGAGCTTTAGCACTATTCGAAATGGAAAAGTCTAGTGTTGAGAACCTTGTCCCAATCCCAAGAGAGTCACAGGGGCTATTGACCATATGTGTGATATCCTTCCCCTCTTGAGTGTTCTCAAGATCATTTTGATACTTTCTCCCGATCTTAGTGACGATTGTGCTTCCTATGGAAACATTGAGTGCGTTGAGGCATCACTTCTACAATCGATCTTGATCCCCTTGAGGAGTTCTCCGGTGAACTCACTCGCATCAACCCACTCTTTGATTTCAAGCCGATCCGGGAGGCCGAAAGTCTCATTGATAATGATCGTTCACTCACTTCTTATCCCAACAATCCAATTGAGAATGTTGATCATTTTGTTCCCGAAACATTCAAAGCTACTTTCACCAATCCTCTATTTGAATTCGATTCGAATTCACTTCAATTCGAGAATCCACTCTTTGATACTCGGATCGAGGGTAGTGATGAGCCCACAATGGAACAAGAGTTCACAAATTCACATCATGTGAATGACTCTCTTCATGAGGAGTTCTCCGGTGAACTCACTCATATCATATCTCCGGCCGGAGTATGATTGTTCGGATGGCAAGATCATGATCTGGGAGAGAATCTCAATTTGCATAGTTATGACAAATCTTCCCAACCTCCTCCCGAGATGCCTTCCAACCTAAAGAGCTCTACTGATAAAATCCAAATAAGTGCAAGCGCACTTAATCCCGAGGAAGAAGATCTAGTTATGATTTTATCATGATCTTCCTTCTTTTCTTCACCTACTTGGTGACTTCCTCTCTTCACTCCTTCGGGAGTGAGGACACTATCTTTGACCACGGCATTTTCATGTACCATCTGTGAGTAAGTGCATCTGCATCTCTATATATCTCATCGGTGTGGAACTTTCACGTGCTTCATATGTTTGTCAAACATCTTGAATGAAAGTCCGATGGAGATTGTTTCTTCCACTTTGCTTCCCATGAACCAATGAATTGGGTCGAGTCAAGCTAGCGACTCGGGAACCAAAAGCAGAGCACACACCATATGGGTTTTCACCCATATTTCATCTTCTTACCCCTTTCTACCACCTAAGTGTGGGGTGATGCCCACATGTTATATAAAAAAAAAAAAAAAATCCTTTCTAAATGATGGCGTAATATTTCCTTTTCCGTTCTCGGTTTCGGCATAACCGTCGGTACTTTGAATATTGAGGGCAATATTCATTTCTAAGTGTGGGGGAATTCTCACAATTTCATATATTATCTACCCAATTCCCGTTTTGGCCAAAATTTTTTTGGAGTAAGTGTTTACACTTACTCATTTGGTTATCGATCCGCCATGTTTGATAAACTAAAGGATTGGCTAATCCGAGAGCAAGCGGCTCTTGGTAAAGATATATCAAATCCGTTTATATGGCTTGCAATTTGCCCAAAATTGTATGGTATTATTTCACCATATCCTAAAAAGTGAAGAGTTGGCTAGCCCGCAAGATTATGGCTTGTGGTAAAGGCGATGGAAAAACCATAATTGGTAATCACTCACCAAAGATGATTCGATAATTTATCTAAGAGTTGGCTAGTCCGAAGGGTGCAACACGGTAAAGACTAATCAAATCCGTTGAAAGTCGGTGGTTTGCTCAAAATCACATGGTTATCGGTGTACCATGGTTCTTACTTGAACTGAAACATTTGGCTACTCGAAGTAATGGCTTTTGGTAAAGAGATTAAAATCCATTATGTTTTCTCAAATCATTGCTAGGGACTAGCAATATCTCGATATGGGGATTGATGAGTGTGTAAATACTCATCATTTTTACAAAATAAAGCGCAAAATCATCGAAAACACTCAAACACATCAAAATGATAAAATATCACAAATCGTGTTTTATGTGTTTTAAATGCAAAAATATCAAAATCGGATGAAAACGTATCAAATTTACAAAATTGCGGTTTAGTCCCCAGTTTCAAAATTGTCAAAAGCAGTCCACGAGCGCATAATTTCAAAAGTAAAGTCACCAAAGGTCCTTTTAAAATCATAACTTGTCAAATTTAGTCCTTTGGTGAAAATATGAAAAGTTTTGAGAAAATTACAAGTTTAGTCCTTGACTTTCAAAATTGGCGAAATGGCCCCGGAAAATTGCAAAATGGCAACATTGGTCCTTATACTTATTGAGATTGTCAATTATGGTCCCTTGAAGCAACTTTGCAAGATTGGCGTTTAGGTCCCTCAAATTGAAATTACATGAAAGGTCCTTGGTATTTAAAACCCTTTAAACCCATTATGACCCTTGTCTTAAACCCATATGACCCCCTGCCATTCTTTTTGAACCCCAGCCAATATCCTTTTGACCCCCTTGGTTATTAATACCACTTGGTCAGTCAACCAAGTCAAACAAACACACCTCTTGGCGCCTAAAGTCTCACCCTCCCAACTGTCTTCCCTGGTTTTCCTCAGCCTGTCTCACCTCCCCCCTCCTCCTTTTCCACTAAACCCTCACCAACTCCTCTTCAACCCTTGATACATGCCCCCTCCCCATTAATTACTCAACTGCCAAAACCTAACCCACTCAAACTTCCTATATTAAGTTTTCCGCCAAATTTAAATAGATGGCTCGGATGAAGATAGCCATCCAATGGCTCATAAGCATGGTGGGAAAGTCTTTGTGGACCTCCAGGACCTATAAAAAGGAAGAAGTTAGAGAGAAGACCAGTTAGCTAGTTTTCAATTTTTTTCTTTAAATGTCGTATTTTACTTAAATGTCTTAGTTTAGTGAAAAATGTTGTAATTTTAGTTTTATTGTATCATAATTAAGCTGAAACTTCATTGTAATGTGTTTTTGCAAGTCAATTCAACTTTTTATATCAATTTCAATTTTCCAGGTTACTGTTAAGAATTCCAGTTTTATTTTCTGTTGAACAAGCTTCCATTAGCTTCATTGTAAGCTTAAACAAGCTTACTTAAGCTTTATATAGCCTTTGATAAGCTTGTGATACATTTTCAAGTAATTTTGTGAAAAGTCAACAAAAGTCAACTTTGGGCTCAAAATGGACATGAAGATGAAAATGGGCATTGCGGTGGTGATAATGGGTTGGATTTAGTTAGCTTAGTGTAGAATTGGTTTTGATTGTAGCTGCATCTTCTTTGGATCGATTGTGAGTAGCCTTTTCGGTTCAAATTTTTAGTCTATTTTGCATTTTATGCTTGTTTGAATATCTGTGATCACCATTAGTCTAAGTTAGCATATTTAGTTGCATTTAAGATAGTTCAACTTAGTTTGACCTTTAATTTATATTGGTTCAGCAGTTTGTCCATTTTTAGTTCACAACAGTTGGATTAAAGGGGTGTTTGGTTTTGCTGCACAAACTGTGCTATAGGATAAAGTAATGCTTAGTCCCTGTTGTTTAATGTTTGTGTAGTCATTTGAGACTCATTTGAGTCATTTACTTGTGCATTCAAACCTCCTAGGTCAAAAGTTCAGATAATCTGTCCATTAAGCTTAACTGTTATGATTTTGATAATCAAATTACTTGTTTTGAGTTCTAAATCTATAGACTTAGCTTGTTGTAACTTAATTTCATCATAACAAATCATTTTCAGTCCTTAAAATCTAGAGTAAAGCTCGAGAAAGTCAACTTTCCATTTTTAATCAAAAGTCAAAAACTTTGAAATCTCAGTTTTGGCCAACATAGGGGTATTTTTCATGGATTCATTTCTTGGGTAAATCAAGTAAATTTTGTGGTTTTAAAACCTCTCTGGTCTAATTTCTTATGGCCATTTTATCGATTTTACAATTTTTCTATAAGCTCAAATGAGCTTGTCAATCATAAGTTGAGTGCCACGTGCGAAACGCTGTTGCTACTACTGTGGCTTGTTCACTTTTGCAACTCTTGCATTGAGCTTATGTGAGCTCATCTAGGTCTCGACTTGGGGTTTTGCATAGCCGACCTGAGGTCTTGTTTAGGATCCAATATTTAGGTTTAGGTTTTGGCTTATTGGTTGGCTTATACTTAAGCTCAGTGAGCACCCTTTCATTGTTTCAGCTTATTTTCTCAATTCATCTAATCATTGCAACTTGTTAGCTAGAGGTTATTGCTTGTTAAAACTTGTTCCATTTTCATTACTTTAGCATATTAGAGCTTCTCCTTTGGTTTGGTAGCTTTTGGTGAGCTTTTGGCTTATCAAAGTGCTTATTTTTAAGCACTTTCCTCATCAGTTCTTAATCCCTCCACACAACCCCTTGTTTTTCTATTTTTCATAGCTTCTATATATTATTTTAGAGTTTTCCTTAAATTTTCAGATTTTTCTAAGGTGTTTTGCTATTTTTCTTGATTTAATTTAGTTTTTAATCCTTTTTAATTAGCTTTAAATACAAATAATTAAGAAAAGGTTCTAAAAAAATAATTTTTCATTTTTATTAAGTTTAGATAAATATAAATAGCCTAAAAAGTATTTTTCTAAAATTTTCTTAGTTTAAAAAGTATTTTCTAGCATTTTTATTAGTTTTAAATAGTTTTAAATTAATAATAAATACATAAAAAGTCTAAAAAATATATTTTCAGTTTTAAAATTAGTTTTATCATATTTTAGATTTTTCTAAGTCTTAATTTTATTTTTCTAGTCTTATTTTGTATTTTCTTTTATTTTAGAGTATTATTAATTAGTTAAAAATAGTTTTTAATTAATAATAATTAATTAATTAGTTTTAAAAATAATTTTCCTTTTCTAATAATTTTCTTATATTATTAGGATTGTAAAAATGTATTTTTCATATTTTTAGGATTTATATTGTGTAAGTTTCACGTTTTTATTTGTACGTTTACGTATTTTTAATTTAAACGTAAGTTTTAAGTTTTAGGTTTTAAACGCTCATCACTTTAAAAATAGTGATAGCGTTTATTTAATATCTTTTATCTTTTTAATTTTCTTAATTTGCATTTAAGTCGCTTTTGTTTATAATCTTTTTCAGTAGTGTAATATTCAAATCTAATCCTTTCTGATCGCTATCATTAGTGATCATTCTATCGTCTGAATCAGTGTTGTACACACCATTGAGTCTCCGTGGGACTTAACGACCCGGGAATCCCCTGTATTCTCTGATCTTCATTTGCATTTGTGTCGATTTGTTTTAAGTCTGTTTTGACTTATTGCTCATTGTGAATCACGTAAAATCGGAGTAAATTTTTACGAGAGTTTTACGGGCGTAACATACTCTTGAGGTTACACCGTAAATAATAAACGTGTTGGCCAAGTTGAAGGTTACATCGTAACTTGGTCGATGCAGTTCAGCCGTACGAAAATAATAAGCGGTGGATAATATTTGCTGATGAGGGTTACGACGTAAGTTAGTCATTGGACTTATGCCGTAACTAATTACTTGGGCGCTAAGGAGTTAAAGTACGGGGGGGGGGGGTGAAAGCGGTATATTAATAAATTTTAAGGACTAGAGAATTAAACATGAAGTATGATGAGGGACCATAAGCATTTAATTCATATGAAGTTTTAATGAGCACAAGGACCAAAGTTGAATTAAGAAAGAATCTTAGGGGCTAAAGATGGACAAAACTTAAATGATTTTAATATCATTTAATTGAATGAAATGGTGGTACGTTTTTTTTTGTGTCATCGAAAAAGAAAAGACACAAGGACCATTGATGAATTATGGCGAAAGAAAAGGGGCTTATGGCGAAAGAAAAGACAAAAGCACCAAATATTACCAAAGGAATGTTCATAGTTTACGAATTTTTCTAAAGGAGCATATTATTGTTTGAATAAACTTATGCTAGTTTGTTGGAATCACTCCTAAACTATATTTCAAGTGTTTGTAATTAACATGTAATAGGTTGCTTAATTAGGCTTTTATGTTTGTATTAAAGGCAATGCTTATGTAGAAAACCCATAAGCCTTGGCCCATATCCGATAAGGAAAGGAAGGGAACTTGTGTGTTGCCCTAGTTCCTTTTCCTATATAAGCACTTGTAAACCTTCACTTGAAGGTTGGTTGTTCACATTTCACTAATACCTACGCATAACTTTCTTTCATTCTTATTCGTGTATATTGTGTTTGTGTTCATCCGATCTTTCCTTTATCTCTTTCTTACATATTGATGCTTGTGTTACAATATGGTGACCTAACAGTGGTATCATTCGCCATCTAGTTGGGTGAAACATATTTTTTTTAAGTATTTTGTTATACGCGTGAGTTTTTTGCTACAAACCTTTCATACGCTTAAAACTTCATTTTTTACACTTAAAACTCAAGATTCTTGTGGTTTAAGGTTTATTTAGTATTAAAGTTTACATTTTTAGCATCAAGTTTGAAACTTTACGTGTGTAGAATAGTTTTTGAACTTGGTTTTGTTCGTGTGGTTTTGTCTACGCGTAAGGGTGGAAGTTATTTTGATTCATCAAGTTTCATACTTTCTTGTTATTTTTGTGATATTGAAGCTCTTTCATCATTAAAATCAGGGTTCTAAACACTTTTGAGTATAAAAATCAGTTTTTGTGATTGTTTGTACTTTCTACTCGTAACAAAACCCTAGTTTTACTCGTAAGCACAAAGTCTACGCCTAAGCAGCACTTTACGCGTAAGGATTTCTTCACTTGATCTTCACAGCTGTTGGTTTACTCAGTGTTTTCTTTCTTGGATAAGCCTGAAAACACTTCGACTTTGGATATCTTTTACACTGGTAAAGTGTAAAGGATTTTTGGGCAAAACCCTAGTTTTACGCCTAAGCTAAACTCTTACGCGTAGAATTCTCTTTGCCTAAGCATTTCTTACGCCTAAGCTTGTCTTACGCATAAGCAAATATTACGCATAAGGATTCTACTACTAAGCCTTTGGTTTAGGCCTAAGCTAAGTTTTCCTCAAGTCTACACGTAAGCTATTCCTACGCGTAAGCTATCTTCACGCGTAAGTTGGTTTTACGCATAAGGTACTTTCTACGCCTAAGTCGGTTTCTCGCATCGAGGTTACTTCATCAACATTGTTTCATTCGACTACAAAGATCCATCATCAACACAAGTTTCAAGATGTCTCAACCACCATACTCTAGCCACTTTCCTCATGAGTATCCTCAACAACAACAACAACAATTTTATCAACAATATCCTCCACCATCTCCACAACAATTGCAACAATTTCAAGGAACTAATCCTCCCTCGTCAACAAGTACAACATTATACATACTTTCAAAATCAGTATCCTGCCAAGTATGCTATGAATGTTACTACTCCAAAGGAACCCTCATGGTTTGCAAAGATGTGTGAAGCTTTAAGTAGCCAACAATCCATTCATGAATGGATCCTTGCGGACCTCCAATGCTCACTCCCAAAAATACGATCGATTGGGTGATAAGGTTCTTTAGGTTTTGTGATCTAAAGAAGCCACATGGAAAGTTCTTGAAGAAGGTCATCCTTGAAGGTCCATTTCGGATGCCTACTCTCCTTTGTGCGGAGATCAGAATGCTAATCCACCAAGAGATGATGTTACCAATGTTGTCGGTCTTGATCAACTTACTGCGACCAACTTCTACACTTAGAAGCGGATGAAATTGCAATGCAATATATCCTTTTGGGATTACCTAATCCGATTCTTCGTAGTGTTGATGCTCGTAAGATCGCTAAAGCAATGTGGGAGTACATTCATCTTCTAATGGAAGGCAGAACTCAATCAAGAGGACATGGAATCAATAATCTACTTAGCATATAAACACTTCATGATTGACCCGGAGACATTAGAGTCATATCATCATCGGTTCTCGGACATCATAAATGACTTGGAGAAACATAATATCATTATGCCAAAATTGCGATCAACACAAAGTTCTGGCGGTCTTGGTCCTAATTGGGAAAAGTATGTTATTTTCATCATCAGCGAAGAATCTTCATCATGCTACATACGGTTGTTGTATGACTATTTGAAGCCCACCAAAAGGAAGTTGACAAAGAAAGGATCATCCGTGGAGTCCACGCTTTGCCTTCACTCCGGATAATCAAACTCTAGCTTTGTGGGCTCAAGCATGTTATCCTCAATTCCGACCTTGCCAACAACCTTCACAAATCCTCCACAACCAACCGCCGGATCACACCATATGATCCTCACAAGAAAATTAGCGGTTCCATACAATGACAACAATGATCAAGCACTACGGTGAATCTAATGAGGATGCGAAGCTTTCGATGCATTGCAACAAGGGTTTGTCATGATTGCTAGAGCCTTCGGTCGATATTCTAACAAATCAAACCATCGCATTCGTACCTCATCCAACACAAGGAATCAAGCTGTTGTTAACAACGGAAGAGTTGAAGTTCAGAATCGTGGTAATGTTCGTCAGATGGGTAGTGGTCAAGGATTTAATCCAAATGGAAAGAATAACATGGGTGCTCCACAACAACAAAGGGTTCAAGTGGTTGATCGTGAAATGCTCGACCGGAATTAATGGTCTCCGATGCTATAAGCGCAATGAGAAGGGTCATCGGCTAATGCATGCCCAAAGCGAGAGGACAAGAGGTAGCACTTATCACAAAGAAGCTTTACTCTTGGCTCTCGAGGATGAAGTCGGTGGAGCTCTTACCAAAAGGGCGAGCTTCATGGCAAATCTGATTCTAATGATGACATGGAGGACTTGCGAGGCTAATGCGGCGGTGAAGTTAATGGCAAACATGCAAGAACTCCCATGAGTGACACAGCCCGGTGTATGACAACGGCGGCTTGTGTTAGGTACCGGATCAAACTATACTCATTATCGATGCGATATCTCCAACATCGCATCCGACGAGGATCGAGTGTTCAACATGAACCTTCTACATCTCATTCCGATGATAATCAAATGGATCCCGTAGTTATATTTGACGATCAAGATGACCTTATGGTTAATATTGATAATCAAGTTGACTCCGTGGTTATATTTGAGGATCAAAATAATGATCATGTTGAGACTCACGTTGAACAAGCTGAACCTTTGTCTAATCCAGATCTTGAGCTCATGACCAACTTAATTAAGACCCACAAATCTCAAATGGAAAAGTGCCAAGACATCAATAAGAAATTACAGGATAAAATTGCACTATTGACTAAGGATAATGAATGCTATAAGTTCCAACTCAACATTTTTCAAACTAAAGAGAAACGTGAAAAAGATTTTGAAGTAGCATTTGCTAAATCGTACCAAAATGAAAAATCTTTGGAAAACATATATGTGATCTAGTTGCATCCAAGAATGCTTTGTTGTCTCAAATAGAACAAGCGAAATATGATCATAAACAACAACTTAACGCTCTCACCTGAAACTCAAAAGCCAAGTCCGAGTTGTTAACTTGTCAAAACAGCTTTTGTGAGTACAAAAGCATTCGAGGAAACAAATAGATGACTATCTTGAGGAAATTGTCGACTTACAAAACAAAATCAAAGAGTTTTGAAATGTTGTTTATAAACATGGTGAGTCAATCACAACTATTCAAAAGTTTTCTTTTAAACCAAATTCAAATGGATATGGACCGAATCTTGCTGATTACAAACCACATTTTTCACATAGAGCATTCAAACCAAATCCTCAAGTCTACTGATGCGAGAACACGTAATTGATGATTCCATTATGAGTTTTGTTGAATATAATTGTATGGAGGAATTAGATACGTAAGACGAGAGTCGGTCAAAAATAGAAAATGTTGTTTATTGCAAACCATTTAACTATTCAAAAGCCATAACTTTAAATCGCACAACAGGATAATTCTAACACACCTGGGTTATCACACCTACTCCGAGTCCTCTTCTAATGATGGTCCCAGAACCAATGTCGCACAAATTAATGGTCCTTTACCTTCTTTTAGTGAAATAAAGCCATTAGGTGAACGATGTCGAGTTCTAAAATATTTTGACACTTTTATGTGCGACATCAAACTTTTGGAACATGCAATTGAAGTAAATTAAAATAAAAGTCGAACATTTTCAATCGCCATTTCTTGCGACAACAAAGGGATATTTTTCGAAAGGAATTTTACCACATGTCCGAAATTTAAAATGTGTGCAATCTATTGGGAGCAGGAACTTCAAAGGAGAGCTGGACTTATGAAAAGCAGATTTTGAGCATACGAAACATCGATTTCTAATACTAAACATAAAAAGAAAATGTTACGAAATCATCTTGACCGACTATTGGAAGATGTTATACGTGTTGATACCATAAATGTTATGTTATTACATTCATTGCATATGCATTTGATTATATTATCTGCGATTACATTGATGATTCGTTGAAAATGTTGAGAATACCGATAATGTGTCACAAATCAAGTCTTTAAAAATTGAAAATGAGCGATTGTTAAATGAGCTTTCGAATGCAAAATGTCGTCTTTAATGGTGTCAAAAAGATTGTCAAAATCATGAACTTTCTTTGCAAAACAAGATCAACCAGTTGCGTTCAAAATCTCTTGAGCCAAAAATAGAACAACTGGATGATGCAAACGTGTCTTTAAAGTGTCAAATTTTAAAATATGAACAAGAAATTGCCAAAGTCAAAACAGAATATGGTGTCATATTTGATTTGCTCAAAAAGACTCGTGCTCAAGCGTCTAAAGATGCTGATGATCATCTTGCATATACCAAAGATGTTTTACGACAAAATGGAAATACTCACTCTGAAAATCAAGATTTGTTACACACTATCCATGATCTAAAAGCAGAGTTGGTGAAACAGATAAGATTAGTAACACAAATGTACTTGCCCCAGGAATGTTTAAAATTGACACTAGAACGCCTAATGACAAACCACAAGATACTAATGTGCTTCCTTCAACTGAAAGCAGAATAGTTGCCTCTTTCCCAACGCTAACACTTCGACTTAAGAGCAAATCAAGGAAGAATAGGAAGTTGCTAAGTAAGAAAAGAACAATAAAGACCTCGAAGTAGAAGAACACCTTAGGAATTTGAATAAGACTCAAGTTGCACCACTTTAGACATTGCGTTAGACAAATGTAATAGAAAAGTGATGTAACGAATGCTAAACCTTTAAGTACTTTGAATGTTTTGTTTGAAGCATCTTGTGTTGGTTGTCGTAAAAGCATGTTTTTTGGTTGTCATGATAAATGTGTTGCTAATGCTATCTTATCTCGTAAGCAAAACAATAGAAAACGGAATACCTCTAGGCCCACTAATGCTTCTAAGTCTGTGCTAGGTAAACCGTCTACTAATGTTTCTACTACCACCATTGATGTATCCATAGAACCCCCTTCACCTCCTAGGAAAAACTTATCACCTAGTGCATTCACTAAGACCAAAGCTAAAACTAGTTGGAGATGGCAGAAATGGTTACATAATACACTTGGATTTAAATGGATTCCCAAAATCATTAACATGTGTGTGTCGTCATAGCTATCAGAATGGAACCTCTAACTCTTGGGTTCCACATCTACTTCTATTCCACTGTCTTTGTCATGTGTAATGCATGTGATCATGATCATCCTCTAGATTGTTGATAGCGGATGTTCCCGGTACATGACGATCAATCTCAAGCTGTTATCAAACTTTGTTTCAAAGTTCATTGGCCTTTGTCCGGTTCGGGAATGATCATCAGCGACTATCATGGGCTACGGAGATTACATCAATGGGAACATCGAAATTAGCATGGTTTATTATGTGGAAGGTCTCGGTCACAATCTCTTTTCAGTCGGTCAATTTTGTGATGGAGATTTGGAAGTTGCTTTTCGGGAGAAACTTGTTTCATTCGTGATCTACAAGGAAACGATCTTATGTCTGGAAACCGCACATCAAGTCTTTACACAATCTCAATGCAAGACATGATTGCTTCATCTCCCGTCTGTCTACTTTCTAAGGAAACATCTACAAAATATTGGCTATGGCACCGTCGTCTTTCACACTTAAACTTTCAAACCATAACCAATCTTGCGTTACAAACTTGTTGAAGGTCTCCCAAGATTTGGTATTCTAAAGATCACCTATGCTCACTTGTGAACAAGGAAAAGCACTCGTGATCACTTTCCTTCAAATGATAAGGTTTTAAAGGTACCATTTTGAGGGTCGTTTAAGCCCTTATTTGATCACTTTTGTATCCGTTATTGCTTAATATCGTTCCTTTTCACTTTTAGGTCTCTTGAAGGCAAAATCTTTGGAATGGCACTTATTTGGACGAAAAGGCGCGAATATCTGAAGAAAATGGCCAAAGTCGAATCGAGACACTCAAAGCTGCTGAAAGCAGGCGGCGGCGTCGGTGTTAGTGCGGCGCCGTCGGAGGATTTTGTGACGATCTGAAGCCAAAACCCTATTTTCAAGTGGCGACGTCGGGCTTTAAAGAGTAGGCCGTTGCTACTCGGGCGGCCTAGATGCGACCAGACGGCGTCGAAGGTTTGAAGAAGGGCGGCGTCACGGACATAAGGTGGCGCCGTCGCAAGGTTAACGTGGCCAAGGCGAAACCCTAATGGCGGCGACACGGCGTCACAAAACATAAGGTGGCGCCGTCGCATATGTAATATTATATATAGAATCCGAATTTTTCGGTTTAAGAGAGTCTTTTTGGAGTAAAACCTAAAACCGAACCAAGGGTGTCTTATACGGTATTTTAGGGTTCCAAACCCTATCTTACATCAAGATAAGTATTTACTTCATCAATTCAATTATGTCTTTGATTATTTGTGTGTATGCTTGCATGTTCTCCATGTCGGCTAATTTATTTGTGTGTTTGCTTAGGGAGTATGAAACTTAATTATTGAATATTGATTGGTTGTTTCTTATCTTAGTTGATTAATGATCTAGTAATGCGATAGGTCATTCGTTGTGTATAATGCTTGATTCATCTTTGTGAACCTTAGAATATAATTACGAGTAGTTGTAAGCTAAACCATCCAAAGAGTGCCTTAGAGTAAGAGTTTATTATCCTAGTGGGTTTTGTAGGCGAGACCCTTTGGTAAGTTCAAAGAGTTAGGGAGAAAGCATACCTACAACTTTAGACACACAGCGCAACTAAGAATAAGGGCGTGACAACTCAACCATCAATAGGAGATAATTAAGGAGTAGTAAAACCTAAGTAAACACATCTTTAAACTATCATACGAGCACACATTAATTAGACATAGACTACCACCACCTTAGTTTAGATAATTAGATAATAGTAGAGTAATCGGTGAAATACCAACCCCAAATCCAATACCGAGATTCGTACCTTTCAATTTCCTAAAAACATAAAAAGATAAAAATAATCTTCCTCAACCTTAACCTTAGCGTAGTAACTTCTCACTAGCATTCCTATTCCCCAGAGAGCGATATCAATACCGTGGCTTACCCTAATACTACACTACAGCGATTAGGTTCCTTTGCCTAGGGTGTTGAAAAACTTGCTCGACGAAAGGAAGTTCCTTTGACCCCGAGCAGCTGCTGTAAGCGTATCAAGTTTTGGCGCGCTGCGGGAATAGAATAGCTAGTTAGTAGTCCACCTCGTTTAGGTTCTTTGCTTGATTCCTATCAAGTAAATTTTTCTCATTTTAGCTTCCTCTTAGTCTATCCCCTTCTTCGTGACCTTTGTTCGTAACACCCATCACTTTTCATCATGGAAGATGATAACCAACCACCACTCATCAACCCACCACCAAATGACCCGCCAAGAGCCCGTACTCTTGGTGAATACTCAAGACCAAGCCACCTAGGCTATAGGAACACCATTGAGCTTCCGACCAAGCCCAAACTACGGCCTGCGATCCGGCACCATCCGGTTGGTGCAAAGCGGATGTGCATTCCATGGACTTCGTTAGAAGATCCAAATCGACATCGAGGATTTCCTCAAAATTGTCGATTCCATCGACCTTGATGCTACTACTCGGGAGACCACGCGCTGCGTCTCTTCCAATTCTCTCTACGGGACCAAGCTAGTAATTGGCTTGGCGACTTCCATGGCTCCATCTCAAGTTGGGATGATCTTACCTCTCGCTTCCTTGCTCAATTTTTCCACGGGAGAACCACTAAGCTTAGGAATGACATCTTGATGTTCCAACAACGTCAAGGTGAATCTCTCTGAAGCATGGACCCGATTCAAGGACTTACTTCATAAAGTCCTCATCACGGCATTGATCTTTGGCTCCAAGTCCAAATCTTTTATGATCATGTCAACTTCCCACTAAGCGATCCATTGACCAAGCGGCGGTGGAAAACTTAGTGATCTCACGCGGAAGAATCATGGGGTATAATAGAGGACCTTGCCCTCTCGACAACGAAAGTTGGGATGACCCCGTGAGCTACCTAAAACCGTCAAGGCAATCTCCTTGCCTTCCATCGACTCACAACCTTCCGACCGTAGGATGATCGAACTTGAAGATCAAGTTAAATTCCTCATGAGTTCTACAAAATCCTAAGTCCTCACGTCAAGTGAATCAAATCACTCTACCTTGTGAGTTATGCGGTGGTCCCCATGACACTCGTGATTGCACAAGGCTCCCGAACAAGCTTTTGCGGACTACGCCTCCATGCGTGCCGGCGGAGGCGGGAGAGAAGTGGTACACTTTCAAACCCGAACAAAACAACTTAGGAAACTCGTATAACCCTCATGGAGAAATCACCCTAACCTTAAGTGGAACCAAAACTCAAGCACACCCCAAAGCTCATCTAGTTCACCCACTAGGTTCAATTCTCTTAATCTGGGAACCCCACTAATCTTGAGGCAATCGCATCTAGATTTTGTCATCAAGAGACTCGATTGAATAAGCTTGAAGCCGATTTTAAGCAAAAACAAAGCGAGATGACAAACAAGCTTGATGCCCTCTTAAAAGCCTTCAATGAGCGGGAA
The DNA here is from genome assembly GCA_022545495.1 of Chrysanthemum lavandulifolium. Lineage (NCBI taxonomy): Eukaryota > Viridiplantae > Streptophyta > Magnoliopsida > Asterales > Asteraceae > Chrysanthemum > Chrysanthemum lavandulifolium. The sequence continues at coordinate 78,015,674 of CM040238.1, forward strand.
GTTGGAGCACTCCCAGTGATACCATAAAGAACCCAAAGTGAATTCGATTGCGTCGACTTCATGTTCTAGTTCACCATGGGAGAATGCACATCCATGCCCTCACACCCGACGGTTCACTCGGTAAATGCTATCAAAAGGGTTCCAAGCCATCCAAGAGGTACCAAGGCCGGCACCATTGGTAGAACCTCCTCTTGAGAAACCCGTCGACCAAGAATCAAACCTAGTTTAGAGGAGGTACAAGGAACTCCATCAAGAAAAACCGATTCTTGAAGTCTTAGCTCATGCACCTTATTATAATGCTTTGAAAGAAAAATATGAGTTAGAACTTAGGCTTGGAAAACATGGGTCCGCTTTTGTGCGAAACAACTTACCTAAAGTTAGGCGATCCGGGCTATTCACTCTTCCGTGTAGGCTTGGAACTTCCAAACCACTCGGCGCTCTAGCCGACTTAGGGTCATGCATCAATCTTGTTCGTTGTCCTCCATAGAAGCCTTAACTTAGGTAAAATAGAACCAACGGAAACCATCTTAGGTCTAGCGGACGGTAGTGTGGCACGTCCGGTAGGAATAATAAAGGACATGGTAGTACTGCGTGGGAGGTTGACTCTTTTGGCCGACTTTCATGTGCTAGACATGAATAAGGACCCGACATGCCCATTACTAGTAGGAAGAGGATTTTTAGCTACCGCTAGTGCCATCATCGATTGTAAGATGTCCAAGATAGTGGTAGGAGAGGGAGTGCTAGATCGGTTCGATGTCAAAAAGCATCGTACTACAAGGATGAGGAAATCCCACAAGAGATTAGGTTGGATAGAGAGCCTTCTAGATATGGACCTTGGATTGATAAGAACCTCATAGGCCCCAAAGACCTTTTACCTAGATAAAGCCTTCACTAGTAAAGCAACTTTCCAAGAAAAAGAAATGGCTAGGGACATGGAAGTGAACCCGTTCGAGGGCCTTAGTATTTAGGAAGATGACCGAGTTCCTAGGAAGCTTGCCGTTAACCTTGTCATGAATAAGTGGAAAGTTGAGGAATCTAAACACAAATGGGATTGGGATAGACCGCCTAGTGATGGTAATGGAGAGTGGCACATTAGGATACAAATCTATGATCCCGATGGTGAGAAGTTTGAAAAGACATATTTAACCGAGGCGTACTACTAGGAACTTGAATGATAAGTTTGATCCTTACGACATTGTTGAGGATAGACTTACTTATATCGATGCGTGGGGCACGACTACGAGTCTAGCTACAAGACTCTTAAATAAAGAAAAGCGCTTAGTGGGAGGCAACCCATGCTTAATTGTTTGCTTGTTAGTGTCATATATCTTTTATTAATTGTTTATCCTCATGTTTAAATTTGTAAAAATGCTTTATTTTGTTTTAACCTCGTCTTAATTGCATATAAAGGTATTTTACATAAGGGATAAGTGTAGGGAGGATTACACACGTTTTCAAAAGCGTAAACATGAGAATAACAATTAACTAAAAGATATATATGTTTGTTTGTTCGAGTCAAATGCTTGTATCGAGTCATAATGGATGTTTTGCGAAATTTTCAGTTCTAAAGATGTAAATTTTCGAATTTTTTTGAAAATCATGAGCAGTTTTGTCGGGATAACTTTGACGTCGAGATTGCAACTGACGGCGTCGGGAAGGAGTAAAACATCGGATCACTTTTCTCGTTTTACGAGCTACTTATAAATTTTGGAATTTTCGGTCTTAATTTTCTTAGAAATTCGTAAACATCCATTCCACAAGCATTATATCCTAGTTTAAATCGAGTCTTATATATATTATTACCGCCGATTTTCTGCGAAGGTTTCGTTTGTTTTGTTCAAGTGTGCGGGTTTAGTTTGTCAAGAAGAAGTTACACAAGATTGGAAGGAGCTTTTCACGCAATAATTCTTCTTGGAAAGGATTTAACCACCACTTTACGGATCTACCGAGCTAATCGGGGAGTATTAGTTTCTTTCGTTTTGATTACCTTCTTTTATCATAACTTTGATACTTCGGGGAACATTGGGGACAATGTTCGGTTTAAGTGTAGGGAGGAAAATAAAGCGGGAACTTTGAAACTATGCTTATCCTTGATTATTTGCTTTGTCCAATTGTGATTGTGTAATAAACCATGAGAAAATGTCGGTTAGGGTAATTTTGGCACCAAATTTAAAATTTTCATGACATATAGGAGTGGGCCATTAGTCTTAACAAAAGCGTCTCACGGATAGGAAGTTGCATGACTAGCACAAAACCCTTTACCACCCAAATTCCACCCAAAATGTGAGGATCGCCCTTAGATTAGTAGGAATTAAAAGCATTCATCTTCAATGCTTAGAGTGTGAACCGGTAGTATATTAGATTCTAGAACTTGTTTTGTGATGCATTCGAGATCATAAGTGAGACTACACTTGTGTAGTTAGGAATAACTAAATGATAAGAGGCATTAGGATAACCCTTGTTTGATACCGTAATATAATTACTTCTTCCACATCGGTTGAGTAATTCCCCACACCCCTGCGTTGTACTCATCTTTAGTACACGATACCCTAGTTAACCCCTCGAGCCTATCCTTTTCGCGGTTCTCGTGATGTTTTGGTTTTCGGAATATCAATGAAAACATTGTTTACACCCTTTGAATATACACCCAAATCGCCTTAGCCTACCCTTATGCACTCACTTTTAGTGCAAATGTTTGTTATCACCCTAAACCCTTAGTTCAATTATCGGTTGCTTGCATGAGTTGCTAAGTCGAGTCATATCCTTTGTATCTGATTTTGGGACGATTGGGATTCATGGGAAAAGTTAAAGTTTATGAAATGACGGGAAGGGCGTTAAATTCAAATTCCCTTTGTTTGCGTAATAATGTACCCCAAGTGTTTTGATCTTTTCAATTCGGGTCAAATTAGTGTTAGAGTAATAAAAACTCAAGTGTAGGGATGTGCCTATAAATCCCTATCATTTTGATGTTACCGTAGAGGATGGTAGAGTAAAAGTGTAGAGTAAAAAAAAATGAAAAAAAAAAAAAGAAAAAAAAAAAAAAAAAAAAAAAAAAAAAAAAAAAAAAAAAAAAAATACGGGCTACCATCCTACATCTATCCTTTAAATTTATGTTTGTTTATTTCCGTTACCTAGAGTTTTAGAGTGTCGAGTCTTGGCTTATAGCGCCATTCTTCGTATGCATTTAACATAGAGATTTTGACTTGCCACCACTAAATAGCCTATCCCACCAAACCCTTGTTTCCCTACTAGTAAGCCTAACATTACAACCCTTTAAAGACCTCTTTGATAGTCTTTCCTAGGTGCTTACGTAAGCGATGGAGGTTTGATCTATTCTCAAGCCTATGGTAATCTATGTACTAGGACCGGTTAATGAGTGTTTATCTTCCATTTCCTATTTGTTATATTTCATATATACACGAGAGAGATGTGAGTATCCAAACACCCCATGTGAGGTGCTAGTATGTAATTCCGTGCTTGTTATGACTTTCTTGGGGCTTATATGTGTTGTGGACCGTTTTAAATCAATGCTTCATGACCCCAACTTATAAATTAATTGGCTAAAAGCACATTTGCTTGAGGACAAGCAAATAACAAGTGTAGGGATATTTGATAAGGTTTTAAAAGGTACCATTTTGAGGGTCGTTTAAGCCCTTATTTGATCACTTTTGTATCCGTTATTGCTTAATATCGTTCCTTTTCACTTTTAGGTCTCTTGAAGGCAAAATCTTTGGAATGGCACTTATTTGGACGAAAAGCGCGAATATCTGAAGAAAATGGCCAAAGTCGAATCGAGACACTCAAAGCTGCTGAAAGCGAAGGCGGCGGCGTCGGTGTTAGTGCGGCGCCGTCGGAGGATTTTAATGACGATCTGAGCCAAAACCCTATTTTCAAGTGGCGACGTCGGGCTTTAAAGAGTAGGCCGTTGCTACTCGGGCGGCCTAGATGCGACCAGACGGCGTCGGAAAGGCTGAAGAGGACGGCGTCGCGGACATAAGGTGGCGCCGTCGCAAGGTTAACGTGGCCAAGGCGAAACCCTAATAGCGGCGACACGGCGTCACAAAACATAAGGTGGCCGTCGCATATGTAATATTATATATAGAATCCGAATTTTTCGGTTTAAGAGAGTCTTTTTGGGTAAAACCTAAAACCGAACCAAGGGTGTCTTATACGATATTTTAGGGTTCCAAACCCTATCTTACATCAAGATAAGTATTTACTTCATCAATTCAATTATGTCTTTGATTATTTGTGTGTATGCTTGCATGTTCTCCATGTCCGGCTAATTTATTTGTGTGTTTGCTTAGGGAGTATGAAACTTAATTATTGAATATTGATTGGTTGTTTCTTATCTTAGTTGATTAATGATCTAGTAATGCGATAGGTCATTCGTTGTGTATAATGCTTGATTCATCTTTGTGAACCTTAGAATATAATTACGAGTAGTTGTAAGCTAAACCATCCAAAGAGTGCCTTAGAGTAAGAGTTTATTATCCTAGTGGGTTTTGTAGGCGAGACCCTTTGGTAAGTTCAAAGAGTTAGGGAGAAAGCATACCCTACAACTTTAGACACACAAGCGCAACTAAGAATAAGGGCGTGACAACTCAACCATCAATAGGAGATAATTAAGGAGTAGTAAAACCTAAGTAAACACATCTTTAAACTATCATACGAGCACACATTAATTAGACATAGACTACCACCACCTTAGTTTAGATAATTAGATAATAGTAGAGTAATCGGTGAAATACCAACCCCAAATCCAATACCGAGATTCGTACCTTTCAATTTCCTAAAAACATAAAAAGATAAAAATAATCTTCCTCAACCTTAACCTTAGCGTAGTAACTTCTCACTAGCATTCCTATTCCCCAGAGAACGATATCAATACCGTGGCTTACCTAATACTACACTACAGCGATTAGGTTCCTTTGCCTAGGGTGTTGAAAAACTTCTCGACGAAAGGAAGTTCCTTTGACCCCGAGCAGCTGCGTGGCGTATCAATGTCCATGATGGGTGAACTTACGTTCTTTCTAGGACCGCAAGTTCATCGATCACCCCGTGGTATTTTCCTAAGTCGGTCCAAATATGCTCTTGAAATTTTAAACAAACATGGAATGCAAAGTGTGATACCTATGCCACACCAATGGCACATACCAAGAAACCGACGCTAATTTGCATGGGAAATTGGTTGACCCTACCAAATACCAAAGTATTATTGGGTCTCTCATGTATCTAACGACAATTAGAACCGACATTGTCTTTCTTTGTATATCTTTGCTCCGTTATCGATCGAGACCAATTGAAACCGACCTCATGAGGCTAAAAGAATCCTCCGATACATCAAGGGAACCATTAATTTGGGGATCCGTATCCGAAGGATTACGGTTTTGAACTAATAGCTTTTTCAGATGTCGATCACGCAGGATGCTTAGATTCTTGGAAAAGTACTTGGTGCTCTACAATTTCTTGGTGATAAGCGGTGTCATGGCAATCAAAGAAGCGAGGATTGTACATCGCTTTCCTCAACCAAAGCATAATCGTAGCCATGTCGTGTTGTGCTCAAGTCATTGGATGAGAACACAACTCAAAGACTATGGTTATGTGTTTGACAAAATCCCGATGTCTTTGTGAAAATCAGTGCTATTGCTATCTCATGCAACTCGGTTCAACATTCAAAGTCCAAGCACATTGATCTTGATATCATTTCATAAAGGAGCATGTGGAAAAGGGTACCGTTGAATTATATTTTGTGGTCTTGAACACCAATGGTGGACCTTCTCACCAAAGCCTTAGCTCCTGCTAGGTTTCTTGAGTTGATCCACGGATTGGCATGAGGTGTTTGACTCGAGAAGCGGGCGAACTTTTAACAAAATCTTAAAACCGATCAAACACCAAAACCTCTTTTGTAAATATTTTTCAAAAACAAAATTTAAAAATATAAAATTCATAAAATACAAAAATATTCTTCTATCTAAACTTCTTTCAACATGGAAAGTACAAATCTTCCGTCAACACTTTGTTCTTTTAAACAATTTAATATTTTCTCGGACAAGTGTTGAGGGGGAGAACGTTAATATTTTCTGTTTCATAAAACATTGTACTTGCATGTTACCCAATTTTGGTTGTATCTTTGATAATGGTGGACACGTTTCTTGTTTCTTAACGCTCCTCGGACTTAAATTTGTAAAATTTCAATATTTTTAAAGTTGAGGGGGAGTGTCGTCAAGTTTCTTTCCAAACTTTCACTTCTTGCTTTACCAAAATGGAAGTTATGGGCTGTGGATGAAAATAGTTGAGGTGGAGGGACCATAATTGTCAAATGTTCAAACTTAATTTAACAAAACCCTTTCACCTAAAACACTTAACATTTATTACAAACATTAAATTCTTCAACCACCTTCATCCCACGCCTATAATTCATCTTCTAATCCGTGTTATAAACCTCAAATTTGTAAGTGTTTAAAGTTTCTTGGTGTAATTTCAAACATTGGTCTTTAACCATTTCCAAAATCAACGGTTTGATCTTCCTCTATGTGAGATTCAAGCTTTTACGCTTACGCGTATAAGCTTAAATTCATGTTGGGTTGTTTGTTATGAAATGGGTGTGTTAAAATGTTTCTAATATCAATCCTTAAACTGTTTCCAACATCTAATTCAACCCAGAAACAAGTATGAATCACTTTTCAAATTTAGGGTTTATGCATGAAATTGGGTGTTTTCTATTGGGTGTGTTTCAGGACAATTAGAGGCTTGTAATATGCTTAACATGTGTTTAATTAACCAATAACATCTTTGAATTCAACCCAGAAACAACATAATGGTGAAATTGAACTTTAGGGTTTAAACATTCGTATAATTGGGTATTTTTGCTTCTTAAGGTGTTTGATGTTAAAACCTGTTGAATGCAACTTATTATGCCTCTAAGTCATCCCAGAAATCATTTGGTTGTGTTTACATGGTTAGATTGTTTAGGCGTAGATTTTGAATCTTTAGGGTTTAACTTTACGCTTAAGCAAATTTTACGCGTAACAATATTCAACTTAAGATGCCATGTGACTTTGAAAGGGATTGAATAAAATGTTAATGAAGATGTTATGAATGATTTATTTTCAGGTTTTACGCGTGCAAAATCAGAATCAAGGGTAAAATATGGCCTTACGCTTAAAGGATCACCTTATGCGTAGCAGTTACACATAAGAGAAATCTTACGCGTAACCTTTACGCATAAGGTTCTACATTGGGACTACGCGTATCTTGTGAAGGATATGCGTAAACTTGGATTCTTACGCATAAGGCTTACTCTTACGAGTAAACCTTACGCATAAGCTCCCAACCTATGCTTACGCGTAAGCCTTATTCCAAGAGCCTTTTCCTACGCGTAAGATTTCTTACGCGTAAGATGGATTCCTACACATAAGTTTAGCTCTACGCGTATGGTTACTATGTTTACGCATAAGCTTACAATTTTACGCTTAAGCCAATATTTTAACTTTACTTATGAAATGTTACACGTACAAACTTGTAAATAAGTTACTCATAACGTCACAAGACCAAAATGTCATTAATAATCTATAATTGTTAATATGTTGTGTGAATGAGTGAAAATTTGGACTTTAAAATTCAAAATTAATACTCACGTATCTTTTTACATCAACTTTGGACTATTGGACAAACAAGTGACCTTGGACTCGTAACATTCATTAACATAACAAATTCAATAATTGGACATTAAATTCAACTTTTGACTAACATAATGTCTTTCGATATCTTGGTTCTTTTGGCTCAATATCTTTCAGATCACGATATGGACATCACCATGGAAAATGTTAACGCACCGAATGAGCTCACAATGGAAGACATATTCCCTACAGGTTATAGTATGAAGCTTGGAAAGAACAACCTCAAGGTTGATTTTGAGAACTTCACCTGCTCTGAATCTTCGTGCCGAATTGATGTGGATATTCTCAAGACTCATCCCTACAACAACATGCTCACAAATTCTGCAACTGTGCCGGAGATCTACATTCACCAATTTTGACATACAATGAAAAAGGTGGATGGTCAAGATGCTGTAACGGTTACTATTAATGATAAGCAGGTCACCGTCAATGTTGCTGATTTACGAGCAATTCTTCTGCTCCCTGCTATCCAGCCTGCTGAGTATGTACCAATTCCAACTGAAGAGTTACAATTCATGGTCGATATTGGCTATGATGAAGCTGCAGGCATAATTACTAAGCACTCCTCGGTCGATTTGAAGAACATTCCTCAGCCATGGAGAACTTTGTACATCATAATCGCCAAGTCTGTTTCCGGACGAGACAATGGTCATGAGCATCCTAAGCTAATGCACCTACAGATCTTCTGGGGCATGGTCAACAAAATGCACATCGACTATGCAAGTCTGATCTGGGAAGACATGATGTCTCACCTCAAGAAGCCCGGCACAAGGGTTCCTTTCATTAGATACACGAAGTTGTTGATCTAGAAGATTCTCGGGAATAATTGGGACATTCCATTGAGACTTGATGACCCCAACCATCATTCTGCGTTGTTTGAGGCTATGTTAAATGTTGTCAGATTCAAAGACTCATCGACAAAAAAACAAGGTGTAGTACTGACTGACTGCCTTCTCACTGATGATATTAAAGGCCTTCCATCGTATTCACGATACCAAGAAGCAGTGACTTTAGGCAAAGTCAGTTTTATGGATGAAAAGTCTTCAGCCATTCTAGCCAAGAAGACCAGAAGATCAGGTAGTGCTGGAAGTGTAGCAAGCACTGGGAGTGGCCTCAGGTATCCTAAGAGGAATCCTTCCCTCAAAAGAAAAGTCCCATCTAAGGGTGCCACCCTAATCCCAAAACGGCACCTAAATTAGAGGACGAAGACTCCGAGGATACTGTGTCTGAAGAGGTGGTTTGTTATTCCGAAACTCCAATAGATGAAACAACCTCACTGAGGTCAGAGGACAAACCACCCAGTCCCAAATCAGACAAGGGTAAAAATCCAATTGCAAAGCAAGAAGAAGAAGAGAGTTCTGATGATGAACCAAAGGATGAGGAGAAAGACTACCACAAAACACTGAAGCATCTAAGGTTACAACATGCTGCCACGGAATTTAAACTTCAACAAACTCGTGGCCCTGGAGGTTCAAGTGGTGGTGCACTAACCACACTAGTTATCGATGCGGTTAATCAACCCGATAAGGGAACTGGTACCACCACTCACGAATCAACAGAGCAACAGCAGCAAGAGGATGAAATCATTTTTTACTTTGAAGAAGAAGATAAGGAGAAGGATGAAAAGATTACCGATGAAGATATTGAGGAAGCAGCTAGGGAAAGAGCTGAAGAGGAAGCTCGGGCTAAAGAGGAAGAGGCAAAATCTCAAGAGGAAGCTGACAAGTATCTACTTGATAATCCTGAGCACAACCCGGAAGAAACCTCTGAGCCACCAAAAGACACTGAGCCATCTCATGACTCATCATCTTCAGACTCATCATCTCATTCATCTCCACCACCATCCAAAGATGCTACCACCAGATCAACCTCCAAATCAGTCACGAAACGACCGATACTTGGGCATCACGTGCCAAGAAAAGATTGTCAAAGGCATCAAAAAGCAAGGAAGCATAGCGTTGTTAACAAGAAAGCGAATCGACTTGCCGATGCGAGTCAATCTACTGAATGTGATAAGCGAAGTTTTCGGAGGAAAGGAACAGATCCAAAGTTTCTCAAGCGAGATATCCAGGGAAATGGACAAGGCGATAAGGGACTACACTCATAAGTTCCTTTCGACACCGTCCCCTGAGTTACAAGAGATGTTTGCAGACAACTCTTTCCACATCTCATGTCATTGGTCAAACATACACTGGCAAATACCCCAGCGGTCATGGAAATCAAACCAGTCCCGTCTCCGGTTGTCTCCGATGCTGAATTAATCTCGAAGCTGGTAATGCAAATGTCTCAATGATCCGCAACTTTCACTTCGGACGAAGCTAAACTTTTTGAGGCATTGCTAGAATATCAACTCAAGACATCGTGTAAAGAGTCGGCTAGTAAAGTTAAACGACCAAGAGACGACGATGATGTGGACAAGGATTCTGAGCCAAAACGTAAAAAGAAAATTGGTGAATCATCATCCATGCCTCCACCACCCCCAAGGACCAGCACTACAAGATCTCCACAATGACCTCCTGCTAGTGACAAACCTCAGTACTCTGAGTCTTCACCACCAAAGGAGAAAACTGGTGACCATTTTGAATACACCGGTGGTGATGACGAAGAGATTCCTGAGCCACAACAACAACCCCCTTCTTCAGCATCAACCAAGCAACCAACATCATCCTCCAAGCCACAGAAGAAAAAGTCAACATCAGTTGTGTCATGGCTAGATGAAGATGAAACTGACGAATATGAATGGTTTTCAAAGCTTGTTGATGCCACCCCTCAATTACCGAAAGGCCAAGAACCGGTAGATGGTCGAACCATGGAGCATGTCAAGATCATTCAAGAAAAGTTTAAAGTGAAGAAGATGACGAAGGGAGAATTGCGCTGAATCAAGAACAACGCATTTCAACTGCTTAAGGACAGCTCCGATAGTGCAATTGAAGTCGAATATCATCTCGACAACATTGCATGAGCTATGTCCAACAATATTGATTGGCTCAACCCTGAATCCAACATCGACTTCACAAGACCTGACAAGACTCCTTACTACACTGACTGGACCAAGCCACTACCAACCATCGGCCAACCTGATCAACAACGGATTCCCTACCGATATTTCTTCAACAAAGACCTGGAATTTATTCAACACGGTAGAGATGTAAGCAAGAAATACGCTACCTCACTCACCTTCAACATCCCGGCAGTTGTCTTCTCCGATAATGTTGCCATCGAGGAAGAAGCAACAAGAATGTTTGTTGACAATGTGGTAAACTATGAACTCGATGCACAGTATGGAATTCATCATTGGCATGCACGAAGAAGACTTTACTACAGAAGCTGCCAGGTACTTAAATCAAAAAAAGAGGTGTACAGTGACAAACGGATCGTTGCTATAATGAATGTCATCTTGGCTACAAAGTGGGATTACTCATTCCTGGAACAAATCAAAGTCAAATGCCAAGACGAACGAGAATATGATTTTTCTAAAGCTGATTTTCCAAGATGGTCACTCAATGACATTGAAGACATGTATCTGGCTAAGGTACAAGGTCGAATGCGACATTTCTCCACCAACATCCAGCTGCAGTACATCAAGTCGTTGTTGATATTCATAAGAAGCATCTTCATCCAAGAACGTGTTGAAGACCGTCAACTTTCCGTAGAATCATATCATAAAAGGGTCAATCTCACTAACCGCTGCTCAACTTTCCCGATATCAACCAACTCTCTCAGTACACCATTCTAAAGAAACCGAAGTTTGGAGTAGTTTACCGCAGTGAACTACATCACAACTGCTTCATAGCGTGCAATGAGCTTCACAAATTTTGTGACCACACTCTGAAGAAGGTTCGTGATGGGTTGGCGTATCGGTTAAAAGAGATTCATGAAGGCATTTGGTCGAAGAAAAGGTGGAATTCTAGGGAAAAGAGGGATGTCAAGAAGATTGTCACTATGATCGATGAGAGGCTGCTACACAAGGATCAGATGCGGAGGCTAGAGAGCTTTGTGGGTGGAAGGGAAAGCTTCACTCTTACCGGGTATCAACGTCAAGAGAGAACTCCTGGTGTTATTGACGAATTGACTGGTACTCCTTGATTTGTTTCTCTGATTGTTATTTGGATAATTTTTTTATCTGTATATTATTGACTATGGTTTGTACACACATAACAGTGTACAACCCGTACTTGTAATGAAAGGACCATGTGGTACGCGTCAGTGCCACAATCCTTATAAAAGGAGCGAAAGCTTCTTAATTTTGAGTAAAAGTATCAAAACTTTCATTTTTCAAAGTTTTGCTCAAAAGAACAAGTACTTCCCCTTATGTTTTCAAAACCTCAAAAGTTAATATTACTTGTTGAGGGGGAGTATTTGCTTAAAATCTTTGTTCACAAATTGTTCTTCATGGAATCTTCCCACAAAACTCGAAATGGACATATTCGATATCAAAATTTCGTCAAAAATAACATTTATATGCCATTTTTGAGGGGGAGAAAAATTGTGTGATACAAATATGTTGTGAAAATTGTGATTGAATCTTCGTGCTAAAGACTTAACCCATGAATTGACGAGATCCGAATCTGTCATACATCGAAAGATTTGTCTTCCAAGACTTATCCGAGTAGATTGTACCTATTCGAGAAGCTCTTGATAGACATGAACTTTGACGGGTTTGACAACCTTTCGAGGTTTGTCCACACCTTCAAGGTAGTTTATAGAGCTAGTTGTCACCTAAAAGCTGACAATGTAACTCTTTAACTATCCAACATAATCGTGTCTCACAAGGAATTGTCTGTCTTGAATCGATCAATTCAAAAGTGCTCGCTCTTCTCTCACCGTGCAGATTTTTGTCAAAACACTTAAGCACGTGTGGAGGGGGAGTATTTCTGAAAAAGATAAAACTCTCACAGTGGTACAAAATGTTTTTACTCATAAACACTTTGAGAGATTTTCAAGAAAATGGTTTTATAGCAACATAGGTTAGTTATGGAGTTATAAGGTGACTAAGGTTAGGAATAACCATCCTATGATCCGCCAGAGCTTGAGGGATCTACCCAAGGACACCACCAATAGTTAGAATTTAGAAGTCCTTAAGTATGATTATAAAAAGGAGAAAATGAGAATTAGAGAAAGAAGGAGTTGAAGAAATAAAAAGAAAAGTAAAGAAAATGGTGAAAATAAATAGCCCTCAAATTATTCAACTTAGGCGGACAACGGGTTCAATACGTATACTCTTGGTTGTCACTTGATGACACCGGTATTGAAGATCAAAGTCGTCATGGACCCGGTGACGCATGCACTAAACCTTCTAGCCACTCAAGTTTCTCTCAACGAAACTTGTTTCATTTTCACAGGGAACCCTACGTAAACTATCGGCTTTCTCTTAGAGATTGCTGGTATTGAAGAAGGAGACCCTCTCCCTAGTCTACGCTTAGGAAAACCAAAGCGCACTATTGAGTCTAGAGCCACAAGATTCATCAAAAGATCTCTTAGGAACACTCGACATTTCATCACTTATCGTTCAACAATTAGGACGCAAATGATACTATTCTAGAGTCCTACACAGATCTTAGCAATCTGTCAAGAACATTTATGAGGGGTTCACAACTGTGATCCTCGGTGATTGAATGGAAACTCTGCCGTGGTCAACATCTATGACCGACAAAGCGGTCGCTCGGTAACTCCTTGTGGGTTACGCTTAGTGTTGTCTCAAACGGTCTCTGATCGTGGGGTGATGCTTGGTGTACCTCAATGACTCACCCGAGCTGTAGGTGTACTTGCACCTCGTGTTACCCTACTTGAGGGACTCAGGTTCAGAACAACCTTTGTTAGAATTAGAGATGTGTTTTCATACTATGTTGTTAACACGCTTGAAGTTCGAACTTGTAAGTGCTGGAAATCCCGCTAAGGAGATTCCTTTCAAGAATCGAGTCCTGAAAATGTGGGTCATTACTTGAACTTGTTCAATGTAATGCCAACTGTCTCTTATGGGATTCGGATGGCTGATTCGTCCGACCAAGGTAAATGGAATCAATACATTCATCAGAAGAACAATCGTAGTGGTCAAGTCTTTAAGAAACGGCCACAATGATCGATTGGTGTTTATCACTAACCAATTCTTATGTTTTTCTTCTTATGGATGCTCCTGGGAGATGATTGTGCAGATTCTCCACATGCTCATACCAACAATAACATTAATTGAAGTTCTCTCGAAAGGCAACACAAAGTCGAATGATTCTTCATCAAAGCCAAAGAATCTACAAAGTTTAAAGACTAAAGAGGCGTATCAATCACGAAATCCAACGTCAAAAGCGTGTGAGCATGTTGGAGAAGAACGTGGAGACACACGAGAGCGTAAGCGGACGATCTGATTACAACAACATAACATCACCATATCTACACCGAACAAAGAACAAAGATAAATAAAGACGTCAAAGTGAAAACTTCAAAGAAAACAAGATCCTCACACTGGGAGATTGTTAGAATCAAGGCACTTCTTCTCATAAGAAAGAAGAATGTCGATGACGCCAAAGCAACTATTACATCGGCACCAACAATGTTTCATGATTCTTGAAGTTATTAATTACCAACACTTAGGGAGATTGTTGGAATCACTTGTTACACCCTAAAATACTGCTTTGGCAATGAATGGAATACAGGGGATGACGCCATAGCATCATAGTTCTGATTATATTGAATGATCTAAAGTGTCGCTTGGAAAATACATCATTTGATTGAGTAAAATAATCGAGTTTACAAAGTATAGGTCCCAAATGATAGTCAACATGTACGGAAATAAGTTTGATACAAACCAAAAGATGTTTTAAAGTGCATAAATCCCATGTGAGACGCGTCGTTACTACGACTCTATGATAAGTCACATGCATGCCATGAAGTGTATGCCTTAGATACCGAGATAAAACATGCTAAAAGTGTCAACACAAAGGTTGAGTGAGTTCATAGTGTAGGATATTAGTTTTCACATACACATCAAACCATAACACAAAGTGGCGTATAAATGGAATTCTAGAGAGAAAGTTAGAGGTTTAGGGAACTTAGTGAGAGAAAGTGAAAGATATTATTATGAGCTCCAACTCTCTACCTTGGGAGGTAGAGTATTTATAGTCTTACATAAATCGCCACACATCGGGTGTGGATCGGGCATCTGGTGGGTAAAGACCCGTCCAGTCCTCCACGGTGTTACTTAACTAAATACTACTTAACTTAAAGAACTACGACTACGAGCTTTCTAACGATTACATATACTTGAGGTGACCGACTCTTTAATACACGGAATTTCTAATTCCTAACAATCTCCCCAAGGAGGTCACCTCAATCATGTACCAAAATTACATTGAATACAAATAGATATTACATTAACAATTGATCTTGCATTCTTGATGTAGTCTTTTGCTCCTAAGCTCGTAGTCATTAATTCTTCACATTGCATGTTTGGTTACTTCAAGTGGAGGTCTTTTCTTGATCCACGTGATAATAAATTTGTGCCGACTTTTGAGATCATCGACTATCAAAATCTCGAGACATCCTTTGTGGTGTTGGTATTATGTGATGTTGTGACATTAGGACCGACATGCTCACATTACGGATCATGATATCTTCTTATCGAGTAGCGGAAGCTTTCGTTGATTCAAGATATTGGCGGTGTAGCGAAGCATGGAGTGAAAATATCGAGTCATTGATGCACTAATCATGATTTCTTTTGAGTTGAATGTGTTAAGTGAGCATGCGGCTATGGATTGACCGCTTCATTACGATCGGTTTGCAAGCGTCGGGCGTACACGCATACAGTGATTAGCAATAAATCGCACGAAAGTGTCTTTGATCACTTCGTTGAATTGAGTACACGACCCACGGTTCCCGTTGATCGATACATGTCTTACTGTGATCGGTATAATTCGAAGAATTTCCTTGACGGGGTTTCGCGGTGCTCTAATTGTTCTCAAACCGGAACATCTCAAAGAAGACAACACGGAGTGAGTGAACGGTAATTTTAAGTTCAGCGATTGATGAAAAGAGATTTGAAAAACAATCGTGTATTGCTCAATAGAAATTGTTTTTGCAATACAACGAAGGTTTTATTGAAACTCAATTATCAATCAAAAAACACCTTTTGGTTTGAAAAATGAGTACGGTCGATGTGCTAAAGAAAAGAGTTTTTAAGCACAATGACCGGTTTTCAAAGGTATCCGTCAATCCATAACTGAACGAGATTGATTCAAGAGATTGAATCGCCCCATTGTTTCATTCGGTTGTCACATGGTTGATCCATATAATAGATCTCACATGCCACCTACCGGGAGCTTGTTTGATGTTGGCTCGAAGGCTTTCCATCTTCATTGTGAATATGTATACACATCACTCGGATGTTACGGCAATACCACAAGGATAATCGTGGGACTCAAGATATAATCTCTCTTTCCACATTGTGTGAAGCAGAGAGTCTTCATTGAAAGTGTCCTAATGAGATTTATTGATGATCTCGTGGCTCTAGACTCAATTTGTGCATATTTGGATCTGTCTTGGGAGACTAGGGAGAGGGTCTCCTTCTTCAATATCAACAATCTCTAAGAGAAAGTCGATAGATAATGTCGGTTCCCGTGAGAATGAAACAAGTCCTTTTAAGAGGAACTTGAGTGGTTTGGAAAGTTGAAGTGCGGTGCGTCCTTTGGGTCCATGACGTCTTGTCTTCAATACCGATGTTACCATCGGTAGCATATGAAGTGAACCGGTTTACGCCCTAAGGTTGAATAAATGGAGGCTATTTGTTTTCACCCTTTTCTCATTCAATTCTTTTAATTCTTCAACCCTTGATTGCTTACGAGACTTCATAGCAAGAACCTTGTTGGGTTTGTTCGATTACTTGCTCTATCTCGATCCGCACTCTTCCCATATCTCACTTTTCTCCTTTTATCATCATACCTAAGGACTTCTACACTAACTAGTGGATTGTCCTGGTAGATCCCTCCGATTACGGCGGATCATGGGAACACATACCTAACCTTATCATCCTTATATCACCGTACATAAAGTAAAGTTGGTCGGTCAATTTGGTATTGTTCATACGCCATTGGAACCAATTGAAAACCATTTGAAAATCAATCCGGATACTTGTGATATATTATCAAAACATTTTGTGCTGAATTGTTTTGATATTTTTAGAACAGTGCTCCCCTCAACATGTGCATCAAATGTTTGAAATCGTTTTGCACACGGAGGCAAGAGGAAGAATTTACTTCTTTGATTACCATTTTCTAAAGATATCAACATCACTTCTGATCAAATCAAGAAGATAAAGCATTTCGGGAAGGATGAGGTTTTCATAAGTTTGCTCCCCTCAATATGTGCCTCGAGATTAGAAAAGAGTTTTGCACATACTAGAAGGAACTGCACATTGAGATAAATGATCACGTTTCAAATCATAGGTTTAAGATAGATGCTCCCCCTCAACATGTGCATTGAAAATTTGAAATCGTTTGTCACATGTGGGAAGGACGACATGTACATCCTTATAGAGCCATTTACCGAATTATCGGTTTAAATCCAATTTAAATCACACATTCTCCCCGATCACAATTATCAAATCATTTGAGATTTGTGATCTCTTATAGATTAAATTGATTTTGAAAGCTTTTAAGGGAATTGTGACTTGATTATGAAAGCGTTTTAAGCGATAAGGATCGGATTTTAAGACTTTAAACTCCATTGATAAAACATGCATGTACATCTTTTGAAAACAATTTAATGCCAAATAACTTTTAATTTAATTGAAATCATTCTCCCCTCAATCAATGACATAGGTTGTTGATTGAGAGATAGAGATTTTGACAAATAAGTCGATGATTATCAAAAATAGAGACCGAGTTATTTTTCAAAGCATTTAGTTTTCAATGAGATAAATGTTTATAGAATCGAGCATGGAATTTTGAAAACATGATAAAACATGGCTCTGTTCTTTCTTTAAAAAAACGGGTTATTGCACGAAAATGACAATAAACCATTTTTTCTCTTTCTCCCAAAAATATTTTTTTTTTTTTTTTTTTTTTTTTTTTAAATAAAAATTCGAACAATATCTAAAGTCCGTGTCATTCTTTGAATGACAACAACAAGACCGTAGATATTATCGAATCGAGAAAAACATGACAAAATGACAATATTTTTGAAGATTTTTGAATTTTTCAAATTTTATGGATTTTGAAAGTTTTATATTTTCTATTTGATTTTTGAAGGTTTTATAATTTTGTATTTTGTTTTTCGAATAGATATATACAAGAGGCAGATGAAGATAGACCTTTACTCCTCGTCTTCCTCACGAAGGCGTTTGAGTGTTTCGGTTGAAGGCTTTTCAAGCCAAGGCGTGGAAGAATAAACTCAAAGCGTTCTCTTGGAAGAGCTTTGGTGAAGATGTCGCTAGCGATATTCGGACCTCACAAAATAGAGTTCCACCACACCTTTTTCCACTTGTTCACGATGAAATGATGTCGAATGTCGATATGCTTTGCTCTTGAGTGTTGAGCGTTGTTGCATGAGAGAGCAATAGCACTTTATTATCACGATGCGAGAGGATTTTGTTGAATTCAAAGCCATAGTCGGATAATTGAGATCTCATCCATAAGATTTGAGCACAACGAGGATGACATGGCTATGTATTCGACCTCTGTAGAGGAAATAGAAGTACTCATTTGCTTCTTTGAAGACCACTCACAAGCTTATCACCCAAAAGCGAGCACCTCGGGCGTGCTTGACGTGTATCTTGACAACTGCATGATCGGCATCGCATAGGCCGTTAGTGACATACCGGTGTCCTTGGTGCAAAGACCCATATTGATGGTTCCTTGGAATACCGAAAGACCCGTTTAAGCGCTTCAAGGTGCTTTTAGTAGGCAGCACGGTATCTAGCACACATGCAAGCAATGAACAAGATGTACGGTCTACTAGCGGTGAGGTACATCGAGGATCCAATCATACTACGATATTTCGTTTGGTCAATCATGATCCCTGAGTGGTCCTCATCTAGTTTGGTTCGATCAATCATGGGGGTGTCAACGAGGTCACTTGAATCAAATCCAAATTTCTTTAAGATCTCATTGCATATTTAGATTGATTTATGAAAATGCCTCGGGACTTTGTGAAATTTGTAATCCCAAGAAAAATGACATTTGTCCCATCATTGACATTTGAAATTTTGAACTCATTTCATTCGAAAACGATCACATTCCATTGGGTGCATCGAGGCAAAATAATATCATCAACATAAATTTGAACATGAATTAAATGTTTGCACGACTTCACGGTGAACAATGTAGGATCAAGCTGCTCCTTTGCTAAATCCGGTTGATAGAAGAAACTTTGTGATGTATCATACCATGCCCTTGGAGCTTGCTTTAAACCGTAAAGAGCCTTCTTCAAGCGATAAGCGTGAGTAGGATGCTCTTGATTCACAAATCCTTGAGGTTGGGTGGCGTGAGCGACTTCTTTAAGATCTCCGTTCGAAATGCCGTCTTCACATCCATCGATGACTACCATGTTCTTACTAGCGACATTAGCGAAAGATTACGATTGCCTCGATTCGAGCAAGCTGGAGCAAAAGATTCTTCAAAGTCAATACCCTCCTCTTGGCGGTATCCTTTAGCAACTAATCGAGCCTTGTTCTTCAACACATCACCATGCTCATCAAGTTTCACTTTGAAGATCCATTTAAGAGCAATAATCATAGCACGATCTGGGGCGGTACTAACTCCCATACATCAAGTCGATCAAACTCATGAATTTCATCTTGCATGGCATTGAACCACTATCTTCATTCATGGCGGTTTAACATCTTTTGGTTCGATCTTAGATAGTACGGAGTTGAAGAAGCACCATAAGGCATCGGTTGCAAGTTGTTTCCGTGTTGATACTGAGACGAGAGGATTTCAATTATGTTATCTAGTGGATGATCGTGAGTCCATTTTCTAAGGTGTTCATGTGGCGGTTGTTGAGGGGCCGAGGTAGCGAGTCGATGTCTCTGAAGAAGATGGTTCGATGATGATTCGAGGAGCAAATATGTTTTCAAATGGAGCATCTTGAGGAGTAGCAAAGGATTAACTTCATCATTGATGCGAAAGCAGTTCCATGATGTACATTTGAAGAATGATGATTTGTTGATGAGGCGAAGGATCGTGAGGCGCTTCTTGGCTTAAAGATATTGAGGCGAGGATTGACTTCATTCACGGGAATATGAGCGACCTCTGTTGTAGGGATCGACACCTCATTAGTACTTGGATCATAAAGTTCATCAAACATAGGATCAAACAATTTCTTTAAATCATCTTGAGACGGAGGTACATATGGAGTTTCTTGAGAGGAGTTTGGAACAAGGGATGAACCAATGGGACTGTTTTGAAGTGCGGGTCTGGTGGAGTGTCAGGAGCCATTTGACGGTCGACTCATCAAGCGTAACGTGAATTGTTTCCATGATATTTCGGGTTCTTTTGTTGTAGATTCGGTATCCCTTTTGTTTGGTGCATATCCTACAAATACTCCAATGTCGACTTTAGCCCTAAGTTTGCCTAAGTCTTGACCTCATTAGTTGGATAACACAATGCACCAAACACACGAAGGAAAAGAGATTAGGTTTTCTGTTGTGGACAAGTTCATATGGAGTTTTCCATGAGCAGTGTGAATCGAGGGAGCGATTTTGTGTGTAGCATGCGGTGGCAATTGCTTGACCCGGAGAAACATTGGAACCTTTGAGTAAATCGGCATTGTTCTAGCGGCTTCAACAAGAGTTCGATTTAGTCTTTCAACTACACCGTTACATTGAGGAGTTCGTGGAACACTTCTTTGATGGTGATTCCAACGCTTTCATAGAATTCACTAAGTTGTTTGTTGACAAACTCGGTTCCATTATGCATTACGATAATTACGGCGGTTTTGTTAAGTCGAACTGCAATTTGTTTGATGAGTTTGATGATGATATCGGGAGTTTCATCCTTTGTCCTTAAGAACTTGACCCGGTGAATCTAGGTAATCATCAACCACAACTAACACATATTTCTTCCCAAAGATATTACGCACCCTCATTGGTCACATAAATCCATATGAATCATATGAAGAACTTACGTGTGAGTTAGTAGGTTTGGGTTTATGGGCATACTTCTTGCTTTTCCCAATTGACATCTTTGAACAGAGATGATCCTTTTCGTACTTTAGTCTAGGTAAGCCTACAACTAAGTCCTTTACGGTGAGATCATTGATGGTGCGAAGTTCGGTGATTGAGGCAGCGATGCCATAACCATGACTTTGTTTTAGAAGCCTTTTGACAAGCAAATTGGAGAAGACTTCATCATATCTTCGATGGAGATGGTGTATAGATTAGAACCACGTGAACCTCTTAAAGTTCCTTACCATCAAGTTCTCTAACGAAGCGGTATGTTTTCGAAGGCTACTTCTAGATCCGAATCGCGAATTGACCAACGAGAGAACAAGTTGTGACCAAGACCTTCTACATAGTAAACTACGGAGATAACACTTTTGCCAACAACATAGTCTCCATAACCCATAATAGCACCAAAATGATCATTCCGAATCTAACGAGTCCGATGAATTTGCTCACGAAGTTCATGAGCCGTGACCGGTCGCATGATCATATGCTTGGAGCGACTGAGTCCGGTACCACGAGCGATTTGAGCGATCTGCGGTTGAACACGAGACAAGAATGGATAAGCGGATAATTGGGATCCCCATGCAAGAATGGGTTCCATATGGTTAGTAACAATGGTTGGAACACCCCATCGAAATAGAAGCATTTATATCGGAAAATGAGGCAATGGAATCATTGTGAATAGATGCGATACTAGTGTACGTATTAGCCACATTCACGGTGTGATCACTTCTTAAGGAATAGTTCTACCGGTAGGCATCCATTTTCTAGTGGGCATTATCGATTAGTCTTATGACCAACGGTATCCAATAATAGCCTATTTTCTTGAATGTTCTTCTGTGGGTTTCCTTTGTTTTCTAATTTTCTTTCGTTTTGCCTTTTAGCCTTTTTAGCATGAATTTTAGCATTAACAATATTAGCGGACAATTAACATCATTAGGCGAACATTAACACCACATTCATGATTAGAGGCGAATTCAAGCGAGACATCAATACAAGGTTTGCAAATAGTATCGAATTGAATTAATTACGATGCGCCTATGGCTAATACTAGAATCAACACGATTCGTTTTATTCGATTCAAACTTAAAGTTCCTAGATTGTTCTTCTACTCTTTTCGGTGCACATTCTTAGCTTGCGAGGTCCTATCATTCCTTGTATTGTCTTGAGACTTTGACTGCTCCCTTTAATGTCATGATTACTCTGTAGAGGAATGGGAACATTAGTTGGTTTTACTACTCTTTGCATCACTGTTTAGATGTCTTGGGATCTGAACTACATGCGAGCACACTAAGGTTCACTTTCTTGAAACTAGAAGTCTTGATATTTGAACTCCTAGAAGGCACACTTGAGTTCTCTTTCTTAGCATTGTGGATCTGGAATCGAACTACTTAAAGGCACACTACGGTTCACATTCAAAACATTGGGAATCGAATGAATATCATACTTGGCATTAGGCATCGAGCATGGAATCAAAGGATTAACTCTCTCACCTAATGACTTTGGGCATATTGTGATCAAGCATTCTAAGATTTCTTGAGATCGTTTGGCATATAAGCATGCATGTCCAATTGCATTATCATGAGGTTTCTCTAACTTATCCTCTTCAACAATCTCACGAGACATTCTAGGCAATCCTTAAGGGATGAGAAGTATGTTTGAACAACAAGTTTGTTGTTCACGAGATGAGGAGGACATATTTCTGAGACAAAGCATATTTATTATAAGAGTGAACCTTTGATACACCATTCTCCCCATTGGTCATGGGCATTTTCCTTTTACGACTCTTGATTCTCAATTTCCTTTTGCAATGAAGCTATTTGTTCGTTATTTTTATTCTGAGTGACCTTTATTGATTCAAATAACTCATTGAAATGACGTTTAACCTTTTCATTTTCTTCTAGAAAACTTTCATTTTCTTTTGTAATGCATTTACTAGGTTTTGAAGATGAAACGTTTGAGAATTCGAGAGTCTAAAGGAGGAGGCATTTGGGAGCTGTCATATTGTTCGTTTGACCCTTTAATTGAGAGATTTGGGCTTTCAATTTTACGATCGTGTTGCAATGAGCTTGAATCATTCATCACGTTTGTTAATTTGAAAAGCGCATCAAACTCGGAGCATCGAGGATGTCTTGATATTTGAAGTTTTGACATTTTCTTTAAGATGTTGATATTTTAGTTGTAAGTTAAAATGCTCAACCTCTAGTTTAGAAAAATGTTTAACCAAATTGTCGTGATCATCGGTTCAATTTTCTCGTTTAGTTTAGAATTAGTTTTTCAAGCTCAATGACACGATCATGGGAGACTTTCGAGGCAAGCAGATAGTTCATGAAATTGGGAAGCATTAATAGAGCAATTTGAGCGATGAAAAACACATCTTGAGCAACACATTCGATAATAAGAGTCTCATTTAATGTATGCAAGTTCTTCCTCTCAATCTCATTATATTTTAGTGCTCGCTCATAGTCACTAACTTCAACAATCATTGCATCAAATTCCTTTTCCATTCCCTTAATATCGGTTTCTATCCCTTTTAAGACTCTCAAAGTGATCTTTTAGAAGTTTAAAGAAAGGCATGACCTCGGTTAAATAACATTCTTTCATTTGTTCAAAACCCTTTCTCCTTGATTATACCGTGGGTGTGATCCTTTTCTTGCAAGTTTTCTCAAAATCAACAAATAGTTGAAATATAACGTATTGGCTAATTAAGGTCTTGCTTTTAGTGGCAATTGTTCTAGGAACAAGATGCATTGGTGTATTAGGAGGATACACGATCGCTCTAGGCATTTTCAAAGGGAGGGTTTGTTTCAACAATATTTTCGACTTTACGCTTATCTAAATCCATTTTCCGAAGACTTGTTCGGAGTCAACAATGTCGAGGCTTAAACTTGTTCAAGGAAATCCAGTTTTCCTTCTTGTAGTCATGAGGAGTGATAATTATTTTTTCTCTTTGCATTTAGGATCATTTAGTTTCTTATTCATCTTCTCCTAGTGATTTCATCTAGTTTCTTATCATCCTCTGTGCACTCAACGCAACTAGGTTTTGTCTAGGTTTAAGAATCTCATTGCCATCATAGATCACACTTTGAGCATTGCTTTTGCTATCTTTCCGTACTCGGGGTTGGGTTTATCTATAATGGGAACACTATGCTTATCGCTTAGAATTCTATGTTTAGTGACCATGTGAGCGATCGAATGGTGTTTCCTTGTATGTACAACTTGTTTTCAAGTTTGTTTTCAAAGTTTTCAGATTAGAAAAGTCTCTCAAGAGTTTTGATTCCTTTGCATTAAATTCTTGCTTAAGCATTTTCACATTTTCTTGAAGTTCTTGTTTTGCTTATTTGTTTTAGAAAGCTTTTCTTGCAAGGAATTTAATTCTTGTTTCAATACTTCTTCTCTAAAATTACTTTTCTAATGATTTGTCGCACTTGGTCATCCATTTCACGCTCACAGTGGTCAACTCAAATTTTGCACGTTGTTCATAAATAGCAACACGTTCTTTATAGGCATTTAGTTGAAATTACGAGAATCATCGGGGCACATGCGGTGTATTCATCAAAAACATAGTCATTGTTGATGCGGAAGATGCATCACTTGGTACAACTTCACTTTCACTTTGTTTCACATATTGATCATATGGGACAATATCGATATTACCCATATTTTCAATATTTGATTCAATAGTTTCGATTGATAGTACTTTGTCATGCATCTTTGCACATCGACATCATCGTATAGTTTTAGTACCTCGAGATGAGTTTGTCTTTGGAAGGGCCGACTTGTGGTGAAGAAGAGACCTTGGGAGAAACCATTGGAGAAATGCTAGCCATAAAGATTGTGTGTGCGATGGGTCCATCATCCACATCAGTCGTATGCATCACAATCGGCGACTTGAAAGGCATTCGATGATTGTGACCTATCTCACGAATAAATTGCTCATCCACATCGCATCATAGGTCTTGGCATTGCCCTCGGCTAGAAACAACAATTCCTCTTCATCAAAGCGGCACCATTGTCACGAGCTTGTACAAGCGACATCTTATCTCGAAATGTCGGCGTGCGTGGGCGCTTTGGAGATGTGCGGTTTCTTGCAATGTGTCCTCACCACCACAGTTATAACATTTGATCGGCTTAGCTTGACCTTGGTTACCATTCCTTCCTCGATTACGGTTACCAACATAACCTCTACCGACTCCACCTCTTCCACGATCATCTTGTCTTTCTGAGCTGGTTGCCCATAATTTTCCCATCTCGATCAAAGCATGGTTGTGAAGATTGGGCGGTTCGGATCTCATTGCGGTGTGAAGTTTGTTGGTGTGAGGTGAAAGTGTCTGTTTTCTTTAACCATGAGTGTCGGTTGAGTGATGAAATGTTCCATGACGACATTTGCATCGAGTTGCTTGAACCTTGGATCGAAATGGGTTTGTGATTATCATCATTCGTGGGTACAACTTGAGAAGCATTGGTGGTAATCCCATCATTTGTGAAAAAGCGGTTGAATCATTTGTAGAGCTTGTTTCTCACGACCTTTGAGCGATCAAGAATCCTCTTTTCAAACATGGCATGTCTCTCATTACGAAGGAGGAAGGCATAGAGTTGCTCATAGTTTGTATTCTTCAATCCTTTAGTGAGCTTCACAGAGGTGACAAACTTGTGCCATTCGGGATTCATGTTGTTCACAAATTTTGAGTTCGGTGAATGTTAGGCATAGTCATCACGATGTTCCTCATATCATTCACCAACTTATGAAATCTCACATAGTACTCATAGACACTCTCATCTGGTTTCATCTTGAAGTGTTCAAATTAGTCATAGAGTTGTGATTCTCTGTCTTCCATAGTTAATTCGAACACGAGAGAAGCATCTTGACATTATCCCATCTGCCTTTGCTTGGTGTTGTGATTGATCGACTTGTAGATGTCTTTAGGAAGACCTTGAAGAACAATGTTAGAAGCCACGATATCGCATCGAATCTCTTTTCTCCTTATCATCAAGCTCATCATACATTTTAGGTGCATCCATTCCGTAAATAGGAGTTCCATCTTCATTAGTATCAAGTATATCTCTAGTCGTCTCAACTCGATCACGGTCCTTCATCAATGGATTTGAGAATGTTGACACCATTTTCCTTTCAAGGCGGTACAATCGATTCGTTGAGCCCAAGAATCGTAGTCGATTCATCAAGCATGGGTGGGCAGTATCGACCCATTGCTTGAACATCCTCGACAGCGAGTGGAGATGATAGTAGGAGCGTTGGTAGACATGTTAACAGTTATACGGGATTTTATAACTCTATGATTAAACCGGAAATAGATTCTTTCACGGGTTTTACTAAATCAAGAAAACCGTAAACAATCACTCAAGTCGCTAGAAGATAATGCACCAAGTCGCTAACACCTAATTCGCTACACCCCAGTCGCTAAAGTCCCAAGTCGCTAGACAAATGCAAGTCGCTAAGTAGTAACTCGCTAAGCCTCAAGTCATAGCAAAATTTTGGCGACAATTAAGCTACTCAGTCGCTAAAGATTCAAGTCGCTAAAGAGCAACTCGCTCTGAGACCAAGTCGCTACCACCAAGTCGCTACCCGTAGTGGAGAGTCCACTACTTGTCTTGTTAATCGCTAGGTCTAAGTCGCTAACTCCAAAGCGTAACTCGCTACAAAATTGTGAAGCAAGTCGCTACGAAGAAAGAAATCCGTATATCAAGTCGCTAGCAAGAAAAACCACATAAACATCACTTTTAATCCAAAACAACCCAACCAAGATGATTCAAGCTTACCAAATGAAAACCTAAACACTTGTGATGATTCTAAACATAAAAGTACTAACAAAATCCAAGCTTTAACACAAGAAATCAACCAAATGATGCACAAACCACTAAACTTTTCAAACTCAAAACCACCTAAAAGCCACTAAAATCCAAAGATGTGCAAGATATGATCTAACCATGGCTCTTGATACCAATTGTAGGATATTAGTTTTCACATACACATCAAACCATAACACAAAGTGGCGTATAAATGGAATTCTAGAGAGAAAGTTAGAGGTTTAGGGAACTTAGTGAGAGAAAGTGAAAGATATTATTATGAGCTCCAACTCTCTACCTTGGGAGGTAGAGAGTATTTATAGTCTTACATAAATCGCCACACATCGGGTGTGGATCGGGCATACGGTGGGTAAAGACCGTCCAGTCCTCCACGGTGTTACTTAACTAAATACTACTTAACTTAAAAGAACTACGACTACGAGCTTTCTAACGATTACATATACTTGAGGTGACCGACTCTTTAATACACGGAATTTCTAATTCCTAACAACATAGGTAAAGTAGGGTACTTGTACCAAAAATATTGTTTAAGGGTTGTTTTCGGCAAAGTTTGAGTGAACGTATTTTATTCGTTACAACTCCGTTTGACGAATGGTTGGACATTTTGGAAAATAGGCTAGGTGAACTTACTTTTACTAGAAGACATCGTTTTCTAAAAAGTAATCCATCGATGTTAAAAATAACCCTCAACATGGTCACTCGCGACTATAATTTTTGGCTATTAGAAAATATATATAAGTTCTACTTGTGAAAATAGTTACGTCATCCTTATTTAAACGCGTGTAATTTAATCGTTATAAGTCCGTTTTATATGTCCGTAGCTTCGTGTTAAAGTATACTAATATATTTTTGATAAATCGGCTCATTTAGATAACGCTTAAGACTCATTTTTGACCCGTAAAAATCTGGACAGCATGCTGATTTTTCCGGAAAATATAGTTTTAAATCGTTAAACTTGAAAATAGCATAACTTTTCGTTATAACTCCGTTTAACCCGTTCAGCGACCACGTTTCGTTTTGAAGTATATTTTCTGAATATCTAGCCCAAAATATTTTACAAACTGTCAAAATTTCCAGACTTAGCAAAATTGATCAGACCTTATATTATAGTTGTCGAAATTGATTTTTCTCGCGTAATACTTATTCTAACCACTTCAAATCAATACCAAAGCTATTCTAAACCTATCATACACCTTCTTAGGGTGTCATGGGTTCCTAGACATCATCAAAAATGATATGTTTCAAGGGATTAATTATAGGATGATATATATTCATTATAAGTACTAAAAACAAATAAAGTGGTATAGATACTCATATAACTTGCATGTTTTCCTCAAGCATGATAAAAATAACCAACGTATGAATATGGAAGAATAAAAATAATCATGAAATGCTTACTAGTATAGTGATGAGGTTTTTAGAACAATGTTTCCTAAATACTCTAGTGTTTTTTTTTCAAAACCCTTAAGGAGAGTATACTAGAGTGTATAATTTAGCTTGATCTTGCAAAAACTCTTGAGTTTCTTCCTTGTTTTGTCTTGGCCGGTCTTCAAGTGAGATGGGAGGGAGAGTGTTATTTTTTTTACACCTTAAGATAAGTGCTAGTATGTGTTAAATGAGTATATAATTAAAATACTACAAGTGTAGGTCTAGTTTTTGTATATGTGTAGTCTAGAGTAAAGATATTTGTATCAAAATTTGTTGTGTCATGTATTATTGTCGACAAGGAGGCAAAAGAAAGAATGAGGTGATGTATTTTATTAGTAAATGTATATAAATGTGTAAAATTAGTTTGTAAGTTGTAAGTATAATTAAATATTTAGGGTAGCGTTAGCTAGAAATAAATTTTAACGGAACAAAATAAAATATATCGATGTCATAAAAATTATACAAATACAATTCTTACAAAAATTTAGTGAAATAATAATTATCGAGTAGTATTTCTGAAAACCGTCAGAATATATATATATAACAATTTATATACAAAATAAATTTAAAACACCGGGTAAACTAATATTATAATTTTATAGTATTAAAATGAATATAAAAATATATCAAGATAATTTCTGGAAGTGTCGGATCAAATGTTCAAAATTAATGATTACGCGATAGCGTTTATTTAATAGGAAATTATACGTTTAATGAAAAATGCAAATCCATGCATGAACTAATATGATGATGATGTTACTAATAATATGTAGACTAAATCTAGTCTATATGAAATGTCTTCAATGATTGTTCATGAATTAGCGACTAAACCACTTACGTTACGCTGCAATTTGATACTCGTAAACCTAGTTTACGATAAATGATGAATAGTGAAGCATGAATAGTGATTTTTTCCAGGAATGAATAGTGTTTCGTGAATAGTAACATTTTGAAATACGTTCTCAGAATATCAGATCGACTTCAAAAACGATGAATAGTAACCGATGAATAGTAAATTCCCGAGATGAATAGTGAAATTTTCAAAGTTTGTAAAATGACCTGAAATTACGAGTTGTCACATCACTCCTAAACTATATTTCAAGTGTTTGTAATTAACATGTAATAGGTTGCTTAATTAGGCTTTTATGTTTGTATTAAAGGCAATGCTTATGTAGAAAGCCCATAAACCTTGGCCCATATCCAATAAGAAAAGGAAGTGTAACATAAGACTGCTCATCGGTCGAAACCCGGACCGGACCAAGACCGAATCCGGCAAAAACCCTAGACCGAGACCGAATGTGGTCGGTCCGGTCCGGTCGGTCTCGGTCGATCGTCGGTCGGTCCGGTCCAACAAGGCTAAATTCGGGTTTGTGGTCGGGATGGACCGAGACCGAATCCGGAAAACCTAGACCGAGACCGGACCGCGGTCCATCGGTCGATCGGTTTCGGTTCGGTCCGGTCGGTTTGTCGATCGGTCCGGTCTATCCGGTCCGGTTGCTCACCCTATTGTAACATATTGGATTTTATAAACACATCACATAACAATATATGGTTCAAATATACAAGAGTTTTAGAGAGAGAAAGTGGAAGATGTGAGCCTTTCTAGAGAGAAAGTAAACAAAGAGAAAAGATTAGATTAGGTGAAAGGTCCAACCTCTACCTTGGGAGGTAGGGTATTTATAGTTACATACTACACGTCCTCCTTGGATGTGGATCAAGCATACAGTGGGTAAAGACCCTTCCTTCCTCCACGGTGTTACTTAAACTAATAACTAACTAATAACTACTAAATAACGTAAAGTCTACGAGCTATGATATGCTAAACAATAATTGGGGTGACCGACACTTCCTTATGGAATTTCCAATTCCTAGCAATCTCCCCCTAAGGGAGGTCACCCAATGATTTACATTTTGAATCCAAGCAATCTATCTTTGTCTTTATGCTCGAGCTCGTAGACTTCAATTCTTCAATGTCCGCAGTCTTTGTGCATTAGCAGTGATTCTTCAAAGTCCGACTTTGTACTTTTAGTGGAGGTCTTTGAACTGATCCACATCTTTGATGATCTTCGAGCTTTATTTGAGATCATCAACCACAGTAAATCTCTAGATCACCCTTTGTAGTGTTGCCTTCATGTGATGTTGTGACTTTGGATCGACATGCTCACACTTTCTGGATCATGACATCTTTTCATCAGAGTAGCGGAAGCTTTTACCGGTTCATGATATTTGCGCAGCAGTAGCGAAGCATAGTATAAAAATATCGAGCCGTTATGTAGATATGCACAAGTCATGATTTCTTCAATTAAGTGTGGATGATGTGAGCATGCGGCTTTGGATTGACATCTCAATTACGATCACCGCAACCGTCAAATGTACCGCAAACAACAAGTTAGCAATAAATCACACGAAAGTGTCTTTGATCACTTTCGTTGAATTGAGGTACACGCCAACGGTTCCCGCTGATCAATACAATCACGCACTGTGATCGGGTAGGATTCCTAAGAATCTCCTTGATGGGGTTTCGCAATGTTCTAGCCGTTCTCAACCGAGCGTCTCAAAGAAGACTACACGGAGTGAGTGAACCAAATAATTGAGATTCATCGATTGATGAAACATTGATTTGAAAACAATCGCGTATTGCTTAGAAGAAAGAGTTTTGCAATACGATGAAGGTTTTATGAGAAAGATCAATTTTCAATCAGAGATACTTTTTGAGTTTGAAATATGAATACACATTCGATGTGCTAGAGAAAAGAAGATTGCACATCGAACGGTTTTTCCAAAATTCGTCAATTCATTTCCTAGACCAAGGTTGATTCAAGAATGAATCGCCCCATCGTTTCTATCCAGTTGTCACAAGCTTGATCTTTTGCAAGATCTCACATGTCACCCACCAAGAGCTTGTTTGATGTTGGCTCTAGAAGGATTTCCATCTTCATTGTGAATACTTTACATATCACTCGGATGTTACGCAATACCACAAGGATAATCGTGGACTCTCAATATATACTTACTTTCCACATTGTGTGAGCAACAAGTCTTCATTAATTTTGTGTCCTAATGAGATTTTTGGATGATCTCGTGGCTCTAGACTTAATTGTGCACATTTGGTTCCTATGTCACATGTGAGACTAGGAGAGGGTCTCCTTCTTCAATATCAACCATCTCTAAGAGAAAGTCGATAGATAATGTAGGTTCCCGTGAGAATGAAACAAGTCCTTTTAAGAGGAACTTGAGTAGCTTGGGAAGATGTAGTGCGGTGCGTCCTTTGGGTCCATGACGTCTTGTTTTCAATTCGGTGTTACCTAGGTAATGACCGGTATATATGAATTGAACCCGGTTTACGCCTAAGGTTGAAATAATGGAGGCTATTTCTTTTCACCCTTTTCACATTTATTTCTTTTCATTCTTCAACCCCTTGATTGCTTACCAAGACTTCATTACTAGAACCTTGTTGGGTTTATTCCAGTTCTAGCTCTATCTCAGTCCGCACTATTCCCATATCTCACTTTTCTCCTTTTTTTTTATCATACCTAATGTAACACCCCAACCCGCTAAGGATAGAAGTATTACAAAATGGTGTCATATCAAAGCATACATAATGAACATAACAAAGCAGCGGAAGTCTTAAATAAATAACCAAAGGAAAATTCAGCCAACACGGCTTAAACGCTACATAAGTTCAAAGGAAATCAAAGGAATAATCCAAGACAAAAATAAGCATAATCCGAGTCTAATGAATGTCAACATAATGAAGTAGAAACTAAGATAACTAAAGCCATAAGTCCGCATATCCGCTCATCACTCAAACCCATAGCTAAGAATCCCAGCATCTAGCTTAATTACCTGCCGCATGGAAAGAAAACGCGGCTGAGCTTAAAAAGCCCAGTGAACAGATATATATAACAAACGAATAATCGAAGGGTAAGTAACGAAGGTAGAATAATCATAAGGTGCAAATGGGAATATCATAAGGCATAACGAATAGAATAGAAATGAAAGGTCAGCCCTCAACCACGAGCCCATATCATATCATATCATAATAGTTGTATCCCGAAGGGTGACCTCGAAATACCATATATAAGAGGGGAGACCTCAAGTAACAATGGAGTGATCAACTCCCATAAATGTGAAGACGCGGATTGCACCCGACATCATTCACCAGACAAAGCTCCAATCAGATTAAATCCCTCGAAACATATCATATCTAGGATGCATCCATACGCCCCCCTGGAAACAAAATGGCCAAATCATATACATATAGTGAGCTCATAATCATATCAAAATGGGGACGGTGTGGAACATCACTCAACCACACTAAAGTCATGCCATTGGTGCATCAATGACACGGTCAGGTTACCTTCCTGACTAGGAAACATATTTTGGCTCGGGTATCGGTGAAGGGTCAAAGCATATTCATATCATAAGGGTTCATATCATAATTCATATCAAAGTTTCATATCATAGTTTCATATCTGAGTTTCATATCAAAGGTTCATATAAGTTTCATATCAAAGGGAGCATAGCAAAGTCATAGGAAGCCCTAATCATTAGGCTTAGAGTACAACGTAATGAGATCAAGCTAATATCGAAAGATGTATAAGAATCACGAGAAACCTTAAGAGATAAGGTCGAATATACGTACCTTATTGAAGCAAATCACAATGAAAGTAAAATCAAGAAAGAGATCAATCCGTCTTGGAACCTATATGAATTAAATAACGTTCTATAAGAACCAGATTACTCGTTTAAGACGGCTTTCCATTTTTAGTAATCTTTCCATTTTAAGTACTTTCTATTTTAGGCAGCTTTCTATTTTAGGCAGGTTTCCATATTTAGCAACTTCCATAATTAGCAGGTTTCCATATTTAGTAACTTTCCATAATTAGCAGGTTTCCATATTTAGCAGGTTTCCATATTTAGTAAGTTTAGTCACTTATCTTAAAGTTAAATAATGAAAATGAGTGTTTTTATGATTTAAGGGTCATTTATGACAAGTTACAAAAGTTTAGGGTTTAAAATGTCAATAATGTAAAGTATAGGGTTAAAAGTGTAAATATAGCAAGTTTACTCATTTTACTCAATAAATCCATTTAGTTATTATATTAACAAGTTAATCCATCAAGTTTCATAATTTACAAAATAACCCCTTAACTTTATTAAATCATGAATTACAAAACCCTAGTTTTAGATTATGATTATCGTATCCGTTCTAAACCATTTTAACTCGATTATTACAAGATTATAAGACTCCTTATGCGATATCATTTTAGGTCGAGACTCCTTCCAATTCACCATATTATACGCCCATATTATATCAAAACAAACCATAAATCATTAGTTATCAAATCCATTAATCACATCACGATAATCATATTTTCGTAAGCTCATTAAACCCTTAACCAAAACATATATGAGTCGACAATATAGAGAGACCCAAATTCAGTTTCGTATTCATTTTTCATACCATAAACCATTCGAATTACATAGGTTAATAATCAAGGTTTTATGTATACATATGTTATCATTTTATGTGACAAAAGTACTTATGATTTTATGTGATATATAACTCGAATACAAGCCCTAGAAAACCTTTCCATAGCCACGAATTGGACAAGACAACAAAAGGAAGATACGAGGGATGATGATACGTTACCCTAGTAGCGTGTACGTGACCAAGAAACAAGAATCAAAGCAACACGATCAAAACCAAGCCTCCTTGGCTTACACAAAACCCACGGCCACAATAAACACCCCACGTCCAAGCTTATTTTCGAACCAAACACAATCACCACGTCCACCAATCGATCACACACTATCACGAGCCATTACAATAAGGTTCCATAGTCTGAAATACAAAATAAAATGAAACCAAAGATTCACTTATTATATGACTTGATATCAAAGTTCATCTCAAAGTTGCATATCAGATGGTTCATAATCATGGGTTCATAATCATAACAAACTAATGTCATAGCGAATAGAATCATATCAAAGGAATAAGTCGGAATCATATCAAAGGAATCATAGCATAAGGAAATCATAGCAAAGGGATATCATAAGTGAAGTAAAGTCAAGGATCGAATGTTATGAAATCCCTACCGAAAAGGGATAGAATATCTGCACTTTATACCGCAAACGAAACACAGCGAAATACCAAGGTCGGAAGCAAACTCCATCTCCGTGAATCTACACGAATTCATGGTGGTTTTATTAAAAACTTATTTAATTCATTACTTATTTTAGTCGGCTTTCCGGTTTAGTAACTTTCCATATTTAGCGGTTTCCAAAATAGAAGGTTTCCATTTTAGAAAGTTTCCTTATTTAGCATATTTACACAACAAGCCCTTAAGTGTCCAATTTTACATATTACACCCTCATTATCCTTATTTATCTGAAATACCCCAAGTTTCCGAATTTACAAACAAGCCCCTCTATTTTTAATAATTACATTTCGGTTTACAAATTTACCGATTTACAAAATAAACCCTAAGTCACATATTTTACTGAAAAAGGTCCTCATGTTACATTTTATACTAACACCCTCGGTCCAAAGTATATTACAAAAATAGTCTACAAGTTTTATAATTTACAAAACAACCCCTTTTTATTTTGTAACTCAATCGGTAATACAATAAAATCATCAAACCCTAACCCTAATTCCCCAAATCAAAAAAAATCATTATTCCATCATTATTTCATCATTAAGATCAGATCTAGACCATAACATAAACCCTAGGTCGATCGTTCCAATTTTGTTTATCCATTTATACATTTTTTTTTATAAAAAACCCGATTATAAACAATAATTAGACAAGGCCATTTTAGACAATAACAATTCGAATGAACATTTTTCCAGTATCATATGGGTCGTATAGGTCTTAAATAAAATGGGTTTCATACCCGGAAAATTCGTACGAATTAGATTTGATTATGATATTCATGTTTTATATGACTCACGATTACCTGTTATGATATGATTAATATCGATTATAAGATTTACTGTTGTCATCGATGATATGCTATCTTCTTGCTATGTGATCCTTTTGGATTTTTAAGTAACCATGCTTGTGTGCAATCGATTGTTGATCATTTATCTTTTGTACCTCGTTCGATTAATCTCATGGACTATGACTATCCGTGGTGTCCTTATCTGCTTGTTGTTGACCTACCATGTTTGCATTTCTGTTTATGTTACGGTTTAATTGGGTAAATGGTTCAACCTATGATGTCTAGCTTGTTAACTTGTTTAATTGCCACGTTATGTATTTAATTCATTTAATTATAGTGTTCATCTTGTATTCCTACTTGTTACGTGTATTTGCCATGTTTTGACTACCGTTATGATCGATTATGTCTTCAACTAAGGGTCTTGACTGTGTGATTGCCATGCTCGCTTATTAATTGCTTCCGCTTTCTGTAGACATTTGTTTGGCTTGTATGTCTCTGATTTCTGAATTGTTTGTGTGACATATATGTTGTGTTGATGCTTCACGCTATGTTGCTTATGTTTGATTCTTGTATATCGGTTTGTAGGTGATTGTTTATATGTCATCGATGCTTTGCTTTGCTTCGTTCTCCTTGTTATTTGTTCGTTTTGGATATCGTATAATTGTGTTACTGCGGGATCCTCATTGACTCATTCTTCTCATTTCATTGCGACTTTGTTATCCGTTCCTTTGTTTTATTTCGCATTTGATTTTATTTAGCTTCGTTTTGTTATATCATTCCTTTGGGCTTTTTAAGCTCAGTAGCATTTCTTTCTGCTGCGGTGTTAGGTTGAAGATGGGCTTTGATGGGTGAGAGTTGGATTATTTGAGTGGACCAACCCTAGATACCTTATCATTTAGATTTATTTTGTTGGGCTATTGTTTGGAGATTTCATTTTATTTTAGACATATTGGATTTTGTATTTTCCTTGTAAGTCATTCGTCATATGACTTGGTATTTTATTCTTTAAGGCTTTCGCTTGTACAATTTTATTTGTATGTTACGATATGACACGAGAATGTGACACTTCTACCACTTGTCGGGTTGGGGTGTTACAATTATGGTATAAGAGATTCGCCTATATGACTTGGTATCAGAGCCCAACAAAATATGAATTATAAAATAAGTGATATCAAGTAACACCCCAACCCGACAAGGGTAGAAGTGTCACATTCTGGTGTCATATCAGAACATACAAATAAAATTTTACAAGCGAAAGCCTTAAAGAATAAAATACCAAGTCATACAGACGAATGACTTACAAAGAAAAATACAAAATCCAATATGTCTAAAATAAAATGAAATCTCCAAACAATAGCCCAACAAAATAAATCCAAATAAAAAGGTATCTAGGGTTGGTCCACTCAAATAATCAAACTCTCGACCCATCAAAGCCCATCCTCAACTAACACTGCAGGAGAAAAGAAATCTTGGTGAGCTTAAAATCGGTGAGCGAGATATAACAAAGCAAGCTAAATAAAATCAAATGCAAAATGAAACAAGGAAGCGGATAACAAAGTCGCGGGTGAATGAGAATAATGAGTCAAAGAGGTCTGCGGAACACAATTATCTGATATCCAAGCGAGCAGATAACAAGGAGAATGAAGCAAAGCAAAGCATCGATGACATATAAACAAGCACATACAAAGCCGGGCATACAAAGGCGAAACATAAGCAATCATAGCGGCGTAGCATCCGCTGGCAGTATATGTCATACAATCAATTAAGGAAATCAAAATACACTGCCAAGCGGATGTCTGAAGCGGAAGCAATTAATGTCGATGAGCATGGCAATTCACACGAGTCAAAACTCTTAATTGAAGACTTGATCGATATCATAACAGTAGTCAAACATGGCGATCGCCAAGTAACAAGTAGGAATACGATGAACACTATAATTAAATGAATTAAATACATAGCGAGGGCAATTAAACAAGTTAACAAGCTAGGCGTCATAAGTTGAACCATCTACCAAATCAAGCGGTGGCAAAAGCGAAATGCAAACATGGCGGTCAACAACAAGCGATAAGGATACCGCGGATAGTCATAGTCCACGAGATTAATCAAGCGAGATACAAAAGATAAACGACTCGACAATCGGTTTCACACAACGCGTTACGGAAAAATCAAAGGATCGCATAACGATAAGATAGCATATCATCGGATGACAACGGTAAATCTTATATCGCATACATACATATCCTACGGTAATCGGTAGTCGTATAAACATGAATATCATAATCAATCAATGACATATAACAACCGATGCGTGAATGGAACCATGATGCGAAGTAGCGGAATGAAAGTGTGACGGATCAATGTAATGGAGTATCTATATCTTGGTAAAATGAATCATATAAGGGTATTGAGTAATGAACAAATGTCTGATTATGGTGCGTTGGGGAATACGGAAGGTACAATATAGGTTCATCAAAAGTGTAAGGGTTATCGGAAATCTACCCGAGCGAAACATATCATATCGTATCATATCATATCATAAGTAGCCATTGTATTCGGAGGGTGACCTCGGAATACCATACATAATAGGAGGAGACCTCGATAACAAATGGAGTAGCTAGCTCCCGGAAATGTGAAGAGCGGATTGCACCCGAGCATCATTCACCGGACAAAGCTCCATCGGATCAAATCCCTGAAACATATCATATCTAGGATGCATCCATCGCCCCGAAACATAGTGGCCAAATCATATACATATATTGAGCTCATAATCATATCATAATGGGAATGGTGTGGAACATCACTCAACCACGCGCTAAAGTCGTACCATTGGTGCATCAATGACCGCAGTCGAGTTACCTCGTGACTAGAAACATATTTTGGCTCGGGTATCAAGCGAAGGGTCAAAGCATATTCATATCATATCATAAGGGTTCATATCAAAGTTCATATCGGAGTTCATATCAAAGTTTCATATCGGATGGTTCATAATCGGAGGTTCATAATCATAACAAACTAATGTCATAGCGAATATAATCATATCAAAGGATTAAGTGGAATCATATCAAAGGATCATAGCATAAGGAAATCATAGCAAGGGATATTATAAGTGATGTAAAGTCAAGGATCGAAAGTCGGGAGAAATCCCTCTTGAAAGGGATAGAATATCATGCCTTATCTGTAAACGAAACACAACGAAATACCAAGGTCGGGAAGCAAACTCCATCTCGGTGAATCTACGAATTCATGGTGGTTTATTAAAACTTATTTAATTGATTACTTATTTTAATCGGCTTTCCGGTTTAGTAACTTTCCATATTTAGCTGGTTTCCAAAATAGAAGGTTTCCATTTTAGAAAGTTTCCTTATTTAGCATATTTACACAACAAGCCCTTAAGTGTCCAATTTTACATATTACACCGCATTATCCTTATTTATACGAAATACCCCCAAGTTTCGAATTTACAAACAAGCCCCTCTATTTTAATAATTACATTTTGGTTTACAAATTTACCCGATTTACAAAATAAACCCCTAAGTCACATATTTTATGAAAAAGGTCCTCATGTTACATTTTATACTAACACCCCCTGGTCCAAAGTATATTACAAAAATAGTCCACAAGTTTTATAATTTACAAAACAACCCCTTTTTATTTTGAAGACTCAATCGATAATACAATAAAATCATCAAACCCTAACCCTAATTCCCTAAATCAAAAACAATCATTATTCCATCATTATTTCATCATTAAGATCATATCTAGACCATAACATAAACCCTAGGTCGATCGTTCCAATTTTGTTTATCCATTTATACATTTTTTTATAAAAAACCCGATTATAAACAATAATTAGACAAGGCCATTTTAGACAATAACAATTCGAATGAACATTTTCCGATTATCATATGGGTCGTATAGGTCTTAAATAAAATGGGTTTCACACCGGAAAATTGGTATGAATTAGATTAGATTTTATACACATTTTATCCTCAAAATTATTACGATTGATCCAAGATATAACAACTCAAACAACCATTTTCCAGACCTTTATGATGACTAAGACACCCATAAAATTATGTACACCACCGGAGAATTCATATAACCCGATCTATAGTTTTCATACATTTTAAGCATGTAATTCCCATTCGACTATTTAAACATGCATGATTCTTTGTTTATCATTTTATTTAGGTCATATATGATATAAATAGTATGAAAAAATACCCAATCGATTTTAGGACGTGTGGATCAAGCGCATGAATTTCATACCTATCGGATGAAGAATCGACCAAAGAAAATCACCCGATCGAACCAAGCCTCCAACAAACCAAAACCTATTTTTCCCAGCTACTCTTGATGATGAAGAACCCCGAAAAATGCTAGATCCCTTCCAGAAATTCGTATGGAGTCGTGGTGAATTTTTGTGTGTGTTTTTGAATTGAAAAGGAATGTGTAAATGTGATTTAATGTAATTGATTTTGTGATTAATGGGGGGAAGCCTATATGGCCGGCCATCGAGGAGACCAAATTTTGACTTTCCAATCTTATCTTTTCCAAGTGTATGTAGTCCTTTTTGTAGTCTAGGTTAATTGTGTACATGTTGTAGAGTTATTTGGTACATTAGGACTTATTTATTTATGTTCTTTTAATTCATAACATAAGTTTATTATTTTCATAATGTGTATATTATTGATAATATAACTTGTTAAGCGATGTTGACGTGTTTTCGAGTTTGTAAAATTTTAAGTTTGAGGGCAAAATTGTCTTTTCACAGCGTTGAGATTTTAGGGTTTTACAACTCTTCCCTACAAAAGAAAATTTTAAGTCCTCGAAAATTGAAATCGCAGGGTACCACAGAGGCGAGCGAGTTTAAAGCGAGGCGTAACAATTCATAGTCCCATAGATCATACCGATTTCGATTTCCAAAGCGTGCCAAACTTATACATAACGGATGTCGATCACGAATTCTCTCAATGATGCGAATTCAAAACTATCATGAAGAGTGCCAAATAACGGATATAAGCCTTATTCCATTCACGTACCAACCCGAGGCATTTCCCAACCGTCGTATGATTTCAATAAGTTCAAATGATATGATCTCGGTATTATCGCGTTGATCGAGCGTCATAATACTTGCATCGCATAACAAGTCCTTATTGTCATCATATTACGTCCGGTCATGACAAATCCATAACCAATATCATAACAAAGCGGATCATATCTGAGATACCAAGTAACATACCAAAGCGAGACGGATCACATACATACGGCATATACCGCATCAAAACAACTTACCATACCACAAAGAAGGCCATCAACTAGCATAAAGCGGTTCCTCATGACTCATTCGGCGATCAAAAGAAAAGCGAGATATTAACAAAATACCAAGCGATAAAGCTTCACGATTCAAACCGAGTTCGAACAAATCAAGAAAAACAATACCGATCAGAATCACTTAACGGGATATCAAACCGCCTCAAAGCGCATGACAAGCGAATAGGAGTAACACCGATCGCGCCAAATCATATGAAGTAGATGAACCCTCTCGCCACGGTTGAATCTTGTCTCCGTCTTTGCGTCTTTGGTTGGTCCATCCGACTTCCTCGGCTGACATCCACGATGCCTCCGGCGACCGACGATCGGGTGTGGCTCTGCTTCACGAACCTCTCCATTCGGGAGGCTGTTGCGACAACGCGAGTTCGGTACCACCATCTTGGCTCCACGGGTAATCTCCATCTAACGATCGACAAGCG
This sequence comes from Chrysanthemum lavandulifolium, assembly GCA_022545495.1. Lineage (NCBI taxonomy): Eukaryota > Viridiplantae > Streptophyta > Magnoliopsida > Asterales > Asteraceae > Chrysanthemum > Chrysanthemum lavandulifolium. The sequence goes on from CM040238.1 coordinate 78,056,464, forward strand.
GATGTGCGAAGACAAAATAATAAAATCAAATGTGAAGAAGAAGACCAAAGCGGTGAAGACAAAAGATTATCAGAGTCAAATCGAATGGCGGTCAAAAGGAATGTAATAGATCATAACGAGCGGAAGCTAGTGTCTACCCAGTCCTCGAGGTCAATCCTAAGGTCAACAAGGCGAAACCTTAGCTCACGATACCATAATTGTAACACCTGACCCGACAAGCGTAGAAGTGTCACATTACGGTGTCATGTCGGAACATACAAATAAAATTTTACAAGCGAAAGCCTTAAAGAATAAAATACCAAGTCATATAGGCGAATGACTTACAAGGAAAATACAAAATCCAATATGTCTAAAATAAAATGAAATCTCAAACAATAGCCCAACAAAATAAATCCAAATAAAAAGGTATCTAGGGTTGGTCCCTCAAATAATCCAACTCTCACCCATCAAAGCCATCTTGACCTAACACTACTTGGGGAAAAGAAATCTGGTGAGCTTAAAAAGCCAGTGAGCAGATATAACAAAGCAGCTAAATAAAATCTGAAATGCAAAATGAAACAAGGAAATGGATAACAAAGTCGCGTGAATGAGAATAATGAGTCAAAGAGGTGCTGCGAACACGATTATCTGAGATATCCAAAGCGAGCGGATAACAAGGAGAATGAAGCAAAGCAAAGCATCGATGACATATAAACAAGCACATACAAACCCGGGCATACAAAGTGAAACATAAGCAATCATAGCGGTAGTAGCATCCACACAACGTATATGTCATACAATCAATTAAGGAAATCAAAATACATACAAGCCAAGCAGATATCTACTGGAAGCGGAAGCAATTAATTGTCGATGAGCATGGCAATTCACACAGGTCAAAACTCTTAATTGAAGACTTGATCGGTATCATAGCAGTAGTCAAAACATGGCGATCACAAGTAACAAGTAGGAATACGGTATGAACACTATAATTAAATGAATTAAATACATAGCGGGGCAATTAAACAAGTTAACAAGCTAGGCGTCATAAGTTGAACCATCTACGAATCAAGCAGTAGCATAGCAATGCAAACATGGCGGGTCAACAACAAGCGAGATAAGGATACCACGGATAGTCATAGTCCACGAGATTAATCAAGCGAGGTACAAAAGATAACTTGACTCGACAATCGGTTTCACACAAACACGGTTACGAGGAAAAATCAAAGGATCGCATAGCGGTAAGATAGCATATCATCGGATGACAGCGGTAAATCTTATATCGCATACATACATATCTACTGAGTAATCGGTGAGTCGTATAAACATGAATATCATAATCAATCCAATGACATATAACAACCCGGTGCGTGAATGGAACCATAGTCGAAGTAGCGGAATGAAAGTGTGACGGATCAATGTAATGGAGTATCTATATCTTGGTAAAGTGAATCATATAAGGGTATTGAGTAATGAACAAATGTCTGATTATGGTGCGTTGGGGAATCGGAAGGTACAATATAGGTTCATCAAAAGTGTAAGGGTTATCAAATCTACCGAGCCGAAACATATCATATCGTATCATATCATATCATAAGTAGCCATTGTATTCGGAGGGTGACCTCGGAATACCATACATAATAGGAGGAGACCTCGGTAACAAATGGAGTAGCTAGCTCCCGAGGAAATGTGAAGGCGGATTGCACCCGACATCATTCACCAGACAAAGCTCCAATCAGATCAAATCCCTCGAAACATATCATATCTAGGATGCATCCATACGCCCCCCGGAAACATAGTGGCCAAATCATATATCATAATGGGGACGGTGTGGAACATCACTCAACCACACTAAATCATGCCATTGGTGCATCAATGACACGGTCAGGTTTCCTTCCTGACTAGGAAACATATTTTTGGCTCGGGTATCAAACTGAAGGGTCAAAGCATATTCATATCATATCATAAGGGTTCATATCAAAGTTCATATCAGAGTTCATATCAAAGTTTCATATCAGATGGTTCATAATCAGAGGTTCATAATCATAACAAACTAATGTCGGGCGAATAGAATCATATCAAAGGATTAAGTGGAATCATATCAAAGGATCATAGCATAAGGAAATCATAGCAAGGGATATTATAAGTGAAGTAAAGTCAAGGATCGAAAAGTCGGAGAAATCCCTCTTGAAAAGGGATAGAATATATGTACCTCGTACATAAACGAAACACAATGAAATACCAAGGTGAAGCAAACTCCATCTCCGTGAATCTACGAATTCATGGTGGTTTTATTAAAAACTTATTTAATTGATTACTTATTTTAGTCGGCTTTCCGGTTTAGTAACTTTCCATATTTAGCGAGGTTTCCAAAAATAGAAGGTTTCCATTTTAGAAAGTTTCCTTATTTAGCATATTTACACAACAAGCCCTTAAGTGTCCAATTTTACATATTACACCGCATTATCCTTATTTATATGAAATACCCCAAGTTTCGAATTTACAAACAAGCCCCTCTATTTTAATAATTACATTTCGGTTTACAAATTTATCCGATTTACAAAATAAACCCCTAAGTCACATATTTTACGAAAAAGGTCCTCATGTTACATTTATACTAACACCCCTGGTCCAAGTATATTACAAAAATAGTCCACAAGTTTTATAATTTACAAAACAACCCCTTTTTATTTTGAAGACTCGATCGGTAATAGAATAAAATCATCAAACCACAACCCTAATTCCCCAAATCAAAAACAATCATTATTCCATCATTATTTCATCATTAAGATCGGATCTAGACCATAACATAAACCCTAGGTCGATCGTTCCAATTTTGTTTATCTATTTATACATTTTTTTAAAAAACCCGATTATAAACAATAATTAGACAAGGCCATTTTAGACAATAACAATTCGAATGAACATTTTTCCGGTATCATATGGGTCGTATGGGTCTTAAATAAAACACAACATATCTGACATACAATCAATTGAAATCGAGAAGACATACAAGCCAAGCAGATATCTACGAAGCGGAAGCAATTAAATAATAAGTGAGCATGGCAATTCACACAGTCAAAACCCTTAGTTGAAAACATGACCCGATTATCATACGATGGAAGTACTAATTTGATCAACACATGGCGGTCGCACGTAATAAGTAGAATCGGTATAAAGATATAATTAAATGAATTAAAGACATAGCGAGCAACTAAACAAATTAACAAGCGGGCGTCACAAAGCCGAACCGTTTAGCCAAACAAATTAACAAACGAAATGCAAACATGGCGGTCAACAACAAGCGAGATAGGAAACTATCGAGATAATCATAGTCCGAAATTATACGAACAAGTACAAAAATAAGCAGACAAAACTATCGATTACACATTGGCATGGTCACGGACAATTGGAGGGTCACATGCGGTGAGATCACATATCATCGAGTTGAAAACAAGTAACTCGAGATAACCACATATTAATCACATCATAGCGGGATAATCGGTGAGTCACATAAAACATGAATAGCATAATCAAATTCAATAAGCATATAATAACTTGATGCGTGAATGGAGCGATAGTATGAAATAACGGAATGAGAGTGTGACAGATCAAAGAAATGGAATATATATATCTTGGTAGTAGAGTGAGTCATATAAGGGTATTGAGTAATGAACAAGTGTCTGATTATGGTGCGTTGGGAATACGGAAAGTACAATATAGGTTTATCAAAAGTGTAAAGGTTATCGAAATCTACGAGGCGAAAACATATCATATCATATCATATCATAAGTAGCCATTGTATTCGGAGGGTGACCTCGGAATACCATACATAATAGGAGGAGACCTCGATGTGATGGAGTGATCAACTCCAGGAAATGTGAAAGAGCGGATTGCACCCGACATCATTCACCATATATATCTATCAAAGCAGATCAAATCCTCGAAACATATCATATCTAGGATGCATCCATCGCCCCGGAACATATCATAGTGGCCAAATCATATACATATAGTGAGCTCATAATCATATCATATCATAATGGGGGCGGTGTGTATCATCACTCGTACACCCGGAGTCATGCCATTGGTGCATCAATGACGGTCATGTTACCTTCGTGACTAGGAAAACATATTTGGCTCGGGTATCAAACTGACGGGTCAAAGCATATTCATATCATATCATATCATAAGGGTTCATATCAAAGGTTCAGAAGTAAAAGGTTCATATCACGTTTCCATAACATAAGTTCATAATCAGAGGTTCATAATCAGATGGTTCATAATCAGATGGTTCATAATCATAAGGTTCATAATCAGGGGTTCATTATATGTGAACTATCGATATGCACCTGATATGAACTTTGATATGAACCCTTATGATATGATTATGCTTTGACCCTTGGTTTGATGCAGGGCCAAATATGTTTCCTAGTCGGAAGGTAACGACCGTGTCATTGATGCACCAATGGCATGACTTTAGTGTGGTTGGTGATGTTCACACCGTCCCCATTATGATATGATTATGAGCTCACTATATGTATATGATTTGGCCACTATGTTCCGGGGCGTATGGATGCATCCTAGATATGATATGTTCGTTGATCTGTTTGAGATATATATGGTGAATGATCGGGTGCAATCCGTCTTCTGATTCTGAGCTAGCTACTCCATTTGTTCTTGAGGTCAATAGCCTTGACAAAATAAATCCAATTATAAGGTATCTGGGTTGGCCCACTCAAATAATCCAACTCTCGACCCATCAAAGCCCATCTTCAAACCTAAAACTGCGGGAAAAGAAATCTTGGTGAGCTTAAAAAGCCAGTGAGCAGATATAACAAAGCGAAACTAAATAAAATCAAATGCAAAATGAAACAAAGGCGGATAACAAAGTCGCGTGAAATGAGAGTAATGAGTCAAAGAGGATCTGCAGAACACAATTATCTGGATATCCAAAATGAGCAGATAACAAGGAGGCGGCGAAACAAAGCATCGATGATATATAAACAAGCACATACAAACCGGACATACAAGAGGCGAACACTGAGCAAACATAGCGGGCATAGCATCCACACAGCGTATATGCCATACAATCAATTCGAAATCAAAATACATACAAATAGCGGATATCCACGGGAAGCGAAAGCAATTAATTAATCGATGAGCATAGCAATTCACAGGACAAAACTCTTAATTGAAGACATGATCGATGTCATAGCGGTAGTCAAAACATGGCGGTCACAAGTAACAAGTAGGAATACGATATGAACACTATAAGTAAATGAATTAAATACATAGCGGGGCAATTAAACAAGTTAACAAGCTGGGCGTCGAAGTTGAACCATCCACCAAATCAAGCGATAGCATAAGCAATGCAAACATGGCGGTCAACAACAAGTGAATAAGGACACCATGGATAGTCATAGTCCGCGAGATTAATCGAGCAGTACAAAGCTAAACGGATCAACAATCGATTTCACACAAGCACGGTTACCAGACAAATCAAAGGATCACGTAACGGTAAGATAGCATATCATCGAGATGACAACGGTAATCTTATAATCGCATATTAATCATATCATAACAGGGTAATCAGTAGTCATATAGAACATGAATATCATAATCAAATCCAATAAGCATATAATAACCCGGTACGTGAATGGAACCATAGTCTGAAGTAACGGAATGAAAGTGTGTCATATCAATGTAATGAAGTATCTATATCTTGGTAAAAGTGAATCATATAGGGGTATTGAGTAATGAACAAGTAGTACAGATTATGGTGCGTTGGAGAATGTAGATGGTACAATATATGTATATCAAAAGTTTAAGGGTTATCAGAAATCTACCCGAGCCCGGAAACATATCATATCATATCATATCATAAGTAGCCATTGTATTCGGAGGGTGGCCTCGGAATACCATACATAATAGGAGGAGACCTCGGTAACAAATGGAGTAGCTAGCTCCCGAATTGTGAAGGCGGATTGCCCGACATCATTCACCATATATATCTCCAAAGCAGATCAAATCCTCGAAACATATCATATCTAGGATGCATCCATACGCCCCGGAAACATAGTGGCCAAATCATATACATATAGTGAGCTCATAATCATATCGAATGGGGATGGTGTGGAACATCACTCGACCACGCTAAAGTCATGCCATTGGTGCATCAATGACATGGTCGAGTTACCTTCGACTAGGAAACATATTTGGCTCGGGTATCAAGCGAAGGGTCAAAGCATACTCATATCATAATGGTTCATATCAAAGTCATATCGAGTTCATATCAAAGTTCATATCAAAGTTGCATATCGGATGGTTCATAATCGGGGTTCGTAATCATAACAAACTAATATCATAGCGAATAGAATCATATCAAAGGAATAAGTCGGAATCATATCAAAGGGATCATAGCATAAAATCATAGCAAAGGGATATCATAAGTGAAGTAAAGTCAAGGATCGAATGTTATGAAATCCCTCTTGAAAAGGGATAGAATATCATACCTTATACATAAGCGAAACACAATAGAAATACCAAGGTCGGAAGCAAACTCCATCTCGTGAATCTACATGAATTCATATTTGGTTTTATTAAAAACTTATTTAATTGATTACTTATTTTAGTCGACTTTCCAGTTTAGTAACTTTCCATATTTAGTGGGTTTCCAAAAATAGAAGTAGAAAGTTTCCTTATTTAGCATATTTACACAACAAGCCCTTAAGTGTCCAACTTTACATATTACACCCTCATTATCCTTATTTATATGAAATACCCCCAAGTTTCCAGAATTTACAAACAAGCCCCTCTATTTTTAATAATTACATTTCGGTTTACAAATTTTTATGAGTGTCTTAGTCATCATAAAAGTGCGGAAAAATGGTTGTTTGAGTTGTTATATCTTGGATCAATCGTAATAATTTTGAGGATAAAAGCGTGTATAAAATCTAATCTAATTAAATGCAATTTTCCGGATTATGAAACCCATTTTATTTAAGACCTATCGACCCATATAATCTTGGAAAAATGTTCATTGAATTGTTATTGTCTAAAATGGCCTTGTCTAATTATTGTTTATAATCGGGTTTTTTATAAAAAAAATGTATAAATGCATAAACAAAATTGGAGCGATCGACCTAGGGTTTATGTTATGGTCTAGATCTGATCTTAATGATGAAATAATGATGGAATAATGATTGTTTTGATTTGGGGAATTAGGGTTAGGGATTGATGATTTTATTGTATTCTGATTGAGTTTCAAAATAAAAAGGGGTTGTTTAAGTAAATTATAAAACTTGTGGACTATTTTTGTAATATACTTTGGACCAGGGGTGTTAGTATATAATGTAACATGAGGACCTTTTTATAAAATATGTGACTTAGGGGTTTATTTTATCGTCGGGTAAATTTATAAACCGAAATGTAATTATTAAAAATAGAGGGCTTGTTTGTAAATTCGGAAACTTGGGGGTATTTCGTATAAATAAGGATAATGAGGGTGTGTCGTAAAATTGGACACTTAAGGGCTTGTTGTGTAAATATGCTAAATAAGAAAACTTTCTAAAAATGGAAACCTTCTATTTTTAGAAACCTGCTAAAAATGGAAAGTTACTAAAACTGGAAAGCCGACTAAAATAAGTAATCTGAATTAAATAAATTTTTAATAAAACCGGTCATGAATTCATGTAGATTCGCGGAGATGGAGTTTGCTTCCGACCTTGGTATTTACTGTTGTGTTTCGTTTGCGGTATAAAGTCGAGATATTCTATCCCTTTCGTGAGGATTTCTCTAACATTCGATCCTTGACTTTACTTCACTTATGATATCGGGTGCAATCCTTGTAAATATATTTATACAAGATTAAATCTTAGCACAAGATTAAAAATCGATTCACCTATCATTGTGAAAGCGAGCCTATATTAATTACTTGTAAAATCGACGCATTCTTTAAATACATATCACACGTTAATATATTGTGATTGGACCTGCTATAAATATATTACACGCCCCATATGTACCAAGTTCTTTAAAATAATGTCACACGTTCTCTGACCAAGTCTTTTTTTTTTCCAATTATTTGTACCAACTTTAGTAGAGATGGGAATTGACAAATTTGGAAAGAAGAGTATGTATAAAATCCACATTTACTTCACACGCTCCACCATTCTAATTTGAATATCTCATTTATGTATAACTTGTTTCCAAACTTATAACGACGCTCCCCTTATCCCTTGTTATTATAACACCTTCACCTTCCTCTCTTTTTCATTCGATAAAACAAAGAAACACAACTTCTGTTACTCTTTTGTTCTCTTTCAAGACCAAGTGTTCGAGGGTGCCGTGGTGATCAGTTCGTGTGACCTTGGCTTCGATAGGTGTTGGGTGATTCATTTGAGTTTGGTTGCTGGAATGATCGTGTGACCTTGGCTTCGATAGGTGTTGGGTGATTCGTTTGAGTTTGGTTGCTGGAATGATCGTGTGACCTTGGCTTCGATAGGTGTTGGGTTAGATTCATGTGCCCTGTGTTTCGTTCATATATCCGACCCAAAGGTATCTCCATCATCTCGTTGTTTTATCCATACGACCTATGAGTAATATATACGACCAGAAAATGAATCATATATACGGTTATAACAAGTAAAAAGAGTCATTGTTTCGCAAAACATAAGCATTCGAATAGCATGAAATCATTAATGTGTAAGCTGGAACATGTCACAGAAAATCAGTAAGCATGTGTCTCATGGGTTGTGTTTATACTAGGGAAATTGTGTGCATGGTCATGTCTTGATGTATATGTGTGAGTGTTATTACGTGTTATAGAGGTGGTTTGGGTCTCATTGATATGTGCGTAACAGACAATCAATACAGAATATAGTGCGTTGAGGAATACAGAAGGTACAATATGGGTATATCAATAGTGTAAGGTGCGTCGAAATCCATCCGAGCCAACAAAACAAATCAATATCAATAGTGGCAATAGTCGCCATTAGTATCCAATAGTAGCCATTGTATTGGAGGGTGACCTCGGAATACCAAACCAATAGGAGGAGACCTCGGTAACCAATGGAGTAGCTAGCTCCCGGGTGTGAAGGCAGCGTGTGCACACGACATCATTCACGAGACGGATCATAACATATCGGATAACAGAACAAATCTAGGATGCATCCATCGCCCCTGCGAGACGAGATAGTGGCCATACAATATATATCGAGCTCATAATCGAGATAGCGAGAAGGGGCGGTGTGGAACATCACTCAACCACACTAGAGTCATGCCATTGGTGCATCATGACACGGCCATGTTACCTTCATGGCTAGGGAACAATATTTGGCTCGGGTATCAATCGAAGGGTTAAACAAAGGTCCACGGTGTAGCAATATGTCGGTCATCACGATCGAGGTTCAATATCGGTAGCTCACAATTCAAGGTTCATAGCAGTCAATATCAAAGTCCAATATCAAGGTTCGATGCCAGAGGTTCAATAACGAGGTTCGGTAACAAAGGTCCAATAACGAGAGGATCAATGCAATGGTTCAATATCGGAGGGTCAATAGCAAAGGAAATCATAGCAATGAAATATCGTGGCGAACAAAGTCAAAGGATCGAGAAAGTCATGAAATCCCTACGAAAAGGGATAGAATATACATACCTTATGTAAAGCAAGACAAAATAATCGGGAAGCACAAAGCTGAAGCTACTCCTTCTTCACACGATCTACATGAATTAATAATTATACGTATTATTTATAATTCCACGAATGTAAAGCGGTCCTTTAATATTGGGTTACATACTTAACATATTTTAGAGTTTTATGTTATAAAATAATAACGTGCTTTTTAGACAATATTGAATAATGTTATGACAAATGACGGTATGAGACCACCTTGAAAATTACATAACATACGCTACTCTGTCATGTACTCTTTTCTATTTTACATGTATATATATACTCTTGAGAACAAACTAAAATGTTGTCCCTTTCTTGACTACCTTAAAATGCTCGACTCTTTTAAAACGTTCACATGATACTTGTGATGTTATTAATTGTGGGTTATTTGTCTTGTGGGATTGCCATGTTCACTTCTAATTAATTGCTTCCAGCTTGCTTTTAGTTTTACGTTGGCTTATTTATATTCGATTTCTGATGCGAGTGTGTGCTATTCTTATGTTGAGTGAATCGGCGTTTGGTATGTTGATTTGATTTGGTGCTTGTATGTACATTTGCTTATATGTGATTATATATATGTCATGGATGCGTTGCTTCTTTGTGTTCTCCTTGATTGTTGTTCTTGTTGGATATACTGTATAATTGTGTTGCGGGATCCTCATTGACTCATTGTTTCCTTTCCGTTGCAACCTTGCTATTGTTCCTTTGTTTCATTTCGTATTTTGCTTTTGTTTAGCTTCGTTTTGTTATATATGTTCCTTTGGGCTTTTTAAGCTCGACCGCATTTCTTTTCTGCGGCGGGTTTTAGGTTTGAAGATGGGCTTTGATGGGTGAGAGTTAGATTATTTGGTGGGCCAACCCTAGATACCTTATCATTTGGATTTATTTTGTTGGGCTATTGTTTGGAGATTTCATTTTATTTTAGACATATTGGATTTTGTATTTTTCCTTGTAAGTCATTCGTCTATATGACTTGGTATTTTATTCTTTAAGGCTTTCGCTTGTACAATTTTATTTGTATGTTCTGATATGACACCAGAATGTGACACTTCTACCCTTGTCGGATTGGGGTGTTACAATTAACACCCCAACCAGGCAAGGGTAGAAGTGTCACGGTCAATGTCATATCGAGCTATCTGAAGCGAAAGTCTTAGAACAAAGTATCAAGTCATTTAAACAATGATTTACAAGGAAAATTAAAACCAAAATGTCTAAGATAAATGAAATCTCAAAACAAAAGCAGCCAAAATAAGTCCAAATAATAAGGTAACTAGGGTTAGTCACTCGGATAATCCACTCTGGCCCAATCAAAGCCCATCTTCAAACCTAAGACCTGCCGATGAAAAGAAATGCGGTGAGCAAAAAAGCCCGATGAATTGATATAACAAGCGAAAGCTAAATAAATCGAAATGCGAAATGAAACAAAGGAAGCGGATAACAAAGTCGCGGAAATGAGGACAATGAGTCAATGAGATCTGCGAGAACACAATTATACTGAATATCCAAAAGCGAACAGATAACAAGGAGAGCGAAGCAAAGCAAAGCATCGATGACATATAAACAAGCACCTACAAACCGGACATACAAGGCTGAAACATAAGCAACATAGCGGTAGTAGCATCCACACAACATATATGTCATACAATAAATTCGAAATCGGGAGACATACAAGCCAAACAAATGTCTACAGAAAGCGGAAGCAATTAATAATAAGTGAGCATGGCAATTCACACAGTCAAAACCATAGTTGAAGACATAATCGATTATCATAACGGTAGTCAAAACATGGCGATCCACGCAACAAGTAGGAATACAGTATGAACATTATAATTAAATGAATTAAATACATAGCGGGGCAATTAAACAAGTTAACAAGCTAGACCTCATAAGTTGAATCATTTACCCAATCAAATCGTAACATAAGCGAAATGCAAACATGACGGTCGGCAACAAGCGAGATAAGGGTACCACGAATAGTCATAGTCCACGAGATTAAATCGAGCGAGGTACAAAGGTAAGCGGATCAACAATCATTGCACACAAGCATGGTTGCGGACAAATCAAAGGATCACATAACGGTAAGATAGCATATCATCGGATGACGGGTAATCTTATATCGCATACATACATATCATACAGTAATCGGTAGTCGCATAAACATGAATATCATAATCAATCCAATGACATATAATAACCGATGCGTGAATGGAACCATAATAAAATAGCGGAATGAAAGTGTCGGATCAATGTAATGAAGTATCTATATCTTGGTAAAAGTGAATCATATAGGGTATTGAGTAATGAACAAGTGTCTGATTATGGTGCGTTGGGGAATACGGAAGGTACAATATAGGTTTATCAAAGTGTAAGGGTTATCAATCTCTGCGAGCCGGAAACATATCATATCATATCATATCATAAGTAGCCATTGTATTCGGAGGGTGGCCTCGAATACCATACATAATAGGAGGAGACCTCGGTAACAAATGGAGTAGCTAGCTCCCGGTGTGAAGACGCGGATTGCACCGACATCATTCACCATATATATCTCTAAACAGATCAAATCCCTCGAAACATATCATATCTAGGATGCATCCATCGCCCAGGAAACATAGTGGCCAAATCATATACATATAGTGAGCTTATAATCGTATCATAATGGGGACGGTGTGGAACATCACTCAACCACACTAAAGTCATGCCATTGGTGCATCAATGACACGGTCGAGTTACCTTCGACTAGGAAACATATTTGGCTCGGGTATCGTAATGAAGGGTCAAAGCATATTCATATCATAAGGGTTCATATCAAAGTTCATATCAAAGTTTCATATCGGAGTTTCATATCGGAGTTTCATATCAAAGGTTCATATAAGTTTCATATCAAAGGGAGCATAGCAAAGTCATGGGAAGCCCTAATCATGAGGCTTAGAGTACAGCGTGTGATTCAAGCTAATATCGAAAGATGTATAAGAATCACGAGAAACCTTAAGAGATAAGGTCGAATATCATGCCTTATGCGGAGCAAATCACAATGAAGGTAAAATCAAGAAAGGAGATCAATCCCGTCGCCCGGAACCTATATGAATTAAATAACGTTCTATATGAATCAGATCACTCGTTTAAGACGGCTTTCCATTTTTAGCAGGTTCCCATTTTTAGTAATCTTTCCATTTTAGGTACTTTCTATTTTAGACAGGTTTCTATTTTTAATAACTTTCCATAATTAGTAGGTTTCCATATTTAGTAACTTTCCATTTTATAGTCGATACACTTAACTCCAATGTACACGCTTCTTATTACCCTTGTTTTAACTTGATACAAAAATAGACTAACATGATCATCAGTCGATTTATAAGGCCTTCTTCCTTTGATATTTTAAGTAGTTACCATGGTCGACAAATGGCTGAAAATAAGGTCACCGAAGCAGTTTAAACACACGACTTCACAACAGTTTACATAGCTTACGTATTTTTATTATTTATGTGGGGTTTGTGATCAATTTAACGAGGCTGTCAAGTGAATAATAGCATGGTTCACATGTTCCAAAATAGAAACAATAGTCGTCATAAATATTTCATATCTCACGTTTTAGAGCGGGTTATAAGCACGTATAGTCCTTTCATATAACTATATTATTAACGAAACATTTGGACTAAGTTTCAAATCTTATCGTATAAATCGGTAAAACACAAGGGCGTTTATGGAGTTACCTTTGAGTCGGCTTATCACGAGAGGAGCACAAGCACAAGAGATTTGGCATGAATAAACTAAGCACCACGGATACCCTTGAATAAAATGTCACACGATTAAAACCTCCTTCAAAGCAAGCTTGTCGCCTCGATTATCAAGACAAATGGATCATTTGGTTTTGTTAGATGTTGTGTGTTTTGTTTGGTTGCGGGCCAATGTAAGAGAGAAGAATATCACGGTTCACACATATAAGGCAAAGCGTGTTTAGGTTTTAGGAAGGTAATAATTTTATTGATATGGCATAAAAGTGATTGGCGAGATTTGTGGACTTTAATTTCGAGTTCTTATCTTTTGTTTATCAATCGCGCATGGCGTTGATGGGCTTCGATTGGTATCTTCACTTGAGCAAAATAAGGAAATGACCATAATGTTGTAGTAACTCAGGGTATTTTAAATTTAGGATAGATTAGTTTAGTTATTATTAATTAATATTAAGTATTTTAATTATAGGGTATAGTCCATAATGTAATATTGTTAAATAATTCAAACTTAGTTTAAATTCAAAATGGTGCAAAAATTATGGTTAAAAATGTCGGGTTTTACAACTCTTCCTCTAAAGAAAAATTTTCGTCCTCGAAAATTGAAGTCATGAGGTACCTGAGGCGTACAAGTTTAGGCAGGCGTAGCAATCCATAGTTTCACCACGGATCATAACGATTTTGGTTCCAGCGTACAAAACTTATACATAAAGGTATCGGTGAGAATTTCGCAAAAGTGCAATTTCAAGCGAATATGAGGATAAAAGGATAACGGATATAAGCCCTAGTCCATTCACGTACCAACCCCAGGCATTTCCCAAAACGTCGTATGATTTCAATAAGTTCAAATTATATGATCTCGGTATTATCACGTTGATCAGGCGTCATAATACTTGCATCACATAACAAGTCCTTATTGTCATCATATTCTGTCTCAGGTCATGACAAACCACGTAACCAAATACCACCCAAAACATATCACATATAGATATCAAGTAACATACCAACCCGACAAGGTTTATATGCTCTGATACCAGTTGCAAACATTATAGGAATTAATCGAAGTCGGAATCATATCAAAAGAATCATAGCATAAGGAAATCATAGCAAGGGATATTATAAGTGAAGTAAAGTCAAGGATCGAAAAGTCGGGAGAAATCCCTCACGAAAGGGATAGAATATCGTACCTCATACATAAGCGAAACACAACGAAATACCAAGGTGGGAAGCAAACTCCATCTCCGTGAATCTACAATTCATGGTGGTTTTATTAAAAACTTATTTAATTGAGATAACTTATTTTAGTCGGCTTTCTAGTTTTAGTAACTTTCCATATTTAGCGGGTTTCCAAAAATAGAAGGTTTCCATTTTTAGAAAGTTTCCTTATTTAGCATATTTACACAACAAGCCCTTAAGTGTCCAATTTTACATATTACACCCGCATTATCCTTATTTATACGAAATACCCCAACCCAGATATCTGTTTCCTTTGATATGATTCTATTCGCTATGACATTAGTTTGTTATGATTATGAACCTCTGATTATGAACCATCTGATATGAAACTTTGATATGAACTCTGATATGAACTTTGACATGAACCCTTATGATATGATATGAATATGCTTTGACCCTTCAGTTTGATACCCGAGCCAAAAATATGTTTCCTAGTCAGGAAGGTAACCTGACCGTGTCATTGATGCACCAATACTATTACCATTATAACTTGTAAATATAGCAAGTTTACTCATTTTACTCAATAAATCCATTTAGTTACTATATTAACAAGTTAATCCATCAAGTTTCATAATTTACAAAATAACCCCTTAACTTTATTAAATCATGAATTACAAAACCCTAGTTTTAGATTATGATTATCGTATCCGTTCTAAACCATTTTAACTCGATTATTACAAGATTATAAGACTCCTTATGCGATATCATTTTAGGTCGAGACTCCCTTCCAATTCACCATATTGTACGCCCCATATTATATCAAAACAAACCATAAATCATTCGTTATCGAATCCATTAATCACATACGTATAATCATATTTTCGTAAGCTCATTAAACCCTTAACCAAAACATATATGAGTCGACAATATAGAGACCCAAATTCGATTTCGTATTCATTTTCATACCATAAACCATTCAATTACATAGGTTAATAATCAAGGTTTTATGTATACATATGTTATCATTTATGTGACAAAAGTACTTATGATTTTATGTGATATATAACTCGAATACAAGCCCTAGAAAACCTTTCCATAGCCACGAATTGGACAAGACAACAAAAGGAAGATCGAGAGATGATGATCGTTACCTAGTAGCGTATGCGTGACCAAGAAAGAAGAATCAAAGCAACACGATCAAAACCAAGCCTCCTTGGCTTACACAAAACCCACGGCCACAATAAACACCCCACGTCCAAGCTTGTTTTCGAACCAAACACAATCACCACGTCCACCAATCGATCACACACTATCACGAGTCTCCTAGGAACCTTTGTTTGTTGGATTTTCGGATCAAAATGATGAAAAATAAATGGTGGCCGCCAATAAGAAGATGGGTGAAATACTTTAGGGTTTCTTGTGTTTTTGAAATGAGAATGGAAATGGTAAATGAGACTTTAATATAATTGATTGTGATTTAATGAGGGAGCCTATAGGCCGGCCACATAGGGGGGGGGAAGACCAAGTTTTGTAACTTCCAATCTTATCTCTACATAATGTATTTAGTCTCCTTTGTAGTCCAAGTTAATTTGTGTACACTTTGGTATGTTTAATTGTTACTTGGGATTTAATCATTCATGTTCTTTTAATTTATATTATAAGTTAATTACTTTCATAATGTGTATATATTATTTATGGTATAACTTGTTAAACGATGTTGACGTGTTTCCCGAGTTTGTAAAATTTTAAGTTTGAGGGCAAAATTGTCATTTCACGCGATTGAGATTTTAGGGTTTTACACCTAAGGACTCTACACTATCTAGTGGATTGTCCCTGGGTAGATCCCTCCGGCTCTGGCGGGATCGTGGGAACGAATACCTAACCTAACTATCCTTATATCACCATACATAAAGTAAATTTGGTTGGTCTTTTTGGTATTGTTCATCAGCCATTGGAACCAATTGAAAACCATTTGAAAATCAATCCAGGTACTTGTGATATATTATCAAAGCATTTTGTACCTGAATTATTTTTGATATTTTAGAAAAAGGCTCCCCCTCAACATGTGCATCGTATGTTTGAAATCATTTTGGCACATGGAGGCAAGAGGAAGAATTCACTTCTTTGATCAATATTTTCTAAAAATATCGACATCACTTTCCCGATCAAAATCAGTGCTTCACATACAGTTAAAGATATTTTCGGGAAAGGATGTGGTTTTCTAAAAGTTACTCCCCCTCAATATGTGCATCGAGATTCGAAAGTGTTTTGCACATATTAGGGATAACCTGCACATAGAGACAAATCAATCATGTTTCAATCCTTTTGGTTTGATATAGATGCTCCCCCTTAACATGTGCATGGAAATTTTGAAATCGTTTGGCACATGTAGGGAGGAGAGCTTGTTATAATACTTCTAAACCATTTATCGAATTATCAGTTTATATCCAATTTAAGTCACAAATTCTCCCCCGATCACAATTTTCAAATCCTTTGAGATTTGTGATCTCTATTGATTTAAATTAAATTTTGAAAACTTTTGAGGATAATTGTGGCTTGCTTTTGAAAACATTTAGCGATAATGATCGATTTTGAGACTTTAAACTCAATGTTCAAGCATGCTTAAGTATCTTATGAAAATATAACATTAGCCAAGGTGCAGACCAATTGTATAAGACATTGCAATTGTTTGACAAATAACCTTTTGATTTAATTGAAATCATTCTCCCCTCAATCAATGACATAAGTTGTTGATTGAGATAGAATTTTGACAAATGACAAGTCGGATGATTTTCAAAAGTGAGGCGAGTTATTTATCAAAGCTATTTAGTTTTCATTAGATGACAAATATTTTTCAGAAGAATTTCTAGAAAGAAAAAATATTTGTGAAGGAAACATTTGTCTTCTTTTGTGACAAACATTTGTTTTTAGAATCAGAGCATGAGATTTAAAAAAATTAAGCATGGCTCTGTTCTTTCTTTTAAAACGGGTTACTGCCTGAAATGACAATAAACCATGATGTGCTACGTGTGTAAAAGTTTTAAATTTATAAAAGGTGAATTACCAATATTACCAATAACACATACGAGCAAGTATACTAGTCCGTTATAGCAAGATTATGAAGGTAAGTCGGGATCGATTCGCGGATTTGAGTGAATCTAAACACAAGTTTGAATCAACGAGTCTATCCAAAACATATAACAAAGCAAATAGATATAATGAAATTCGGATGATTAAAACTACACTTGCTTAAACTAGTTTCATATCATAGATTAATGTGATTGTGTTAACCTCTTAACATGTTGGTTATGATAATTAGTTGGAGGACTAATCTATTGTTCTTACAAGTTAAACCTTCGTCAAGATTTTAGTTCATAAAACAAGCATTACGTTTAACCAATCAATTCAAGATCAATTCAAGTTTCATAAGTCTACATACATAAACTTAAACACAAAAACATCCACTTGTTTCATCAAATTGCTTAAGAAATGGTCAATACAAAGGTAACCGATCATAGACAAAAGGCTACAATTGATTCTCAATAACTAATCTTACGACCTTTTAGATATTTCCAACCAATCCAATTTGATAATCAAAAGTGTTTTATTACAACCACACCTTAGTTCCTTTGTATAATCAAGAATAATGGGTAAAAACAATCATCCATAGACAAAATGATTATGACTAGTTGAATAACAATAAGTTCTTTCGACCTCTACGATTACTATCAACTAGTCAAACTTGATCAACAAATGTCACTATGAAACTTTAGCACAATTGGATCTTAGAATCAACTTGAAATTGAATTAAAACATGTTAACACAATCACTAACTAATCATATGATAATCAACATCATTTAAGCAAGTGTATTAACAAACTAGCCACTCATAGCAAACATGAACATAAACTCAGAACTTTGAACATTAGAAAACATGATTAAAAGTCTTACAATGCTTGCAATAAGATTACAAATGGTGTAGTAATGATTCCCAAAGTATTGGGGTAGACTTCTTGGTGACTTGGCCTCCAAATGTGGAACTTCTGGAACTCCAAACTTCACGGACTTCTAAGGACGAATTTGAGAGCTTAAAGCTTTGTTTGATGAGTAGAGATTTGTATTTGAAGTGTGTGTCTCATATGCTCACAAATGGCCTCTGTTTATACTAATTCCAAAGCCTAGGGTATTAATTGCTGAACTTGGCCTCCAAGGAGTAAGGAATGGACTAGAATACACCAAGAGAAGGACCTAGAATCGTTTGGATGCAAAGGGAAACTTAGTGATGAAGATTTGGCGGATCTGACTTCTCCAACCGGATCGGTTATATGACCAACCGATCCGGTTGGTCTTCAATAAAAGGCCAACCGTTCCGGTTGCGGGTGGCGACCGAGCGGTTGGTGATGGCATTTTGGTGTTTGGTCATATTCAACCGATTCGGTTGCACTTGCAACCGATCCGGTTGATTTCTGGAATTCTGAAACTTGGTCTTTTCTTTCTTCATCTTGTAGAACTTGGTTCTTCAATCACTATGGTCTTCAAAAGTCCTTGAGATACGATTTGTGCTTGATCGCTTCCTTGAAGCGGAAATCTTCCATTTCTTTGAACATTTCTTTACTTTCCTTGGTTTTCACGCACTTGGTTATAAACACTAGACAAACATCTTTTGATGCGTTTAAGCACTATAATCACATAAATATAACCAAATAACATATACAAAAGCACACATAACGCTACTAGAAACATACACAATCGGCGTTATCAAATTCTCCACACTTAAACTTTGCTTACCCTCGAGCAAATCTAGGAAAAACATCCACCGGTACAAGATCGTGATTATGAAAATGTGATGCAAATCAACCAAGTATAAATACGAGAAGATTCATCAATTATGCTTTATAAAGGTGAAACATCAAGATGTTTGACAATATCCATTGATTTTCTTGCATGATTAACATTTCAAAACACCTCACGAAAAAGGAGCGAAATATAATTCACTCAATCACTCATTTTAGTGGAGTAACAAGATAAATCACACTCATTGCTCGGTCATGATTAGATTATTACCATAAGCTTGTACAAGAAACAAAACTTCACCGGCGTGGCGTGAGCACCAAGTAAAACATCTAAAAGGACTTTTATTCGGGTTATAATGATATGGCTTAGGGTTAAGGGTATGGATAAGGCATGGAAATGTTTATGAAATTGGTGTTAAAATATAAATAAAATCAAGTCTAATACCCGTGTTGCTTGCTACAAACATTCCACGAACCAATAAATGATTATAGCTTCAATTTCTTCTTTTCCGATTCCACAACTTTTTGCTTTGCCATGACAATTGTTCTTTGATCATAGCACATTGGCTATTATTTCCATACTTTTAACACACACACACACACACACACACATATATATATATATATATATATACTAATTCTAATTGCGATGGTAAGTGGCATACTTATAATTATTTGTTTGTTGTTTTTGTTAAGCGAAATATATTTTTAGAATTGTCAAACAATATTATAAAACAATTGTTTCTTTGGTTTTTAGTTGTTGGTTTTAGTTTTTTTTCTTGTTTAGAATTATAAATAATTGTATGGTTTGTGTGGATGTAAATTATAAAAACATACAAACTATAAGTAACTAAGTTTAGTGTAATACATATAAAAGATAATGAAACAATTAAATAATATAAGTATACCGGCTTTTGTAGAAACAAACCAATCTGGGACAACGCCTTAACTTTTATTAATCGTCATAACGAAATAAAAAGATGGATGATCATTTTATTCATATACAAAATAAAATTTCTTTGTACGCGATATTTGTTGCGAAGTTAGTGTATTAATCGTCTTTGTCACAACAAAGAATCTTAAAACCTTTTTTTGTCTTAACTCTTGAAATACCAACATGAAGTTGTCCGGTCTTTGTACCCAACTTGTGATAATGTTTGAGAGCCAAATATATACAGAGTTTTCTATAAACATTAAGTAAATTTTGAGTACAAATAACAACTATTATAAACTTGATAAGTTGCAGGTTTAGTTGTTAACACAAATAAAACAATGAAACGAATACTTTCATTATTGTGTTGTCTTCTATCATTAAAAAAATTCGAACCAAACCTTTAATTATAGTGTTAAGACCTTAATTCCTTAACTCGGTTTCACACTGATTTTAGAGCATCTTTGTTGTCTAGATAGAAAAAAAAGTTAGCAATCTAAAAGTTTATTAACGAATTTCTTTATCATAAATCTTCACAAGTAAAATAGTGAGTATTTACCGGTGGTTGAGATGATGTGGAACACTAATGAAAAAAGTGGATGGCATTTAAATACTCAATAAACAAAACACGGATAAACAGCCACACAAACAGCCATCAATTGTATGTTTGCACATCGGGAACTATGCTGAGTATACAATAGAAGGTTTTGACACGTTTATGATTATAAAACTATAAAGGCTCACTGTTGATAATAATTTAACACAAAGACTACATTTTACAAAACACATTTTGAACAAAAGTAGCAACAAAAACAGTACTAAAACATTAAACTCAGATCCCTAGTATAAGATGATTGTACCTTCATAAGGAGAATTGTGATGGACCAAGAATTATGACATTGAAATACCGCATGTTCTCTTCGGATGGCGATGCACTTATCCCCGGAGCTACACAGATAAATCACAACCATTAAGCTCAAGTCTCTTCTTGACTTTCGACTCATCAATACTCACTAAGTCAATATGATGGTACATTAATGACCCCTAGTGCAACTAAAAATCAGCGAGCCCTCTAAATCTATAAAATTAAACTATCACAATTATTCTTCACTACTTCCTGTTGTCAAGCTGATATAAATTCACAAATAATTATTCTTCATTGCAACTTTTACAAAACAAGCAAGTCCAAAGACTATTTCCTGGAGTGTGTACTTAACTATGAGGATTAGCCTTGATAATGTTACAAAAATAATAATCAAGTATATTCATCATCCAATCACAGAGAAATGCATCTCTCATTGAGTTACAAATCATCATCGAAACACACGAACTGCATCTTTTCTTTTCTTTTTTTACAAGTTTAAGCACTTATTTTCTTACTTACTATAGCATATACAGCTAAACCAACCCGCTGAACCACCAGCTAAGTGAACCACAAATCCACTGAACCACCAGCCCGTTGAACCACAAACCCACTCAACCACGAGCCCACTGCACTCCTGCCTATTTCAGAACCTGCAACATTACTTTAAAGTCGCAAGTCACAATGTTGAGAACTTAAACATTTAAATCTTAAGAAAAAAATACAGTGAAATATAATATCCTTTTAATGATCTCAATATAACTAACCTAATGGTTTTTTCATGGTTATAAATCAAAATTGAATTGATAGGAGAATGGATGAAAATCAAAATTGACCTTTTAATATTTAATGTATGTAAACACATGAATTACACGGAAACATGATGCATGATTGACTACAATAATCATAAGGTTAAAAGAAGAACCTTCATTATCTTCATCCATAGCATCCGCTTCATCATCTGATGTTGTCCAACCAATATATTTATTTTCGTTCAGCGTTTGTTCGTTCATGGGTTAATTGTTAACCATCTTGCAAGCAAACGGTTCAAACTCAATCAAGTTTCCCACAAACATGAGTAACTATTGTTGACTGTACATAATAAAGGAAAATTAACTAACTAAAATTCTAGTACCTTTAAGAATATTCATCAAGATACACTTGTGTTTAACAACTCGTCAACTTTCTCTCGCACTTCGTCAATGTCTTGATTAGCAGAATTATCTTGAGAGTTAATTTTTCATCCAACCGGAGAGCTTCATTCATAGAATTAATAGTAATACATACTGAAATTTGACGCAAACTAACTTTCAACCCAAACTGATTAAGAAATTGAGCTTTAGCTGCAAACTAATTGCATTGGTCTTATGTTATCAAATTTGAAATTACTCGAGGATTTGCAGTTTATAGTAATAGATCATAATCCCGTATTCTAAATGATGCCTTAGGATGCTAGTTGATTATTTTAGTATACTATATTCGTAAGAATGCAGTTTGAAGCTAGTGGTTTATATTCAACAATCTTCAGCTGGAGACTCAATTTTTATGGCTAATATCTATTTTGTAACAGAAAGCTACAGGCCATCTCGCTCAAGGACCCGGTGGACCATCTGCCTCACATGTCCCTCATTCAGGTTCACATCATGGTAATTTAACATCAGGTGCCACGCCTACAACTTCAAACTTTTCTTCACCACCGTTCTGGACGCCAGCTGCAACACATTTTCAACCGGCTTCAGGTGCACCAAGAATTCTCGTAACATCTGGTCCACCAGGCAGAGCTCCAGTACCATCTCCTCTTAATGCAGTTCAAACTAATTCATCTCCTTAGCAGCCATTTTATGGTATTTATGCCTCTAATCCTCCTATGATGGCCCCACCTCAGGGAGCCTGGCTCCAGCCTGCACCAGCTGGTGGCTTGCCAAGACCCCCGTTTTTACCATATCCTCATGCTATTCCTGGTTCTTTTCCTATGCCAACTCAGCACATGCCACTCTCCTCAGTCACGCCATCTGATGCTCAGCCTCCTGGTACTTCATATGGGGTTCCTGGTGTGGCCTCTATATCACCTGCAGTCTCTCTAACAGCATGCGACCGGTTGGTTCTGGAATGTTGCATGAATTACCTCCAGGAAAAAACATTTGTACCACATCAAAGTAATGATCCTGTTAAAAACCACAATTTTGTTAATACAATAGCCTAATGAAAGATGTTACCTTCGCATAGACACAAACGATCTCATTTCCAGAACTTTTGCAGTACAACCACAACCCAAGTTAACAAACCGATGCAGTTATCATGATTATATATAACCACAGCTGAAGCGACGACATCTTCTTAGAGGATTATGTTCAACTAACTGTTCTATAGCCTGAATCAATACCTGAAACCATATTAAAGTTCAAAGTTCAACTCTCATTATCATCAATATTATGCCAACGTCACCAATTTACGATACTAATGTCAAAATCATTAAAATAAACATACCAAGTGTAGCCATAACTGCAACAAAGATAATGATTTCAACAGGCTGGACACGCAATTTACCAATAGGATACTTGTATATGTTGATACTTTGCATAGATAGGTGAGTGAACCAAAGGATGCTACCAGCCATGCATTAGATAATGAAAATTGAGAACGAAAATTGAAGCAACCCAAACTTGAAGCTTAACACGAAAATATGGATGAAGATAAATTCATAGCATCAAGGCATACCTGCAAAAAAAGCAGGAGGTAAACTTATATATAAAAAAATGATAATGTGGACATTGACTGTAGACTTACAAATTTTGTTGGTATTGGTGTAGAAGGTGTCCTTGATGAGATAGAAAGTACCATTTTATTTGATGTAAAAGGTGCCATTTCTGCTGCAGGAGGTGCCATTCTTGACGTTGACAAGAGACTTACATATATTTTTGATTTTGGTATTGGAGTAGAAGGTGCCACTGATGATGTAGAAGGTGTCATTGTTGTTGATTTAGCAGGTAATTAATGCACACCTGACCCATTATCAATTTCCTACGGTTGTAAGACTTCATGTTCGTTAGCTAATCTTTTGATAAATTCTGCATCCAATGGCTTGCAAAACCGAGCATCGGCTACTATTGCAGATATGTTGTGTTGCAGATATTCACGCTCATAAAGAGTTGATATGCATTATAAGATTGTCGCTGCTGTGTTAAGTAGAGCTATAAAACTAAATTCAAACCAGGAAGCTTTAAAAATAATCCAATGATCCATCCATATGAATTGTGAAGACAAAGTATAGCTTGTTTGACCGCAAAAGTCAGAATCAAGAACAAACCTCGATGGGAACTCCTTTGTTGTTAGGTGGAAGAAGGGCACCAATGCCATTGCCTCTTGGGAATCTGAAGCAGCTAGGTCTATCATCAATAGCTGCAGCTGTAGCTACCATGTTTATCAATTCGGGGTGCTAAATAAAGAGCCACTCGTAGATGCATTGCCTGACCTTCAAATTATAAGAAGAGCAATAAACCCATGCGTCAAATTTTAATTGTTTATTACTCATCCGGTTTCGTCCAAAATTCAACATATGGTTTGCTGGTACTTCTTTTCCATCGAAGGGAATTTGTGCCTACTTTCATCACCATATGGTTTGCTGCTATTTATTTTTCAAACACCTTTAAGTTGCTTTGTTTCATGAATTTCTGTCCAAAAATATATCCTAAATGCAATCAAACATAACCAAAATCCCATCTAAAAGTATGTGTTTTTTACCATATTAAAGTCTTAAGATTCTTCAAATTTGTCCTTGATTCAAGGCGTTGTTTTTATTTTGCTTAAATTGATGCCTGTGATAAAAAGATTGAATTTTGATACCTGCAGCGGTTCGGATTTTATATCCATGTATCTGGATATCGTGGCCAGCCTAGCAAGCTCAGGAGCTGCATTTTCAGCCGCCGCTACTGCTTCAGCTACAATCATTTTCTTCTCTTTTTTCCCTACATTCAATCCTCACAAAGACATAACATTACACTCCTCGAACGACCATAACGTGCACAAAGTATGGTTTGAAACCTACCTTATCTTCTATAGATCCATCCTGGCAAGCAAAAAATCTCTTCAAGAAACCAAACCATCCTCTTTTCTTTCTCATCCAAACTGCAAAGTATGGTTTGATATAACTGTTTTGTTTTTTAATAAAACTTAAATAACTAATGTTTGTGTATCCTACAATTAATAATTGTAGTGGTTTATACACGATCTGAAAAAAAATGATCACCTGAGACGTACTTCCTTCAAGGCCAGTAGATAAAATTAGTTATCCATGATTATCTCTGTACGTGTGTTAATAGCATACTGATAGTTGAATGTTGAGCCAGAAAAAGATACAAGACACATAATTCTAAAGCATGGCATCATCTTAATTGTGTAATTTTTTAAAAAAAAATTAAATGATAATATGTACGTTAATAATAGACTTACTTCAGGAGTTGATGTATCATCTATCCGCTCCTGTTTAAAAACATCAGTGCCATCATCATCTTAACTGCGTAAACTTATATATAAAAAAATGATAATGTGGACATTGACTGTAGACTTACAAATTTTGTTGGTATTGGTGTAGAAGGTGTCCTTGATGAGATAGAAAGTGCCATTTTATCTGATGTAAAAGGTGTCCTTTCTGCTGCAGTAGGTGCCATTCTTGACGTTGACAAGAGACTTATACATATATTTCTGATTTTGGTATTGGAGTAGAAGGTGCCACTGATGATGTAGAAGGTGTCATTGTTGTTGATTTAGCAGGTAATTAATGCACACCTGACCCATTATCAATTTTCGTTTTCTTACGTTCATGTATTACAAAATACAATGCCATCGGTGTAAATCTACAAATAAATAAAAAAACATGTTAATCTGTATTAATAGACTTATATCAATTCTTGATTCATCGGAGAAAGAGCACGATATCATTGATGAAAGTCTTGATAAACCCGTTTCTTATAATCTCCCTGGACCATTTAACTGTTTCATGTTCTAGCTTTTCTAACTAAAACATGATTAAAAAATATTTCTCAATACTAATTTAGGCCGATCTAAGTATTGACTAAAGTATGCTCCTTCACATACAATATGCCCATTTTAAAAATAACAAACACATAGATCGTGATTATATGAATGAAAATGAACTTACAGGTACCACGGCATTGATCTGTCCCATATTTTCTGCTTCTTGAGCAGTGTAGAATCGTGCAAAAACCACATCCCACAAGCTTTTTTAGGCCCTACATGTTTAGCCACAAAGTGATTATTAATGAAGATAAAAATCGATGGTAAACACAATATGCTTAGTATCAAATTATTGATATGAATTAGATGAAAGCTCACCAATCGTGACATAAGTGAATGACAATACGACATACTCTAGGCTTAAACAAAATTATCACAAACATAGAATTCATAAAATACATAAATTGAGATAAGAATATTATGAGTACTAAAGAGACTTACATGTATATCCAAAAGAAATCGATTTATCATTAGGGCTATGAGAAAAAGGATGCGAGTGCAATCTGCTGCTGTTGTTGCTTGTGGCTCATCTGGCTTTCTATGCACCCTGGTATTCTCAAACCTGCAAACACAAAAGAAGATCAACATGAGAGAAGTGAGAAAAATTAGGGTTTGGAGAAAAGAGCATATTATGAATGCACTGAGATTTTTTTTACGTGATATATATGGGATTTAAATAAAAAATCAGGTATTAATAGATTATAGGGATTTATAGATTATAATATGCAACATAATTATCAAAATAACTTGTTGCCTAAGTGGTAAACACACAAATTATTTATCAAAACAAGCAAGGTTCAATCCTTGCAAGGCTCATTTTTTATAAACAATTTTCAAAAATATTTAATAAAAATCCAAAAATTACCAAAAAAATAAATAAAAATCCGAAATTATACAATTAATTATCCAAAAATTACCAAAAAAATAAATAAAAATCCGTGGATTAAAAAATTACTTAGTTGGACAACAAATGCTTATGTGGCATGAAATTGGATTATTTGGCATTGAGGTGGCATTATGCTTATGTGGCGTTGAGGTGGCGTTGAGGTGGCGTTAATCTTAAAATCTCCTCATATATATATATATATATATATATATATATATATATATATATATATATATATATATATATATATATATATATATATATATATATATATATTTGAGCATAACATAATGCATGGCTCAATCAATCTCACATGATGTGGTACTCATAATCATTTGAACAATCTTCTCTTTCCAGGCGACTAGCAACCAACCGTTTAGACATTGATACGGGTTAGGCTAAGGTTTAAAGTGTAAAATATTTTTGTATTTTCTGAGTGAAGCAAAAATGAAAAGGATGGCTCAGAGGGTGTAACTAGGGGTATCTAGTGCTAAAAATGAGCACTACAAATGGGTCCATGTGGGTGGTTAACTAACCAATGTGATTAGCTAATATATCATTAGATGTAAAATGGAAGGCCATTTGGGTTAAATCCTAAGGTGCCTCTTTATCACACGAATTCACTTATATCGCATGCGAATGCGATCTCACTGCTGATGCGGTAATGATTTACAAGTACAAGTTCTAGAATAAATAAAATCACCGGCACACTCATAGCAAAAGATCCAAGCATAAAAGATGTATGCTATATATGAAATAGGCTCAAATCCTCACAATTTAGTGGAAAAGGGGCATAATATGTGCTAGCAAATGTTTATCGATCCCAGAATGGATTGCAATAGTAATCGGAACACATCTCGAAGTTTCAAATATTACCAGTTTTTACCAGTGGTTTGATCCAGTTATTCTAATAGATAATCCTAAAAATGTGAAAACAACTAGATCACAAGGGCAAACAAAATTTAAAATTTAAGCATGAAAACTCTAATTTTCCTATTCACCCCACACTTAAGTTAGACATTGTCGTCAATGTGAAAAATGAACTTCAAAGCATAGAAATAGGAAAATAGAGATGAAACCAGATATGTCAACGAGTTTATTAGCTTAAAATTCTTTTCTTCATTCTAGCGTCCTGGAGAAATCATTACTGCACAAAATCTTATAAACAAACAAAAGCTCTTATTAAAGGTGGCACCCCACTTAAGTTCAACCAAAGGTTTAAACTTTGGGAGTGACCACAGAAAATCAAATCAAAACACGGGTTGCCTCCAGAAGCGCTTGTTTATTACCGAGTCATCGACTTGACTCGAATCTTCCCGGTTAGGATACTTTGACCATACTGGTTCAAATGGGTAATTCACTCTTAACCATTGGGGTATGGAATCTTTGGTTTGTACTCCACAATGGATGGGAATACATTTGATTCTTTTGGTTTGACCATGTTACAGTCTCTTTTCGTTATTTCGAACGTTTGGTCAATTTCATTAGAAATGAGGACAGGTGGCGGATCTTTTTGATTTTTCAAACTCCCAGTGAATATTGCATCCACATTCTCAAGGTGAGTTATAGTAGGTGGCTTAGTCCTTTGATTTAAAGAAACTGGATTTTGTGGCTCAGCCCATTTGTCTATCTTTCTTTTCCAGTTCTCCATTCCAGTTGCCACTGAATTTGTTGAACTTCTTATCATCAACATGATTTGGAAATAAATTGTGTTCAGAACCTTTTAATTGCGTCATTGGGATATGCATGGTGCAACCCTCAAGAAAAGGTAACACGGTTGGTGAGTTAGACATGATTTGGTTTAGATTTGGCATGGTTGGAATGTGCTCGGTCTCGTTCTCTTCGATAAATTCAACCTCACCCTTATCGTTCTCATCTTGAATTGAGGATGGTTCGTAGAAAAATTCATGTCTCGAGTTGGAATCTGTGGTGTAAGGAAGAGATTCAGCATGATGGACTTTTTGTTCCTTACTTAATCTTTCTATCCTCCTCTCCAAGTCTTGGCTTATTGCTTGTTGGTTCCTTCTTCCTTGATCGACTTTATGTTCCAATTCAACCAACAGGTTCGTCATATTCTCATTGGCTTTTGTTTGACTGACCATCCATTCTCTCATCATCTCATTGGTATTGTATTCCATGGTTGATATCGAGGATATGTTTGGGTTGGGTTGTGGTATGGAAATGAGTACGAATTTCTGGAATTTTGATCATAATATCTACCGTGATATCCTGGGTGATATCCTTCATGTTGGCCGTGGTTCGCTTCCATGGGATCACACATCGGCGTGTCATCCTCAGCATCGTGGTTTAAAGCGTGGTGATTATCTCGCAGCTCCATCAACTCCCTCCGTATGCTTATGAATTGGGTATCTATGTTTGTGGAGAGAGCTTCCAATTTCTCGATCAATGAGGCATGATCGGTATTGATGTTGCTTCTACTGGCGGAAACAACGGCTTTCGGATTAGAATCGTTCGAGAAACCTCTTCTTGTGAAGATAGCATTGACATACTCGTTTCTTGTTTGTGGTGGAAGGTACGTCTTATCATTTGATGGTTTTTGGTTGGATTGGGTATTACTTGGCAATGAACCAGACGGTCTAGAGGAATGTTGGTCAGAAAGTCTACCAAACTTGTTTTCAAGATCTTGGATAGATGCTTGATGATTTTTCTGTCCTTGCTCAACTTTGGCTTTGAGATTGAAAAATTGATTTTTGATAAAATCATTTGAAGATTTTTGAGCAACCACGAATTCTCTCATGGTTTTCTCGAATTCGGTTTCTTCCATTTTTTGTCGGGGTTTTGTGGTTGTGGATCGTCAGTTCGTGGTTGAGAATCACGGTTGTCATCCTTAGTCGGCGGTCTTGCCAATTTCAATTTCGACCGT
The DNA here is from genome assembly GCA_022545495.1 of Chrysanthemum lavandulifolium. NCBI lineage: Eukaryota > Viridiplantae > Streptophyta > Magnoliopsida > Asterales > Asteraceae > Chrysanthemum > Chrysanthemum lavandulifolium. Next base: position 78,086,413 of record CM040238.1, read on the forward strand.
AATAATTACCATGATATCCTCCTCCGCGGTATCCTCCTCGAGCGTAGCTCGCTTCTCCCTCCTTGGTCCACCCATAGGCTTATCGTCGCACTCGGACGATGGATGATTCCTCACAATTGTTGTATCCGTCTCGCATTTCCTTCATTTCATCTTTGATATCTTTGTATTGCAGTCGATTTTTGAGGTTAACTTCCATCTTCTCCATGAGTTTTGAGGTGTCGGTGTTTTCGACAAAAGCAACAGATTTTCGGAGAGGTTTAGTTTTGGAATCTTTGGACCAATCAAGTTTGAGAAGTACTCGATCTTGAGCAATTGATGTGCATCGTTGGGAGTCTTATAGAAAAATTCCTCCATCACCAAGAATGCCTTGAGAGATTTCATCTAGTCCATGGTAAAAGATTTGGATAATGGTTCCTTTGGATAGTCCATGTCCATGACAACTCTGAAGCAAATCTTTCATTGAAGCCAAGCTTGACAAGTGATTCGTTTGAGTTTTGGGTGAAAGCGAATTTCTCCCATTGTCGATCAAACATGGCGGTGGAAAGAATCGACTTACAAAGCTTGCCTCATCTCCTCCCAGTATTGATGATTCACGGGGTTAATTCATTGTACCATACTTTAGCATCTCCGTGGTGATGATGGGAAAAGTTTGAGTTTGATGGCATTGACATCGGTGTCGCCATAACGGAACATGCCGCAAATTTCGATGAATTGGCTATGTGCTTGTCTTGGATCGGCCAGCGCACGCCATCGAATTGACGGTCTTTGATCATAGAAAGGTGATGTCCTTCACGGTGAAGTTGTCACCAAGGTTGGCGACAACAATAGCACATCCGGGGTTGGTGCTACGGCTCGGTTGGTTCCCACATGGGTTGATCGTCCGCCATAGGGAAAGGTAAATTGGTGAAAGGGTTGTAAACAACTTTGGCTTCTACGAGGTTATCAAATGGTGGGTTTGGTACTCTTGGTACCACGATTTTCCAATGGTATGAAAAGTGTTCTTCTTCTTCTTCGAATCAAGCGTTCGGGGTTGGTAAGAGGTGTAATTGGTTCTATTCCGTTGCTCGAGTGTTCATACAATGTCCTAGAGAATCCATGCAATATCTAAACACACGACAAACAACAGCAGTTTTACGGGACATATTGGGTAACCGGATCGGTTGCGGATTGCGACCGATCGGTTAGATCAGTTGGGTTATGGGTAAAATCGTAACCGATTCGGTTGAATGACAACCGGATCCGGTTGATGTTTTTGAGAGAAAAAATTTGGTTGAATCGGTGAGGGAAATTCAAAACTTCTTTGAAACACAATCGGATCCCCGTGGCGCTAAAAACTTGATGTGCTACGTGTGTACAAGTTTTAAATTTATAAAGGTGAATTACCAATATTACCAATAACACATACGAGCAAGTATACTCGTCCGTTATAGCAAGATTATGAAGGTAAGTCGGGATCGTTCGCGAGGTTTGAGTGAATCTAAACACAAGTTTGAATCAACAAAGTCTATCCAAAACATATAACAAAGCAAATAGATATAATGAAATTCGGATGATTAAAACTACACTTGCTTAAACTAGTTTCATATCATAGATTAATGTGATTGTGTTAACCTCTTAACATGTTGGTTATGATAATTAGTTGGAGGACTAATCTATTGTTCTTACAAGTTAAACCTTCGTCAAGATTTTAGTTCATAAAAACAAGCATTACGTTTAACCAATTAATTCAAGATCAATTCAAGTTTCATAAGTCTACATACATAAACTTAAACACAAAAACATCCACTTGTTTCATCAAATTGCTTAAGAAATGGTCAATACAAAAGATAACCGATCATAGACAAAAGGCTACAATTGATTCTCAACAACTAATCTTACGACCTTTTAGATGTTTCCAACCAATCCAATTTGATAATCAAAAAGTGTTTTTATTACAACCACACCTTAGTTCCTTTGTATAATCAAGAATAATGGGTAAAAACAATCATCCATAGACAAAATGATTATGACTAGTTGAATAACAATAAGTTCTTTCGACCTCTGCAATTACTATCAACTAGTCAAACTTGATCAACAAATGTCACTATGAAACTTTAGCACAATTGGATCTTAGAATCAACTTGAAATTGAATTAAAACATGTTAACACAATCACTAACTAATCATATGATAATCAACATCATTTAAGCAAGTGTATTAAGAAACTAGCCACTCATAGCAAACATGAACATAAACTCGAACTTTGAACATTAGAAAACATGATTAAAAGTCTTACAATGCTTGGAATAAGATTACAAATGGTGAAGTAATGACTCCCAAAGTATTGGGTAGACTTCTTGGTGATTTGGCCTCCAAATGTGGAACTTCGGAACTCAAACTTCGGACTTCTAAGGACGAATTTGAGAGCTTAAAGCTTTGTTTGATGAGTAGAGATTTGTATTTGAAGTGTGTGTCTCATATGTTCACAAATGGCCTCTATTTATACTAATTCCAAAGCCTAGGGTATTAATTTCGAACTTGGCCTCAAGGAGTAAGGAAGGGACTAGAATACACCAAGAGAAGGACCTAGAATCGTTTGGATGCAAAGGGAAACTTAGTGATGAAGATTTGGCGATCAGACTTCTCCAACGGATCGGTTATATGACCAACCGATCTGGTTGGTCTTATAAAAGGCCAACCGTTTCGATTGCGGGTGCCGACCGAGTCAAGTTTTCTCACGCAAGCAAGAAACTTAAAAAAGCGACGGTCTCATTGAAAGCACGGATGCAATGAGGATCCGAGGAGTATAGAGTCTCCCGGTCGTTATGTCCCAAATGAGCTATGCAATGATTTATCAAACGTTTAGTGATCGAGGAGTTTGAGCGGAAAAAGGATTTGGTTATGATTATAACTACGGAAAAAGCCAACAAATTAAAAGCGGCTTAAATGCAAATTAAAGAAAGTTAAAAGATAAAATCTATTAAATAAACGCTATCACTATAATTAAAATGATGTTTTTGTTTTATGTTTTTATAAAGCGAAATTAAAATCTACGTGACGACAAATTAAAAAGTGAAACTTACACAATATTAACCCTAAAAATATGAAAATGATATTTTACAATCCTAATGATAAAAGAAACTTTTAGAAAAAGAAAACTATTTTTATCACTAATTATCTAATTATTATTAATTAAAAACTATTTTAACTATTTAATAAGTAACTAAAATACAAGAAATTAGGAAACAAAGCTAGAAAAATAAAATTATGAAATGGAAAAGTCTAAAATAACAAACTAGAATTTTCAAAACTATTTTTGTATTTTTCGATTAATTTTCTATTTTCTATGAATTTTAAACTATTAAAAACTAATTAAATTACTAAAAATTACCAAATAAACTATGAAAAATAAGGAAAATTACTTTTTCACTTTTTATATTTATCTAAACCTAAGAAAATTGAAAAATTATTTTTTGAACTTTTCTCAATTATTTGCTATTAAAAGCTAATTAAAATTGATTAAAATCTATTTAAATTGAGAAAAATAGCTAAAGTTGACCAAAAATTATGAAATCTTCAGGAAAATTCTAAAATGAGATTATGAATCTATGAAAATTGAAAAACAAGCAGCTTATGTATGAAAAATGCAAGTTATAGTGTAAAGCGCCTAGTGAAATAAGCTAGAAAAATAAGCAAATAAGCTAGTGATGCAACCAAACGAATGAAGCTATTGTATACTAAAATAAGCTAAAAGCAACTGAATATAACTACTCCTAACAAGTTCTAACCTCAGATCAATCAAATAAGCCAACTGCTTAAATGAACCAAACAGTGGTTTAGGACCACTGTTTGAGCTTATGCACTAGCTTATCAAATAAGCAAAACAGAAATCAACTTATGCAGTCCTATAGACCACCTGGCCAGCTACAATTCCACCAAATTTCAAGTCCTAACTCCTAGAATTTAGACCAGTGCAACAGATACAAATCTGCCTGATTCACACTCAGATGTGAACAGGGCAGATAGTGGCTTGTTGAGGAGCTTATTTGAAGCTCAAAATAACCAAACCGGATGAAGCAAAAGCGGTTATCAATTAAAGACCAGTTGAACTTTTAATATCCAAAGTTTCAAACTCTAAAACTCAAAGATGAATCGAAATTTGATTCACAAAGTTTTGTTGAAAAGCTATTGATTGATGATTTTGACTTTTGAAGAATGCTTAAGAACTTTGACCAAAGCGAGTTTTAATCCAAATTGATGAAATGATTATGATGATATAAGACTAATTATGATTATACTAAGCTAGATCTAGCAAATTTAAACCAATTTGCAAACAATGATACCAGCGATTTTTGATGAATCGGATAACTAGATCGATACAAGCTAGATTTGACTTTATGAGTAAACTGCTCAAACCAATACCTCAAATGACTTCAAATGAACTACCTAAACTAGTATCAATTACTTCCCACGATTAGCTAACCTCTAACACAGATTACTGAGCTATGCCAAACACTAATTAAGCTACCGATTAAGAAGTATCTAACGAGATAATGAGCAAATTAAACTAAACAAGCATCATGTATAGATCAAACAGTACCAAACATCAATAATGAGCAGATTCAAATACAGATTAAATGACCAAAGCAAATTTGGAGAACTTACAAAGTGCCTTAGCCACAATGGCTTGCTCAATGATGAAACTAGAACAACTAACCTAACAACCTATTCCTAACCTATCAATACCAACCCTTGAACCAATCCAGCTACTATTCAACCCAATTCCAAGCTGCATCAACCCATTTCCTTTTCGTATCAATTTCCACCCGTGTTGACTTTTGTTGACCAAGGTTTAAAAGTGAATGAAACTTAGTTAATGAGCTTATTGAAAGCTATTATAAGCTTATATGAACTTATTTGAAGTTGAAATTGAATTGCTAAAAGCTTAAACAAGTGAGTTTGAGATTAAAAATTTCAACAGTTAACACATTATATGGAGATTTGCCTTGAACTAAAATTGATGTTTAAAACAAGTTGAAATACATTTAGAAACTGTTATTTGATACAAATAAACTTAAAAATACAAATTCAAACTATTTAAGACATGGTAATAAATAATTCGACATACATTGTAAAAAAACTAAAAACTAACTAACTTCTTGATGCTTCTCTTGGCCTTTTATACACCCAAACTGTCTCTCTCTCTCCTCGGACAAATCCCACTAGTAAAAATAACCATTGGATCACTCAAATCAATCTTGGCCATTTAATTGCTTTTTGGCGCCAATTCCTTTTTACTGACTAAGGCTTGAGTGTTAGGTGCACAAGTGCATTAAATGATCCTTGGCCTCTTGTGTTTGGAGGGGGAAATAGAAGTGATGATGGTTGAGTGTGGAGTGTGATCGAGCGAGGTTGTGATGATGGAGGATTTGGCTATCTCGTGAGGAGAGAGGAAAGGTGTGGTCAAATGGGTTTGACCGGTATTTAAACAAAGGGTGGGTTGGAATGACAGTTCAAAAGGTATTGGATTGGGTTCATTTGCAATTTGGTTTGGGCCAGTAGTAAAAGGTCCATTTGGAAGCTTACACAAGGACCTTATTTGTAATTTCGGAAAACCAAGGACCAAAGGTGCCAATCTCTCAAAGTTGCTCCAAGGACTGAATTTGACAAGTGTTAATATTACAAGGACCAAAGTTGCCATTTTCACATTTTCCAGGGCCATTTCGCCAATTTTCAAAGTTGAAGGACTAAACTTGTAATTTTCTCAAACTTTTCACATTTTTCACCAAAGGACTAAATTTGACAATTTATGATTTTAAAAGGACCTTTGGTGATTTTTCTTTGAAATTTTGACTCGGGGACTATTTTTGACAATTTTAGAAACTTGGGGACTAAAGCGCAATTTTGCAAATTTGATATGTTTTTCATCGATTTTGATATTTTGCATTTAAAACACATAAAACACGATTTGTGATATTTTGATCATTTTGATGTGTTTACGAGTGTTTTCGAGATGATTTTGTAGTTTATTTTGTACAAAAATGATGAGTATTTAGACACTCATCAATCCCCCACTGAGATATTGCTAGTCCCTAGCAATGATTTGAGAAAACATAATGGATTTTAATCTCTTTACCAAAAGCCATTACTTACGGAGTAGCCAAATGTTTTAGTTCAAGTAAGAACCATGGTACACCGATAACCATGTGATTTTGAGCAAACCACCGACTTTCAACGGTTTGATTTTGTCTTTACGAAGCCGTACCCATACGGACTAGCCAACTCTTAGATAAATTATCAATATTATCTTTGGTGAGTCGATTACCAATTATGGATTTTCCACGCCTTTACCACAAGCCATAATCTTGCGGGCTAGCCAACTCTTCACTTTTTAGGATATGGTGAGTTGAATACCATACAATTTTGGGCAAATTGCAAGCCGTCAACGGTTTGAGATATCTTTACCAAGAGCCGTTTGCTCTGGATTAGCCAATCCTTTTGTCTTCTGAGACATGGCGGATGATAACCAAATGAGAAAGTGTAAAACACTTACTCCAAAAAAAAAAAAATTTGCAAAAACGGGAATTGGTATAATTATATGATAAAATTCGTGAGAATTCCCCCACTTAGAAATGAATATTGCCCTCAATATTCAAAGTACGCGGTTATGCGAAACAAAAAACGTAAAGGGAAATACTACGGCCATTATTTAGAAAGAAGATTTTTTTTTTTTTTTTTTTTTTTTTTTTTGAAACATGTGGGCAACCCCCACACTAGGGTGGTAGAAAGAGGTGAGAAGGCGAAATATGGGTGAAAACCCATATGGCATGCTCTTGTTTTTGATTACCGAGTCGCTAGCTTGACTCGATCCCGCATTCATTGGTTCATGGGAAAGTTTGAAATCTGGGACAACCATGGATGGAATGTCCTCTCCAAAGTAATGCTTCACTCGATGACCATTCACTTTGAAATTAGGACCATCGGGTTGAGATAACTCAATGGTACCATAAGGATAAACCTTAGCGATAGTAAATGGACCGGACCAACGGGACTTGAGCTTTCAGAAAATCTTCAATCTTGAGTTGAAAAGAAGGACTCGATCACCAACGTTGAAAGCGCGGTTCTTGATTTTGAGTCATGAATCTTCTTTGTCTTTTGTTTGTAGATCAAAGAGTTCTCGTAAGCTTGATCACGGAGTTCATTTAATTCATTCATTTGAACTTTCCGATGATCACCACCGTCTGAATATCAAAGTTAGCATGCTTCAAGGCCCAGTATGCCTTGTGCTCGAGCTCAACGGTAGATGACACGCCTTCCGTACACCGGCTTGTATGGAGTGCACCGATGGGTGTTTTGTAAGTTGTCGGAAGGCCCAGTCGTCATCTAACTTATCCGACCAAGAGGCACGGTTTTCACCAACCGTCCTCTCAAGAATTCTTTATCCCCGGTTAGAAACTTCCACTTGCCCACTTGTTTGTGGGTGGTGCAGCGATGAAGTGCGGTGAGTTACACCATACTTTTGCATGACTCTTGCAAATTGGTCATTGCAGAAATCGTACCACGATCACGATTATGGCTCGTGGAGTTCCAAACCTAGCAAATAAGGATTTCAAGAATTTCACCACAACTCGGGCATCGTTGGTGGGCAAAGCCTTAGCTTGACCCATTTTGACAAGTAGTCAACGGCCACGAGTATGTATTTGTTACCGTGGAAGAAGGAAATGGCCCATAAAGTCAATGCCCCATATGTCAAAAATCTCACACACTTGAATGGCGTTTTGCGGCATTTCATTTCTTTGTGAGATATTCCGTGGCGTTGACAAGCGTCGCGGGTTTTAACAATTCATGGGCATCCTTGTAGATCGTGGGCCAATAGAATCCGGAATCAAACACCTTCTTGGCGGTGTAGTTGGGGCTATGATGTCCCCAGTAGGTCCGAATGGCAAGCCTTGAGAATGTCAACGGCTTCGACCATATACACATCGCGGATGACTTGATCCGCACAAATTTTAAACAAGTAGGGTCGTCCCGAAATAATGTTTCACATCCTTAAAGAATTTATTTTTACATTGGGACGACATCCCTTTCACCACAAAGTTACCCGCATGGTAGTTTGCAAAGTCGGCAAACCATGGGGTAGAAGAATCTCCGCGAAAAGAAACCACATTGAGTGTTTCGAGAGGAAATGTTTCATTAATCTCCTTTTCTCAAACACATTTTGGTGAGGGTTCTCTAATCGGGAAAGATGATCGTGACCGGGTTCTCGGCTCCTTTTTATCACGAATGATGATATCAAATTCTTGTAGGAGGAGAACCCAGCGGAGCAATCTCGGCTTTGCATCTTGTTTTGCAAAGAGATATTTGAGTCCGAGTGATCCGTATACACCACGCATTTGGTCAAGATAAGATATGGCGAAACTTCTCAACGCATACACCACCGACTAATAATTCTTTTACGTAGTGGTGTAATGGGTTTGAGCTTGATCATCGTTTTGCTCGCGTAGTGGATCGGTGAAAATGCTTGGTTTTGCGTTGCCCAAGACTGCGCCGATAGCAAAATCACTTGCATCGCACATGAGCTCGAAGGGTAAATCGATCGGGGCAACTAGAATGGGTGCTTCCGTAGCTTTTCTTAAGTGTTTCAAAAGCTTGATGCACTCGGGAGAAAAGATAAAGGAGCATCTTTTCGAGAAGATGGGTCATTGGCGGCGATTTTAGAAATCTTGAATGAATCTACGATAAAACCGGCATGACCTAGAAAACTCCTAATACCTTTGGCGGTAGTAGGGTGAGGTAGTTTAGCAATAACATCAACTTTTGCTCTATCTACCTCAATCCCATTCTTAGAAATCTTATGGCCAAGGACTATGCCTTCTTTGACCATAAAGTGGCTCTTCTCCCGGTTTAGACATAGATTGGTGTCTTCACACCTTTTAAGCATTTTGTCTAAGTGGAGAGACATGTATGAAATGAGTCCCCAATGACCGAGAAGTCATCCATAAACACCTCCATAGTTTCCCGATCATGTCGTGGAAAATTGCCATCATACATCGTTGGAGCGTGCGGGAGCATTGCATAAGCCAAAAGGCATACGTCGTAGGCAAGCGTCCCGTATGGGCGGTGAATGTGGTTTCTCTTGATCCGGCGGATCAATGGGGATCTGAAAGTAACCCGAGAAACCATCAAGGAAACAATAGTACTCGTTCCTCGCTAATCTCTCAAGCATCGGTCCATGAAGGGTAGAGGAAAATGGTCTTTCGGGTGGCTTCGTTTAACTTCCGATAGTCAATACACACACGCCATCCCGTAACCAATCGAGTTGGAATTAACTCGTTTTCTTCATTCGTGACAACGATAATGCCACCCTTTTTGGAGCAATGAATTGGGCTAACCCAAGGACTATCGAGATCGGGTAAATCAAACCGGCATCAAGAAGTTTGAGAACCTCTTGTTTGATAACCTCGTGAATCTTAGGATTCACCCTTCTACGACTTTGAATTCTGCGGCTTGAAGTCATCCTCCATTAAGATTTTGTGAGTACAAAACTCGGGGTTGATACCCTTAATATCGGAGAGTTTCAAGCAATTGCTTGCTTGTGTGACTTCAAGACCTTTATGAGAGCGTTTTCTCCTCCTCGGTCAAGTCTTTAGCAATTATGACGGGTAATTTATCATCACCCTCCAAGAATGCATACTCAAGATGAGGAGGTAGGTCCTTAAGTTCAACCTCGGAAATTCATCGATGAAGATTGTCTTGATTTGATTTCCTCAATTGTGATTTCTTCGGAGGAGTGAAGGTAATGGATCTTCATTGAGCAATTGCTCAAGATAGAGAATATCCCCTCGAATCATAAACACCATCAATTCAGCGGAATTGATTCATCGATAACCGAAATTCATCGATCTCTTCGGAAGGAAGTCACCTCCCTCAAGCGGGTGAGAGAGGGAAGAGTCGGCAATGATAGGTTGAGAAGATGTGGTGGAATCGAATTTCCACTCACGAATTATGAAGATAACCAAGAAACTCTTGAGAGTACTCCTCGAAGCAATGTCAATTAAATCGACTCGATTAATTGATTCGATATCATAGTTTGAGGAGTACCTCGAAGTCGATCGAGGTTAAAGGTATGACTTCATTACCCACACGCAAAGTGATTTCTTGCTCAAATACATCTATAAGAGCACGGCCCGTCCTCAAAATCCCGCCCAACAATGAGGGAACTCGAGGATCGACATCGAAATCAACGACCACAAAGTCGGTGGGAAATGGAACTTTCCTACTTTGACAAATACATCCTCGGCGATGCCAAGAGGACGCGAGATAGATCGATCGCAAGCTCGAGAGTCATGCGGTGGGAATAAGTTCGGAAGAAAGTTTCTTCCATCTTGAATCTGGCATCAGTTGATGCTTGCACCAAGATCGGCAAGGGCAAAGCATTCAATCATCCGGGGAAAACACAAGGAAGAAGAAATTTTCCGGGATCTCCAAGCTTCTCGGAAGCTTTTTCAACAAGGCTATTGAGCAATTTTCATTCAAAGGAGTCTTAGCCATTTCAAATAGCTTTTCTTTGTTGCTCAACATGTGTTTTGAGTAGATGCAAACTTGGGCATTAACATGATGGCATCCATGAAGCTTATGTCAAAGTGAAGTTCTTGGAAAATTTGAAAGAATTTTTCCATCGATGACTAGCTTTCTCATGAGCTTTGCTCATGTAAGCGTGAGGATAAGGAATAGAAGTTTTGGATTTAGGGTCAACAAGCTGGAGGTTCAAAACAACTCGGGTTTGGTGTTTGGTTTCGGGACAACACGAGGATGGACATTGTTGTTACCCCGTTATTAGTAGGGAGTTCCTTGTCCTTTGTCGCCTCGGGTTCACTTTCCACTACCTTCGGGAGAGAGAAGAAGAAGAGGTAGTAGGAATAGCGGGTCCAGCATATGAAGCACCACTACGGGTTGTGATCGCTTTTGCATCGCCCCTCGGATTAGCGATCGTGTTGCTAGGTAAAGTACACGAGCCAGGGTCGATCATTTAAAGACTTCTTGATGTCGAAATCTAGCTGACCAACAACCGATTCATTTCCTCTTGGGATTTCATGAATTGTTTCAACAACTCATCGATGATGGTCCGGTTGGAACAATGGCTTGATTTTGCATGGAAAATTCGGCCTCTATTGTTAGGATTAGGGCCTTGATTTTGAAAATTCCTTGATTATTTCCATGAAAATACCACAGGTTGAAATTTCCACGACACAGGTTTCTATTGTAATTTCCTTGATGTTGGAAATTTTGATTACGATTCTGAAAACCGTTGTTTGGATTGAAATGACCTTGGTTTTGAAAACCTTGGTTTGGTCTGTTTTGATTCGATTACGGTTTTGATTTTGATTGAAACCGGAGGTCGAGTAGTAGTTAGGGCGGTGGTTCGGGTCTCTGAGAGCACGATATTGATTGCCTCCTTGATTAGACATCCCCCCCAACATTGGCTTCAAAGGGTTACCATCGGTGGCCATACAATTATAGTAAGCATGGGGCCACCACGGGTAACAGACTTCCACTTTCTTAACTTCAGCAGGAGGTGAAGTTTGTGGAAAAAGACTTTCTTCGGTTGGAAAGAACCAAAGCTTGAATAGCTTCCGTGAGTTTATCAATCTTAGCATCGGTGCTAGGCCGACTCACGGGCGATGAAGAAGAAGAAGGACCAACAACGACTTGTGAAACAACCGGCTTGCTTCGTGCGGTCACGGACTTTAGACTTGTTTTCGATTATCGCTAAAGCTTCTTTGTGGTTTTGCTTAGGAAATTTCCTCCGCGGAGGAATTGAGAGAATCTTGATCGATTGACTCACTCCATTGTAGAAAGTATCGAGTTGCATCAACTCGGAGAAACCGTGGTGAGGACATTTGCGAAGCAATTCCTTGAAACGATCCCACGATTCTTTGAAGGATTCATCAAACTTCGAGTGAACTTGATGATTTCATTTTAAGACTCGTGGTCTTGGAAGGTGGATAGAATTCATTCACAAATTTCTTCACGGATCTTCCCATGTCTCTATTAGTGAGGGGTTGTTTTCAAGCCAAATCGGGCTTGCCCTCAAGAGAAAATGGGAGCAGAAGAAGCTTAACTTGACATCGGTAGGGACATTCTTATACTTGATGGTAGATGCAATCTTGTTAAACCATCTTATATGAGCATGAGGATCATCCGCTCAAAACCGAAGAAGCGATTAGAGGTTACAAGATTGATAACCGGTCTTGAGTTCAAAGTTTTCACCACGATGGTGGTACAACGATAACATCTCCATACCCGTCGATGGGTGCACGGAGAAGCTCACGCATAGAATTTCATCCGCCATGATAGCGGAGTAGTGTGAATAGTCCGGATCTCGGATCCGGTGATGGAGCGAAAGTCTGCGAACACGCCTTCTTGGAATCTTGACAAGCTCACGAAATGGGCTTACGGATCTAGAAGAGCGAGTGCGCATACACTAGAGTTAACTCTAAGGAAACTCGAGTTAAGGAGAGAAATGGAATTATGAAAATCTTTCGGATGAGAATGAGAATTATGAAGGCGTTTTATAAAAATGGTGAGAAGAATCTTTATGGGTTTTACGGTTACGAAGCGTCGATATCACAACAAAATCAATTAACACAAAATCGAGGCAAAACAACGATGAACTTAACCAATAATCCAAGATGAATGGCTTCTTTGAAAAAGGTACACCAATCACAAGGACACAAAGGCAAGTTTTAAATCTTTAGTTCGGGAACTTATTATGGTCGCACCCCAGTTAGGTAGTGCCTTTGCCTTGGTTTTCGGTGGTAATCTTTTAAGTTGTTTATTATTAAAGAAAGCAGCGAATCTTTTGTATTTTTATTATTTGATACATATATAGAAACAAAAGAAAAATATTTTTGTGTTTTATCGTTTTGGATGTTTTGGGTTTTGGATTTTTAGAAGAAAATATGGATATATATATATAGATGGATATGGATGATATAAACAAATGAGTGAGGATTCAAACAACTAATCGCTACATGGAAGATAGATTAGCACTGACTCCCCGTGGCGCTAAAAATTTGATCTGCACAAAACCGTCAAGTTTTCTCACGCAAGCAAGAAACTTAAAAGCGACAAGCACGGATGCAATGAGGATCCGAGGAGTATAGAGTCTCCCGGTCGTTATGTCCCGTGAGCTATGCAATGATTTATCAAAGCGTTTAGTGATCGAGGAGTTTGAGCGGAAAAGGATTTGGTTATGATTATAACTACGGAAAAAGCCAACAAATTAAAAGCGGCTTAAATGCAAATTAAAGAAAGTTAAAAGATAAAATCTATTAAATAAACGCTATCACTATAATTAAAATGATGTTTTTGTTTTATGTTTTATAAAGCGAAATTAAAATCTACGTGACGTACAATTAAAAAGTGAAACTTACACAATATTAACCCTAAAAATATGAAAATGATATTTTACAATCCTAATGATAAAAGAAACTTTTAGAAAAAGAAAACTATTTTTATCACTAATTATCTAATTATTATTAATTAAAAACTATTTTAACTATTTAATAATAACCTAAAATACAAGAAATTAGGAAACAAAGCTAGAAAAATAAAATTATGAAATGGAAAAGTCTAAAATAACAAACTAGAATTTTCAAAACTATTTTTGTATTTTTTCGATTAATTTTCTATTTTCTATGAATTTTAAACTATTAAAACTAATTAAATTACTAAAATTACCAAATAAACTATGAAAAATCTGGAAAATTACTTTTTTCACTTTTTATATTTATCTAAACCTAAGAAAATTGAAAAATTATTTTTTGAACTTTTCTCAATTAATTGCTATTAAAACTAATTAAAATTGATTAAAATCTATTTAAATTGAGAAAAATAGCTAAAGTTGACCAAAAATTATGAAATATTCAGGAAAATTCTAAAATGAGATTATGAATCTATGAAAATTGAAAAACAAGCAGCTTATGTATGAAAAATGCAAGTTATAGTGTAAGCGCTAGAGAAATAAGCTAGAAAATAAGCAAATAAGCTAGTGATGCAACCAACAGTGAATGAAGCTATTGTATACTAAAATAAGCTAAAAGCAAATGAATATAACTACTCCTAACAAGTTCTAACCTCGGATCAATCAATTAAGCCAGCTGCTTAGAATGAACCAATTCAGTGGTTTAGGACCAACTGTTTGAGCTTATGCACTAGCTTATCAAATAAGCAAATCAAAATCAACTAATGCAGTCCTATAGACCACACGGCCAGCTACAATTTTGCCAAATATCAAGTCCTAACTCCTAGAATTTAGACCAGTGCAACAGATACAAATCTGCCTGATTCACACTCGAAGTGTGAGCAGGCGATAGTGGCTTGTTGAGGAGCTTATTTGAAGCTCAAAAGTAACCAACCAGATGAAGCAAAAAGCAGTTATCAATTAAAGACCAGTTGAACTTTTAATATCCAAAATCTCAAACTCTAAATCTCGGTTATGAATCGAAATTTGATTCACAAAGTTTTGTTGAAAAGCATTTGATGATTTTGACTTTTGAAGAATGCTTAAGAACTTTGACCAAAGCGAGTTTTAATCCAAATTATTGAAATGATTATGATGATATAAGACTAATGATGATTATACTAAGCTAGATCTAGCAAATTTGAACCAAATTGCAAACAATGACCCCCGATTTTTGTGAGAATCGGTAACTAGATCGGATACAAGCTAGATTTGACTTTATGAGTAAAACTCCTCAAACCAATACCTCAAATGACTTCAAATGAACTACCTAAACTAGTATCAATTACTTCTACCGATTAGCTAACCTCTAACACAGATTATCGAGCTATGCCAAACACTAATTATGCTCTTGTTTATAGAAGTATCTAACGAGATAATGATCAAATTAAACTAAACAAGCATCATGTATAGATCAAACGGTAACAAACATCAATAATGAGCAGATTCAAATACAGATTAAATGATCAAAGCAAATTTGGAGAACTTACAAACATGCCTTAGCCACAATGGCTTGCTCAATGATGAATGAAACAACTAACCTATCACTAGCCTAACAATCTAGCTCAAATCAACCAAATCAATCTTGAACCAATCCAAATAGCTACTATTCAACCCAATTCCAAGCCTGCATCAACCCATTTCCTTTCTGTATCAATTTCCACCCATGTTGACTTTTGTTGACCCAAGTTTAAAAGTGAATGAAACTGAGTTGTGAGCTTATTGAAAGCTTTTATGAGCTTATATGAACTTATTTGAAGTTGAAATTGAATTGCTACAAGCTTAAACAAGTGAGTTTGAGATTAAAAATCTCAACAGTTAACACATTATATGGAGATTTGCCTTGAACTAAAATTGATGTTTAAAACAAGTTGAAATACATTTAGAAACTGTCATTGGATACACATAAACTTAAAAATACAAATTCAAACTATTTAAGACATGGTAATTAATAATTCGACATACATTGTAAAAAAACTAAAAACTAACTAACTTCCTTGATGCTTCTCTTGGCCTCTTTATACACCCAAACTGTCTATCTCTCTCCTCTGGACAAATCCCACTAGTAAAAATAACCATTGGATCACTCAAATCAATCTTGGCCATTCAATTGCTTTTTGGCGCCAATTTTAGTTTTACAGCTAAGGCTTGAGTGTTAGGTGCACAAGTGCATTAAATGATCCTTGGCCTCTTGTGTTTGGAGGGGGGTAGGTAGGTGATGATGGTTGAGTGGGTGTGTGGAGGAGTTGCAGGGGTGATGATGGAGGATTTGGCTATCTCGTGAAGGAGAGAGGAAGGTGTGGTCAAATGGGTTTGACCGGTATTTAAACAAACCGTGGGTCCAAAATGGGTTAATGACAGGTCACAAAGGTATTGGCGGGGTTCATTTGCAATTTGACAAGCTTGGGATTTAAAAGGTCCATTTGGGTTTAAAACACAAGGACTTATTTGTAATTTCCGGAAATGCAAGGACCTAAACATGTAATTTCTCAAAGTTGCTCCAAGGACTGAATTTGACAAGTGGTAATATTACAAGGACCAAAGTTGCCATTTTCACATTTTCCAGGGGCCATTTCTGCCAATTTTCAAAGTTGAGGGACTAAACTTGTAATTTTCTCAAACTTTTCATGTTTTTCACCAAAGGACTAAATTTGACAACTTTTGATTTTAAAAGGACCTTTGGTGATTTTTCTTTTGAAATTTTGACTCAGGGACTATTTTTGACAATTTTAGAAACTTGGGGACTAAAGCGCAATTTTGCAAATTTGATATGTTTTTCATCGATTTTGATATTTTTGCATTTAAAACACATAAAACTCGATTTGTGATATTTTGATCATTTTGATGTGTTTCGAGTGTGACATTTCATGTTTAGATGATTTTGCGGTTTATTTTGTACAACAATGATGAGTATTTGTAGACAATTTGAAGTGACCACCGATGAAGAAACCCGATATACCAAACTTGAAGTGAAGTAGAATTCCCGCATTTGTAACTTATGCTTGCACTATGTTGGAAGAACGGTGTAGAGAATTCATGCTTCATGAAAATTTCTAAGTACTCAATACCCAATGAAAGTATGAGACATTAACACCTCTTGCGATTATCCACACCGTCATCTGCGTGTGACACTGAGTAAAACAACGTAACTCCTAATAGTGATAGTTAACCAGGTCTTCAACCATCCACCCGACTCGTAACTAGATAAACCAAGTCTTCAACTCAAATTCTTAAACCCGAGCAATTTATCCAATAAGAACACGCCTTTGTGAAAGTCAACTTCAATCTCAAATAAGTGATAAATGATTAACTCAAGTAATCAACTTGTGTCAAATGCCCAACACGTGAATAAACATACAATCGGATGTACATTGACCTTGAATGAACCGGAACAAATGATTCCTCAACATCAATGCATTCTTCCTAAAGGTATACATGTAGAGACCGATCGGAAGATTCACCAATAATGTCTTGAGCGGATGAGGTAGTCATTTTCCTTAATGTTCTTGCGGTTGATTTATAGTGTGCACAATGAGAGGAACAATAATCCGTGAAGATTTGGCAAAGAAATACCAAAGAGCGGATCATTATTCAATAGTGAAACTACAATATTACGATAGTCATTATCAATGCCTTGAGGAATAAGCGGAGATTGGGTTTCTAGATTAGTCCGAGTAGTACTTCTTAGATGGAGAACCGGTTGAGTCGAAGTAACCGGAGCGGGAGCTTGAGGAACTAGATAATCAACATTCGTTGAAGGTTGGAAGTATTCATCAAACATAGGTTGAAACACTAAATCACAAACAATATATCCCAGTTAACATTAGGCGTTGGAGGGGAGTCGTATGACCATAATTCAAGCATCCATCAACATGTAGTATATGCACTCTTCTCCCCCTCAAAAATTACATCTGAAGTTGCCATTTGTGATTTAAACAAGTGAATAAGAATATACACCAATGAACGTAGATCCAATTGAGGGTTGACAGAGCGTGGGAAAACATGAAGCTTATTGATGAAGAATGTTGATGATAATGGTCATAAACATGAAGATTTCTCTTCTTTTGAAGAGAAAGCGCAGTGAAGCATACACCTTTCTTTTCTTTGAGGAACGGGGCCTGAAGTGTTATCTGCAGACACCATTATGTTGAAGAGCGAGGCCTGAACTGATGTGAACAGACGTCATAGTGGATTGAATATCAAGGTTGAGTTACTTGAACCCGTGAGTTATGAGATATCAATCCATTTGTTATCCATACTTTAAGCCTGTCCATGTAGTGAAGGATCGAAGTATCTACAACTGAGTAAGGACTACCTGCACTAACATTACAAGCTTGATTCCATATATATTGGTTAGTTACATTAGTATCCAAACCCTTTGGGGTTTCACGGTCAACCATGATTTTACCATCAGTAAACAGCTTTCCGGTAGGTATCCACTTAAAGCTAGATCTAGGTTTGTTAGGCTTCTTATGCATAGTGGAAGACTTATCGCTATTCCTAGTTTCCAAAGATTTAGCAGTTGGTAACCATCTAGGCAAAGTTTTCAGTTTGTTTTGCTTCATATGCACTGAACATGACTTAGTGTAAATCCTAGACTTAACAGGTTGAACCTTTGCATGAGCATTTACATTATTCAGGGATTTTGTGAGACAATTATCATGATTTGCATTAAAGATACATTTCAGACACTTCGAACAAATAGCTTGTTTGGATTCAGAAATAAATCTAGATTTCTTAGAGTGATCTACTATGGGAATAGCTTTAATCGAAACGCAACTACTCTTAGATCCAAGCCAATCCCTAGTCATTAGTGTAGTGTTCCTAGGTAATGGTTTAGTACTACTAGCAGTGCCTTGAAATCTCGAAGAATTCATCACCCTAGGTCTTGCACCTAAAATTCCGTCTTTGCGAATCTGTGCCTTCTTTCTAGCCATTTCTAGATAAGAGTTCTTATACAAGTCATTCATATCATTTTTCCTAGGAAAGTAAGGTGAAGTGACTGGTTTTGTCAAAACATGTTTCGCATCAACTTGGGAGGCAAACCGCGTTTTTGAAAATTTTGGTCGTTCAGATCTAAACGCATTCGGTTGTCTAATAACTGGTTTCCCCAAGATTGATGGTTTTGCAAACTTAGTGTTCACACTATTCTCTGTTGTTTTTCTGAGCTCATTTTTTAAAGCAACAATAACGAAACTCTTTCACGAAGTTGAGCTTTGAGATCATCAATTTTGCTATCAAAGAGTTTGTTTGTTCTATTGACTTAGTTCTAGCTTCTTTGTGAGTCACTTAGTTCTATGTGATGCTTTCTCAAAGACTCATTTTCCTTTAGTAATTTGGCCACACAAACCGCTAATTCATCATTTCTCATTTGAATATCATCAATAGTATTAACATCGTAATTACTTGTAACCAAATTACTTTTCACATGCATATTAGAAATATGTTTATTCAAATTGTTGATAGTTGACTCTTTGTCTTGAAGTGAGCTTTCAAAGTGTTAATTTCAAAAGTTCACGGAATTCGTGAAGTTCGGATTTTACATGGTTTGTTAAGTTGAAAACTTTCTTCTTTACTCAGTATCGCAAGTTCAAGTGAAATGCAATGTTTTTCAAGTTTTGAGAATTTGTTTGAAAGTTCATCAAAAGCCTTTTATCAACCATATCATTTGTTTTGAAATTATTAGACTCAGCCTCAACCAAGGAACATTTATCGAATCATGTTCGACATTAAGATCGGTATGTTTAGGTACATTAGCAAATGCACTATGTTGAGCAGTTAAGGGTACCTCATCACATGACACTGTTCATTTATCGGTATGATATCGCATCCACATCATGTGTAACGGGAGTTCTTGAGCGACTAGTTACATCATTCTTTGTTGTCTCGACATTACGCATTTAGCAACACCGATCTTTCAACCGATGCATTACTTGATTCATCACAACAATCTCTTAACCGCACCCAACAGTTATCCACATGTTCATCATTCGTAACTTCCTCAATATACTTCTCCACATTATTCATGAGTTGGATTAATGTCTCTCTGAACACATTAGCTTCCATCCCAAGTGTGATTCTTAAAGCACATTTCGATCACAAGATAATCATAATCAAGTGTATTCCTTTTGATGAATGGTGAAGTTGTTTGTTGATCACATGAAGTGCGACTTTAGAATTGGATTCTTGAACCTTTTTCCTAATAAGTTGTTGTTCTAATTGTTCCAAGTTCAAGAACAATGTGCCGATGTCGATGATAATTCTTGACGAAAGAGTGTAATACATGATCGTACAATTCCATTGTGTATTTGTCATCAATTCTAAGTAACATGAGATGTGAATGAAGTTGTCGATAAGGTTCAATGCAACTTTCCTTACCTTTAGCAAGAGCATTTCGTAACCTTGGTGGTGCATTTCTCTCTTTAGATTCTAAACACGGAGATTTCACATCCTCATTGATTGATTCCATCATTTTAACCGTTCGATATAGCTAATATTCTCGGGGTTGTCTGACATCATACAATTTAAGTACTTACGAAATCACGAATCGAAGCATAAGACATGATGTTTACGTGTACACGGATTTTCTGGTCTGTGATTTAAACCGAGAAATAGAATCTTCGTGATTTTACTAAATCAAGACCAAACCGTTAAGCAATGATCAATGGAATGTGTTAAGATGACTGATGGATCGACACAATGAAAGACAATTGTGTGTTAGGACATATGATTGTTTGTAGGATTAGCAGAGATGTTGTTTGGTTGAGATTTGGATTGGTTTATGCCCGTTTTTACGGAGAAATTTAGGTCTAAAAACATAAAAACCTCAATAACTTCTGTTCGGAGCTGATTTAGGCCTCAAAGGTTGACCCCAATGAACTTTAGTTGATTTGGGGTGCCATTCTCCTCGTTCTCACGGTCGTTTTGATGGGTAGAACGCTGAAAATGGAGTTACGGATCAAAAGTTATGGCCGTTTGAAGTTTTGACGTAAAAAGTCAACTTTGGTCAAACCGCTTCTTTTAGACAAATCGCTTCTTTAGACAAGTCGCTAGTGACACAAGTCTCTAGGAAGACAAATCGCTAGTGACAAATCGCTAGACACACAAGTCGCTAGATGGACAAGTCGCTATGATGACAAGTCGCTATTCAAAACAGTACGACCACTACTTTGTACTATTTGTCGCTTTGTCTCAAAAGACAAATCGCTAGAGCACAAGTCGCTTCCCACAACAAAGTCAAGTCGCTGAAGAACGTAAAGACAAGTCGCTACGTTGACAAGTCGCTAGCCAAAATGGTACAACCACTACTTTGTACTATTTGTCGCTTTGTCTCAAAAGACAAGTCGCTAGTGCTCAAGTCGCTACCACAACAACGACAAGTCGCTGAATAATATAGATACAAGTCGCTACAAAGAACAATATTCCGAGACTCAAGTCGCTAGCAAGAGAAGTTCAAAAACAACACTTTTCAATCCAAAATTAACCCAACCACACTGATTCAAGCCTTCCAAATAAAAGCCCAAGCACTTACAATGATTCTAAACACGAAAGTACAATCAAAATTCAAACTTTAATACTAGAAATGATCCAAATGATGCAAATACCACTAAACCTTTTCAAACCCAAAAACCATATAAAACCACTAGAAATCCAAGAACATGTAAGAGAGATGATCAAACCATGGCTCTTGATACCATTTGTGACATATTGGATTTCATAAACACATCACATAATAATATATGGTTTGAATATACAAGAGTTTTAGAGAGAAAGTGGAAGATGGGAACCTTTCTAGAGAGAAAGTAAACAAAGAGAAAATGTTAGATTAGAGTGAAGGTCCAACCTCACCTTGGGAGGTAGAGGTATTTATAGTTACATACTACACGTCCTCCTTCGATCAGATCGTGCATCTGATGGGTAAAGACCGTCCTTCCTCCACGGTGTTACTTAAACTAATAACTAACTAATAACTACTAAATAACGTAAAGTCTACGAGCTAAGATATGCTAAACAATAATTGGGGTGACCGACACTTCCTTATGGAATTTCCAATTCCTAACAGGAAGGGAACTTGTATGTTGCCCTAGTTCCTTTCCCTATATAAGCACTTGTAAACCTTCACTTGAAGGTTGGTTGTTCACATTTCACTAATACCTATGCATAACTTTCTTTCATTCTTATTCGTGTATATTGTGTTTGTGTTCATCCGATCTTTCCTTTGTCTCTTTCTTACATGTTGATGCTTGTGTTACAATATGGTGACCTAACATAGTTTGATTGAGATGACACTCAATAATGGTCATGGTGGGATTTCATCTTTGCTGACAACCATGTGGACTAGATGTGCTCTGCCAAGACCATATTTGCATTATACATTAAAGAATAAGAATGCTTTACACTTTTAGAAGTTGGTAAAAGATGTTTGTCTCAAATAGGTGTTTGTTGGTGTCACACACCTTATCGAATATAGTGTGTCAATATCGAGATACTTGTATGCATACGTACAGACAGTCATCATATATGTTCGAGAACTTCACTAATTGAATTCTTGAAATAAGTATTCTCCAAATTTCAGAAGATCAAAACCAGTTGAATTTATTGAAATCTATGCCTTGTCAACAAGTATGATCATCATATCTTGAGGCTCGATTCTTTAATTAGGATTATCATGCATTGATATATTTAGTATTTAGATAAGGGATGTTTAACAATTTTTATTTATAATAAATTAATATACGTGGTACATGTTATTTTTTAATATTAATTGTATCCTATATTTACATGTTTAAATCCGTGAATAATTTATATTCTTCTAAATTATCTATTGTCGATCAACAATACCGGAGTATAGTTGAATTAAAATAAATCTAAGTGATTGGTAATATTCTTGTAATATGAAAGGATGTGCGCCAAACTCACATAATGTTCACAAGTTTGCATATTGGACTACCCCAACTTACAATATATTCACTTTATAGATCGGCATCATCAAGTGAATCTTGTAAGTGATTTTCTTTGCTTATCCTTAGACTTGAGATGAAAACATGTCTTGTATACGTGGATCCCATTTCTTGATATAGTTTCATTCTGTCCGTAACAAGTAGTTATAAGGGCTATTTTCAGAAATGTTGTGAAGTACATGAATGACACGTGCAGTCAATACATAATTTTTTCCTTCAAATAGCTATTGAAGAATGATGCTACTGGGCTCCTCGTGGGGTTAATCAGATGTTTGTATAGCCACAACCAAAGGAAATCTGGATATGTCCCGATAAATTTGGTAATCTTGATCAATCGTTGAGACGAGAAACATAATCGTTCAATTATAGAATGACCTAGATCCATATCCATATCCATATTTAACACGACATCAAAACAAAGGATAGTAAATGCTTAAATCATTTAACTAAGATTTTACGAAACTACACTAAGGTATTTACGGGATGATTGGCGTGTTGCTAGACACTCACCAATGTTATTACAATTATTCGAGACATGTCCAAGTGGGAGCTGTTGGGATATTCCATATCAAGATTAAACGTATGTCCGAAAATTACATGAGCCTATGAGCCACGCGCGTTAATACGTAAAAACAATTAATGTAATTAATATATTAAAGGATTTTTAATTATATTTAACGTATATAAGTCTAACAGTAGTTAACTAACTAGTTACTTAATGTTAAATATAAGAACCCGGTTGTAATATATGGGAAAGGAAAGATCTAGAACCCCCATGAGGCCAGCCCCTAGATGGTTTTAGAAGAGAATTAGAAAAGATTGCAACTTAGCTTGTTCCCTAATTTTTTATTAGCATAGATAATGAACCATTAGGATTCATTATTCACTAATTTTGAAAAAGCAAGCTTTTCTTCTCTTCTTTCTCATCTCCTAGCAGATCAAACACCCCCTCCTTAGCAAGGGTTTCAGTTTTGGTCTAAGATTACTACCATACTAATTGTTTTGCTATAAACGTATTGTGTGTGAGACCATGGAGGATTCAACTCTTTGGATCTTGTTTGGTTTTCGTGTGGTTTCATACAAACCTTAGATCCGTGTTCTTCAATCCGTTCCTTGATCAATCCGTTATAACTAAACGAACACAAAGTAATTATTTATGTTGATTAATGTGCAATATACATGATTTTTATTCCACTGCGTACTCGTGTATTTTTATATGTTATATTAATTGTTAATATGCTTACATTCAAATAACGATAACGATGAGACGGTTGTTAAATGTATTTTGACAGTGACAATAAAAGGACAATGACTATTCTTTTATAGTTGTTTAGATTAAGATTTTGAAAAAGGCAATGTTGTTGATAAAATGGATTTACCGAAAAAAAGATGGGTAGCACATGAGAATGTGGTGAAAAAAATTGATGCAAATTCTTTTAGCACATTCTTTTTTGTCAATTTTATTACCTACATCGCCTTTTACATTATCTTCATCTGAACTGATATAAAAAATAAACACTCTCTTTGTTCTCAAAACCGAAATACATTGACCATTACCATCATCACTATCACATCTTTAAATTTGATCTGAAACACGTTTTCTTTTTAGCAAGATATTTTCACTTGATCACAGTCAGCGTGATCATTGTCGTCATCATCATCATTTATCTCAATGATCTCTTGAACCTTGAGAGCTTATTATGTTTGTGAGCACGACAGATGTGTCTATGATTTTGCCAATATATATGCGGCATTGTACTTACAGATATACGGCTTGTGATTGATTGTATTTTGTAACTACGCTTATGCTTGCTGATTTTCATAGTATTCGCAAGCTAATAAATTTTTCAACTGTTTTTAAAGGTTTTGAGAGCTACGGCCTATTGCTTCTTATATTTTGTGTTTATATTATCAAATTGTCCAAGATGTAGCAAATATTATTCAAATTAGCCTATTTAGCTATCACTGTTCCTAAGCCGGCTAAAATATGTTGGCTTTTGATGAGAGAATTACATTAAAAGAAAAAAAGAAGAAGAAGAAGATGATGAGTTGTGGCTTGACTCACAACAAATCTGATCTTACTTTAGAAAAAATAATCTTCTAGCTAATACAATACTATCGTATACAAATACTCCATGCACAACAACACGAGTTAAAACCCTCGTTTAAACTGAATAACAATTATAACACAACTAGAAAATTATGATTGCATGACAAGTTGCTTGAATAACAACAAATAATTTGCAATCCAAATCAGTATCTAAAAACAATAAATAAATAAGAACACATATACATAAGATTTTTTATTTTTTATCCGGCAAGTAAGAGCATCCACTATGATAAATCTTTTATAAAGGTTTATACATTAATATTTCAATCAATTTTAGACCTTTTGATTTTATAAACCTATATTCACTATAGTATAAACCTTTGCAAGTTCATAAAATGTCTTTTTTAACAAATGCATTAAATGTATTAAATTTATAAAAAGGTTCAAGAATTAGGACTTCTTCATGCCACATAGATATGAAATAAGTGTCCACTATGGTTGAAATAAACATAAACCTTTTCATTTTTCTTAAATCTTTTCATAAATTCACCATAGTGGATGCCCTAAAAGCATTTTAATGACTTTAGTCAACTAGAAATACATAATTAAATTTTTTATTAATACCATTTGTAATCAGCAGATGCACGAGATTATAATTAACAACAGGAAAACATGACTTATAAATACACATTAACAATAGGAAAACATGACTTATAAATACACATTAAACAAATATAGTTGAAATGTAATTCGTATCTATACTACTTATAATGAACGAAGGCATCTCACTCTTAATTTTAAGACGTACAAGAAATTAAGCATGGTTTACAACACTTTAATGCACCAAAAAATTACAACAAAGTAAGTATATTGTACAACAAATAAAGCGTGGTGTCATTTTAAAACTAAAATGCTATCAACCAACATTAATGCTATTAAAAACACACATTCACCAAAAATTACAAATATTTAAGCATAATATACAATAGCTGCAACCAATTTTTAGATTTACAACAAAATAAGCATAGTGTACAACAAAATAATCATGATGTAATTTTCAGACTTACAACATTAATGCTATTAAAGTGGTCAATGTTATTAAGGACTATAATGACTACTACTTACAAGAAAAGAAACATAGTGTACAACACTTTTATGCACATAATTTTCAGAAATACAATACAAGAAGCATAGTGTACAACAAAACACCACATTAATACTATTTAATGTAGTCAATTATTTAACTGGTCAATAAATACAATTAATACAGATATTAAAACACTCGTTACATAAGAAATACAAATTATCAAGCATATTTTACAACCAAATTAAACACAATTTCAAAGATTAAATTTCACTACTACAAATAATAAAGACATTATCTGAATATTCGTTCGAACAGAGCGAGGCCAAATGAGCTTAAGTTCGAACGGAAGCGGACCAACGGGCTCAAGCCCGGCGCACACGGGCCAGCGGGTTCGAGCCCGAACAGAAGACGCGCTATCTGAAATTTGATATCCGTAAATTTATTGTTAAAAAGAACATACAAGAATAAACTAAAATACATTATTAATCGAATTTTTTATTTCAAAGTACCCGCCGCTGCAACCCGCGGATACCCTGCTATACTTATAGTATGAACTTCGTGGTTGTATAAAATTTTTAACTAGTTTTACCTATAACATGATCGTATAAAACATATCCGCATCATGCTCTAAGTACGAATTATAATAAAAGCCTAAAAGGTATGAGATCAGTTAATTCTGGACCCAATATGAACATTTAGGCCATAGGGTTGCTCAAGTAACGAACTAACGATAGATCAATAAATTCATGATCGGATATGAGCTTTTGGGATGTAGGTTCTTAAAGCAACACGTATCCTAAGTTCCAAACCTACCATATATATCCTTACTCCCTAGCGTGATGTCGGCATTAGAAGTTGAGAGTTGATTAATCAGCCATCTTACTAAGAACATTATATAGGTCCACTGCCTATTGATTTTTTTCTCATTTTTCGGATCCAATCGAAACAATTGAGAAGCAAGAAAACTTTCACTATTCATATCATAACAGGCAAAACATCTACATATGTCATAAAACATGAATAATGAAACATGAGGAAGAATGTACTCTCCCGTGACATAGCAATTATCTTAATCGACTACTTATCATATTGAACATCCAAAACTAAATTTTTTCTTCTCAAATTTAAAGCGATGAATAACTCTTTTGTCTTGATTGCTACACAATTAGAGGTCTAATCAGAATGTTGTCTTTCATGATCAGTTTTACATATCACTAATCAAGTTATAACAAATATTATGTTTTAACCAACTCTAGCTTTTGAACGACGAATATACTATTTTATTAAGCACTGGATGATTATATACTTGTGTATTTGGATCCTTTGCAAATATAAAAAAGAAAGAGGTGTAAAAGACTTAAAGAGGTCAATAATTAAAGCCCTTTTGATGATGGATGTATCCCACATTCCCACCAATCATGGGTAGATTTCCTGGCAGGACTTCTGTATATATATTGAGGCCGTAATATCTCGTTAAAATATGCATGTAATTTTTGTAACTACGTATGAGGTTATTTGAAATTTTGAACCGATTAATTTTTTTAACTATGGGTATGGAGTAATTGAAAGTAAAAAAAAATTAATGATTTAAATTATATTTAACTATTCAAAATATAGATATCAAATAATTAAAAATAAAAACAGTATCTAATTGATCATGCATGAAATGAGCAATCTAAATCAAAGGCCAATGACGTTAACCCAACTAATTTCTTCTTTACTTCACATCCTCCAAACGTGACTTTATGAAAAGTCCAACTTTATATTCCATATGTCATGTTTCCTCAACCTGCATTAGATAGGTTTGTCGGTAGCAAATCAATAGCATAAAAGATATTTAATCAGTCGCTTTTGTCAATATACACTACTATACTACATACAAGGGAGCAAAAGTTCTTCTAAAGAATTAATGTTCATTGTTAGGATGAGCAATTTGCCCGACTTAGCTAGGGAAGCTTTATATAAACTAGTGAACGTACCCCCTAAAGCCTATACGTACGGGTAGCACAGGCGGACCTAATAACTTTGGGATGGTTTCTTCTTTTTGCATCACTGCACCAAACAAAGAAAGTAGCACACAAATATTATCGAGAGTTGCACGTATCTAAAAACGCCATTCTTTTATATTATTGTAACACTTAGTCCCTAAAAACCAATTGTCGCCCGTGCAACACCTGGTAGCTAAGTGACTTCGTCCATGAGTAGTATAAGTAAACCAATGACCGCAACACAAGTGTATGTTAGTATAATAAACGAGCATTTGTGTATAGAGACAAGATTATATAGCGGCAAATAGTCGTATTTGTAATGTAGGTGCATAAGTGTTTCATGTAACATTTAATTTAGGGGTAATTCCCAAAAGAGGACAAAAAGTTTCATAGTGATCACTTTGAGTGCAAAATAAAGTCTGTACCAGGTGGTCAAGTATGCGAGATGTGCGAATGTGCGATTCACTAAAATGTTGTGCGTGTCCAGACGATAAATCTTCTTTCGATTATTGGCAAGACGGTCATTATCAATCGCTTGTTTGGTATTATATCTGAATGTCTTGAGCAGTGAGCGTGCGAATGTGCGATTGAACATAACTTTATTAGAATGACCCACATAAGGAATCAAATCTTTCTTTATGGTACAAAATCTTTCTTAATTCTTTAAAATATTTATTTAAATTATGACAATGTTACTCTTGAGTATTTAAAATATTTACTTAAAATCTACTTAAAATATATATTTTTTAATTTATAATTCAAAAAAATGGATGAATTTTTTTTTATAAACTTTTTTTTACCTTTTTTTTAAACGTAATTAAAAAAATAAAAAAATAAAAAAAATAAAAACTTTTTTAAAATCAGATTAAAAAAAAACAACGTATTTTTTTAAAATTCAAATAAAAAAACGTAATTTTAATCGTAAAACTTTTTAAATCGATTAAAAACGTTTAAAAATGCGTTTTAAAAAAGTTTTTCGATTTAAGATTTAAATCGAAAAACTTTTTAAAACATAAATTTTTAAACGTTTTTTTTAATCTTATTTTAAAAAAAGTTTTTGCCGATTAAAAATTACGTTTTTTTTTTATTTGAATTTTTAAAAAAATACGTTGTTTTTTTTTAATCTGATTTCAAAAAAGTTTTTTTCTTTTTTTTTTTTTTTAATTTTGAAAAAATTTACGTTTAAGAAAAAGGTAAAAAAAAGTTTATAAAAAAATTCATCCATTTTTTTGAATTATAAATTAAAAAAATGTAGATTTTAAGTAAATATTTTAAAGACTCAAGAGTAACATTGTCATAATTTAAATAAATATTTTAAAGAATTAATAAAGATTTTGTATCATAAAGAAAGATTTGATTCCTACAATGGTCATTTCTAATAAAAGTTATGTTCAAATCGCACATTCTGCACGCTCACCGTCGCGCATTCAGATATAAAAGTCAAACATGATTGATAGTGACCGATCTGCCAATAATCGAAAGAAGATTTATCGTTCTGACATCGTCAACATTTTAGTGAATCGCACATCAAGACATTCGCATAATGACCAATTGGTACAGACTTTATTTTGCACTCAAATGATCACTATGACCTGTCTCTTCTAATTACCCTTTAATTTAATTAGCAATCTATTTAAAGTTGGTTGTTACAAACTACTTGTAAAGGGAAATGTTATAAAGTTGGTTTTCATTTTGTACGTTTTGCTCCCATGTACAATAATATTCTTAAGT
Source organism: Chrysanthemum lavandulifolium (assembly GCA_022545495.1). NCBI lineage: Eukaryota > Viridiplantae > Streptophyta > Magnoliopsida > Asterales > Asteraceae > Chrysanthemum > Chrysanthemum lavandulifolium. The sequence goes on from CM040238.1 coordinate 78,115,732, forward strand.
TGTTATTGAAATTCATTTTGCTCCAGCTTTTATTCACACACACCTTTTTCTCACTTCATTCTTCTTTCTATATTTCTCTTCATTTTACAGCTACAAACACATATTGCTCCAAATTATACAATAATCAACCAAAACATGAAGCACTCACATTATGCATGATGCATGTGTTTTAGTATTTTACTTATATTCAGTAAGCACATAATGCAAATGAGTTCCCTATTTGATTCTGTTCGAGTTCAAACGTTAAACCATCCCGTCAAAATGAACCGTGGCAAAAGGCGTAGTTGGCCATCATGGAGCAACCTCAAAAAACGGCTCGGTTTAAAACGGATCAATATCATGGGATTCTGCGGATCCTCAAAGTGGTTTCTCGACGCCGATATAGGCGAAGAGCCTTTGATCATTAGAGGTGATCAGTCTCCGACAACTTTTGAAACCATTGTCCAAGAATCTTGCATTGGTCAAATGTCACCTGACCATGGTACTGTTACTATGAACCTTGCAACTGCATTGGCTGCAGATCGTAAGAGAATAAATGTTGGACAAAATGGTGGGAATAAGGTGAAGCCTTTGAAGTCGATTTTTAGATTGTACGAAGATATTGATCAAGGTCGAGATGTTAAGGTGGCGGATGAAGACAGAGGGATTGCTAATGTGTGCTCCTTGTGCACGGAGAGGAACAAAGGGGCCGCGTTGATCCCATGTGGGCATACCTATTGTAGGGTGTGTTCTAGAGCGATGTGGTTAAAGAAAGGTTCGTGCCCCCTTTGTAATCGTTTGATCACAGAGATCCTTGAAATCTTGTAGAATTACTTCGTTTAGTATGATATAAGCAGGCTACTGAGTTGGTCTAAATCGTGTCTTTAACATGTCGTCTATGGAGCTTATAATGTAGACCAATGGAAGTTGCTGGTTGAGAAGAAATTATGACTTAAGAGGATGGAAATAGACATTGATTATCTTGTGCGGGTTGTTAGTAGATGTCAAAACATTCTTGTTGGTCTACATGTTCTTTGAGTAAGTATTAATTCTTCACTTTAATTTTTCACAATAATTATGATGATTCTTAAATAGTGTGATATGTTTACTAAGTAAAGTGATAAAGCACGCTTATAAATTCTTTCAAGCTGAGGTATGATAGATCGGAGACTACATTTTATTGATATGTTCCATTACAAGAATACAAGTAAAACAAATGTGACTTCAAAACCAAGCTGGCAATATATTTTTAAAAAAAAGTATCAAATCTTCATTCAATGGTCAACAAATTGAAAGGACTACTAATGAGCTACCGATCGAGTTATTCAAGTTAATAAAGGGACACTTAATTAATTTGCTCAAGTAAACATTATCGTGTTTAATTACATGAGATGAGTTTGAAACTTGGGAATGGCAACGAGTCGAGTCGAGCTCAAGTCTGGCAAAGCTCAGCCTCAGCTCGTGTATAGTAAAAACGTTGGGGCTCGAGCTTAGGCTCATTTCAAAGTTGTTTATTAAATGAGCCTCAAACAACACTCGAGCTCATTTAAGCTCGGCTTATCTCGTGCTTTTACCGAGTCTATCTCTAGCAGCCTATGAGCGAATTGATTATTTTACACCCCTCTATTTGAAACATATACCCAGTTACGCTTGAGCTTTTGAGAACTCGTGTCAAGTTCTTATCGGCCTAAATTTTAGGATTTTTGTTTTTCTTTTTGAAATAATTATTTTCCAGCATGTATGATTTCAAAAGATAAGGTGCACATATGTTTTTTTTATATAAGGTAAATTTACATAAATTTTTATTGTTTAATTGCTTAGACATTTAATGTGTTTTGGTAAAAAATATTTACACGAGTGAATTGAATGACAAACATAAATATTTTAGATATATCATATACATTTCAAAACAAAAACATTATACACAAAATTAAAAATCATATCACATATGATTCAAATACAAATTCTAAATGTAAAGAATAAATGAAAGTTTTGTTGATGTATAGTTGTGTCTACTAATCTTCTCGGAACTTTATGCACTTTGCTTTTATTCTTTACTTTATCATAACTATTTTTATTTAGATAGTATGTCTAAAACACACGTATACTCTCGACATTTCATTATACTCACATAATCACAACCAATTAATAAACGAGTTTGTTAATCATAACATCTAACAAAACACATATACACAATGTATTTCTGACTTGTTTACAATAGACCATTTTGAGAAATTACTACAACCTTAAAACACAAAACACAAGTGCACTCTTAAATCATAACTAAACAAAAAAACATCCTTATATCATAAATAAAAACATATATGCAATTACAATACATTTAAACTTAAAAACTGTAAAACATATATGCACAGAAGACATTAAATTCACCAAAAACTATGAAAACACATATGCACTCTCAATAATACATATGCACCCTCAATAACACATGTGCACACTACTTTTATTGATATTGTATCAGCCCTAAAAACACATATGCACACCCTTTCATTAACTTTTTATAGGCCATAAAACACATATACGAACCATTTTCATTGATTTTTTTTACCAGCCATAAAATACACATGCATTCTAAACTTTAAAATAATTCAATTATTTTATAATGACGAAAAAGAAAGACAAAAATAATAACAAATACACTTTTACATGCAAGTATAACATCATATCAACAAGAATCATATCAATTATTAAAATCAATTAACAAAACATATACTAGTATGTAGTAACAACTTTATGTGCACCGGTAACATATTCGCCAATATTCTCTATGGCTTTAGCAATAAAAAAATTCAACCCCTAAGTACAGGATTACTTTTTCAACCACCCATCAATGTATAAACCATATTTTATAATCAAAACACGTCAAATGTGCCAATAATTTTAGCCATGTACCTAACACGTCAAATATATACACATATTTTAATTAAAACACCAAAATGTGCCAAATAACTCATATATTATTATCCTTTCTCAAAGGCAACACAAATGCCCCTAAACTACGATCAAACATTTCTGCAAAGTAATAGTTTGTTTCAGTATACCAAATTCTGGATACAATGATAAAAAAGAAGAATATATAATGCATGTGACTCTAAAATATTTATATGATACTGACCTGGCAACTTGTGGTCAGCAAAGAAAAAAACCAAATTAATCGTGTACCTAGAATAAAATATTGAGTTTGTTAAGTTTCATAAGGTAATAATTGCAAGTGCGCTCAAACTGTATGGAAGCTGTGAGGAGGCATTATTTTATCAGGCCACAATTACATCAACTGTGTAATGTTTACGCGATGCAATAACTAACAAACTTTGAACCGCATCAAAACCAAGCACGCTGCTTGATAAATATGCAAGGAAAAAAAATGGAAAGGTGCTACAAATTAGGAACAATCAAAGCTAGGTTAAGTTCAGAACATTACCTCTTAGTACTAAGGGGTAATTCTCAAAAGAGGACAAAACCTCCATCGGCGCCACTTTGCGCACAAAATAATGTCTCTTCCTAAACCGGGTATGCGAATGTGCCAAAATGAGATTCCACTAAAATGTTGACACGTGTCCGCATTAATAAAGACACTTTCAATTATCGACAAGACAATAACTATCAATGTCTTGTTTGACTTTTTTATACAAATGTGCGAACGGTGAATGTGCGAATGTGCGATTTGAACATTACTTTATTGGGAAAGACCACATGTAAGGAATCAAATCTCACTTTTAAGGTACAAAATCTTTATTAATTCTAGTAAATGGTACAAAATCTTTACAAATTCTAACATTATAATATTAGCCCATTTTTTAGAGAATCACGACCCTTTCATATATTTTAGTATATGTTTTAAGTTTTCTACTCCGTACTTGTTAATTTATACTATATTTTTGTTAGCTTAATAGCTTTATAATCATCAAATAAACCCTGTACATATCTTAAAAAATATATCGAGTAATAAGTATAAGTCTTCAAAGTGTTTTTTTTAACGTAGAGCTTATTGTAAGTTCATGTCTGACTTGGCTTATTTATAATGTATTATTGCTATTTATATATTTTGCCTTAACTCGTTATCCACTTAAGGTGGTTTGTTTCTTCACAAGAGGCCAATGGTCAAACTTTCATCCGTATACATATGAGAGTGGCGTGTAACTTTGTTGGGAAAAACATCGCCCGTCCTTCTTCGTTATTCATTTAAAGTAAATTAACCAGTTTAACATTTTTATGGCTGATTGGGTTCTAATACAACTTATTTTGTAATAATATATCAAAAACTTTAAGCTAGCTAGTAAGTCACATGATGGTTTTGTGATCATGCAAAAAAAAAAAAAAAAAAACCGAAGAAATGCAATCCAAGAGTGTGGCTGCGTTCTTTGTAACTGTTTGGTATGTCTGCAAGTATGTTTTTTTTGGAAATAATTCGTACAAGAGTACATAGCAAAACTTGACTAAACTAGATCATTTTGATTTAGGCGTATAAGTAATATAACGATAAACTGATATCAGCAACAACATGTACATGTACAAGTACTTGATTTGAGTTCATACAAATTCTAACATAAAGTATTAATAATTCTTTAAAATGTAGATTTTGTATCATAAAGTAGATTTTATTTTAAAAAATTAATAAAGATTTTGTACCTTAAAAGTGAGATTTTATTCCTTACAATTGGTCTTTCCCGATAAAGTAATGTTCAAATCGCGTTTCTTGCACATTCACCGATTCGCATTTGTATAAAAAGTCAAACAAGGCGTTGATAGTGATTGTCTTGCCAACGATTGAAAGAAAGACTTATCAATCGGACACGTGTCAACATTTCGATGGAATCGACACGTTCGCACATTCGCATGACCGATTTGGGAAGAGACATTATTTTTGTACCTCAAAGTGACCTCAATGAAGGTTTTTGTCCTCTTTTGGGAATTACCCCTACTTTTAATATGTCCGAACAAATACTAGAGAAAAGATCATGTGAGATGAGAATATCAAATCACCACAACCATAAAGAACACCTCAAGGAACTGCAAGTTCAGTTAATAACATGAATAATTGATGGAAGTGTGTCATAGATACAAATGAAAGATGGAAAAAAGAATAAAGCTTACTGATTAGAAAAAAATCAAGAAGATTATCAGGACGAGGGTGCGTTGCAAGCCTTGACCCCTGCAATCATAAATAAGATGTCAAACATACGAGTAAAAAAGCGCCTCGATTTTAATATATGAAGATTTTGATGCTTACAGAGTAAAAGATATCAACATATACAAAAAAGTATACATACCTCACGATAATGGTAATACATAAAAGGGAAAAGAAGAGGAGTTCTGTGACTGCACACACGGTAAAGAAGGAGGCGTATTTGTTTAAGGGTGTGATTTTATGCTCTGTTCTCAAGTTTAAAATTTAAAGAATATAATGGGATGGGAAGGGCAAAGTACGGGATGGGATGAGAAGAAAGTTGTTATTTATTTTTGTGTTCTTGAGTTTTTTTTAAAGTAGCAAAGAAAGGAAATGAAGCTACAAAAATTACCAATATACCCTCGTATTACCAATATACTACTTCACAAAGACAAGAAGCTAATACATATACTTATATTTAATCCAACGAATCTGCACAACAAATCTTATGCTTATATTCATAATGTGTAATCAGATTTTACAAACAATATTAATATCGAATGACAAAGTCAATATAATAATCCGAATGACAAACACCAGTTACATCAAATTATCTCACCAGTTAATTAGACTTGAAGAAAGTCGAGATGCGAAGCAATACAGTTTAAGATTCTCACTGTGTTTTTACCTCTCATAAGTCAAATTCTATTTTACCACCACTTTTGGTTGAATCACATAGCATCATAGCACCATCAAACAATTGATAAAGAAAATAGCATAAGGCACTCTTCATTCAATATCTATCATAGCAGATGAAACAATATTAGTAATTCTACTGAGTGCAACCTTAGTGTGAAGGTTTTTTTAACTGTGAATTGTACAAGATTGAACTAGTGCTTTTAGTGTTAGGTCACTAGTTTTACAAACACAAGTTATAAGAGAAGAGATGAAGGCGGATGAACAAGTTATACGCACACACACATACTAATAATAATACGGTTAAAGCATATAGAATGAAAGAGAATAACTTGAACAACCAACCCTCAAATGAGGGTTTACAAGAGAGTGTTATAGGAGGGAAGCTAGGCAACACCCTAGTTCCCATCCTTTCTTATATGGGCTTGGGCCTAAGCTTATGGGCCTTCTACATAAGCTAGACCTTAAACAAACATAAAGGCCATATTAAGCTACCTATTACATATGAAATATAAATACTTGAAATACGAGTTTAGAGTGATTCCAACAATCTCCCTCAAGTATATATGAATGTAAACGGTGAAGGCGTTGATGTAATAGTAGCTCGACGCCTTCGACATTCTTCTTTCTTATGAGAGGAATTGCCTTGATTCGAACAATCTCCCGGTGTAGAGATAGTTATCTTTGAACAGTTATGCTTCGACGTCATCTTTAACTTTGTTCTTTGATCATTGTTCTTTGTGGTGAAAGTGATAGTATGTTGTTATCCGCATCGATGCGCTTCAGTGTCGCTTGTTTGCTCCGGTGTCCACGTCATTCTTCAACATGCTCACACGCCTTTGATGTTGGAATTCAATACTAATGAAGTTCTTTAAGTCTTTAACTTTGTAGATTCTTTGGCTTGATGAAGAATCATTCGCGATTGTGTTGCTTTTGGATAAAACTTCCATTAGTGATGATGTTGGCGTGAGCATGAGAAGAATCAAGACGATCATCCCGCCTGGAGCTTCCATAAGAAGAAAACATTTCAAACGGTTAGTAATAAGCGGTTTCCGCACTTACAAGTTTGAACTTGAGAGTGTTAACATCATAGTGTGAAAACACAACTCTAATTCTTACAAAGGCCGCTCTCGAACCGGAGTCCCACAAGTGAGATAACGCGATGTACCGGGCACATCTACATTCGGATGAGTCGCCGAGGTACATCAAGCATCACCTCACGATCAGACCGTTTGAGACACACTCGCGTAATCCACTGGGAGTTACCGGTGACCGACCGTCGTGGTTGTTTGATGTTGACCTGGCGGGAGTTTCCATTCAATCACCGAGGATCACGATGTGAACCTCTCATAAATGTTCTCGATGCATTGATAAGATCCGTGAAGGACTCGATATGAACCACCGATAATCTTATTTGTTGATCATCAAGTGATTAAATGTCAAGTGTTCCTAAGAGATCTTTGATGAATCTCGTGGCTCTAGACTCAATAGTGCTTTTGGTTTTCTGGGCGGAGACTAGGAGAGGGTCTCCTTCTTCAATACCAAATGATCTCTAAGAGAAAGCCAATAGTTTACGTAGGGTTCCCGTGAGAATGAAACAAGCTTCTTTTGAGAGAAACTTGAGTGGCTAAGAAGGTTTAGTGCGTGCGCCATCGGGTCCATGACGACTTTTAATCTTCAATACCGGTGTCACTAAGTGACAATCAAGAGTATATGAGTTGAACCTGTGTCCGCCTAAGTTGAATAACTGAGGGTTTCTTTTCACCCTTTACTTTACATTTCTTTTGATTCTTCAACTCCTTCTTTCTCCGATTCTCATTTTCTCCTTTTACAATCATTCCTAAGGACTTCTAACACTAACTAATGGTAGTGTCCTTGGGTAGATCCCTCCGGCTCTGGCGGATCATAGGACAGTTATTCCTAAACTTAGTCACCTTATAACTCCATGACTAACCTATGTTTGCCATTAAAACCACAGTATGTGAAAAATCTCTCAAAGGGTTTGTAAATGAAAACATGTTTGAACCATCGCGAGAGATAAGATTTTGCATAAATACTCCCCTCCACATGTGCTTAATAGTTTTAATGGTTAAATGCACAAATGAGGAAAGAGCGCGACTTTTAGAATTGATCCACCGAAGATAGACAATCCCCATGAGACACGGTTACGTAGCATAGTTAAAGGGTTACATTGTCGCCTTTTAGGTGACAACTAGCTCTAATAACTACCTTGAAGGTGTAGACAAACCTCGAAAGGTTGTCATACCCGCCGAGTTCATGTCTATCAAGAGTTTCTCGAATGGTACTTTCTACTTGGACAAGTCCTTTGCGAGACACGTTTACATTACTAGCGAACTAGCTTGAAATTATTACCCGTCCCAGACAAGTCTTTTCGAGTTACAAACAGTTTAGTATCAGTCAATTCGTTGGTTAAGTCCGAGGTACACGATTCATTTGCATTTTGCACAACATATTTCTTATCACATAATTTTCTCCCCTCAAAAATGGCATATAAAATGTTATTTTTGAAACGCTTGAAAATAAATATGACCATTTCGAGTGTCATGGGAAGAGTGACCACTATGAACAATTTGTGAACAAAGTTTTCATCAAATACCCCTCAACTAGTGATATAAACGGTTGAGGTTTTTAAATCATATGGGAAGTACTTGTCTTTTGAGCAAAACCTTGAAAATGAAAGGTTTGATAGGTTTTACTCAAAATAAGAAGCTTTGCTCCTTTTATAAGGATTGTGGCACCGAGGCGTACCACAAGGTCCTTTCTTGACAATTACGGGTTGTACATCGTTATGTGTGCACAAGCCATAGACATATTATATCATGCATCCAAATATATAGAGAATAGAAACAATTCAAGGAGTACCGGAGTCCGGTGATGTTTCCGTGAGTGCAACAGGCGTTGAAAGCCGGTAATGTTCATCCTGGTCGACCACCAACAAAGCTCTCCAATAAATCGAGGCGATCCCTTCGAACAACCTTTCATCAATCATTTCGATGATCCTTCTCACATCCCTCCGTCCTTAGAGTTCCATCGCTGGGTTCCCAATCTTTTCATGTATATCCTTCAACCGATAAGCCAATCCATCCCGAACCATCTTCAAAGTGTGATCCCCAAATTTGTGAAGATCGTCACACGCCATTAAGCAATTGCGTTGAAGTTCACCGCGATAAACGACACGAAAGGTTTGCTAATGAGCGTAAGTTGTGTAAGCTGGTTGATGTCGGGAAGATCAAGTTGTGGTGGAGTGAAGTTTACACGCTTCGATATGATTCAACGGAAGTCAAGATCTTCAACACATTCTTTGATGACAATGCGTCTCGATGAAGATGAGCGGTGACTTGATGAATTCACGTTGTACTTCGCTTGAAATTGTCTCATGCGACCTTGAACTTTGGCAAGGTACATGTCTTCAATATCGTTGATGTTCAAATTCTCAAAGTCGCCTTCAGAGAATGCATAGTCCCTTTCGCCTTGTCTTTTGACCACAATCTTCTTGAGAAAAGTGTAGTCCCATTTAGACGATAGACCAACATGTTGGATGGCCATGATACTTTTAGTATCGAACACCGCATGTTGAGACTTCGGACCAAGCGACTCGTAGTAGATTCTTCGTTCCGCCAATGGTGAATCCCATACATTGCATCTTGGTCATACGCTACCACTTTGTCGGAGAACATGTGGGTAGCACGCCTCGATGGCTATACAATCGAGTATATTGCGGCAGGAATGGAAGTGTCGAGATGTAGCGATTTCCTTGAACCATCGCCACCGTGTTGAAGAAAATCTAAGTCTTTGTTGAAGAAATGTCCGAAAGGAACTTAGGTGATCAGTTGGCCAATGGTAGGTAGAGGTCGAGACCACCGGTGTAATATGGAGGATTGTCCCGCTTGGTGAAGTCGATGTTTGCTTCGGGTTGAGCCAATCCATGTTATTAGACATGGCTCGAGCAATGTTTTCAAGGTGATATTCAACCTCGATTGCACTTTCCGAGTTGTCTTTCAAAAGTAGGAATGCTTCATTCTTGATGCGCTTCAATTCGATTTTGTCATCTTCTTCACACGGAACCTTTCTTGCAAAATCTTTGCATGCTCCAAGGTACTACCGCTCACCAATTCTTGACCTTCTTCGTGGTAGGAGTGTTGTTAACAAGTGTAGCAAACCATTCAAATTCTTCGCTTTATCGTCATCTAGCCATGATATGACGTCCGATGAAGCGCTTCTTCTTCTTTTCAAGGCTTAGATGATGATGCTGGTTTCGTCCTTGTTTGGGAGAGGTGGGTTGTTGTTGGGGCTCAAGGACCTCTTCATCGTCACCACCCGTATACTCAAAGTAATCACCGCTTTTTGAGTCGTGGGTGGTAACTCGGAATCGTCCCGAGGTTTATCAAGAGAAGACCGAGGTGGAGGAGACTTTGTTGAGAAGAAGTCCGCTGTGGAGGAGGTGGCATCAAGAAGATTCACCGATCGCTTCGACATTTTGGTGCGTAGTCTTTATCCTTATCATCGCCATCTCTTGGCCGTTTGGGTTGATCGGCCGACTCCTTGCATGATGATCCGAGTTGAAAAGGCAGACCTTCAAAAATTTAGCTTCATCCAAGTAAACGCTCCGCATCGCTTTGACATTTGCATCACTAGTTTAGCGATTAACTCGCATTCGAGAGATCGCCTTCTTTGGCCATTGTATGTTTAACCAATGCGACGATGTTAGGGTGAGTTGTCCGAAAATATACTCTAGTCACACCGGGACAAAGGTCGAGAAGAAACTTGTGGGTATGATCTCTTGTCGCCTTCTCCGGTTCCTTTTGGACTTTAGGAACGATATCCCAAGGTACTTGTTAGTGTAACCTTCGATCATTTCGCTCGTTCCTCTTTACGATGACTCTTCATGAACTTTCGAACAAATTCCTTTTTTCGCATCTTGTCTTTCTCATCATTTAAGCATCAGATTTGGTCAAGAAACCAATTCGCTTTCAGTAAAGTATGTCCTTCTTTCCGACTTGTTGGACGACTTTCACAATTCTTTCATGAGTCCGAGAAATCCAAGATTTAGGTGGTTTCTTCACGGATTGGATGATGATTTGGTTGACTTCTTAGATGGTGGTTGTGATGAATGAGACGAAGAACCGATGATGATGAGATGAGGAGATTCCGGTCCTTTGGTGGTTCAAGTTTCCTTCGTGAGCGTGTAGGACTATCCGTAGCACATCGTCAGAAGCAAGATCTTTATCTTTCTCGCCCGGTTTCTCAAAATCATATACAATAGTATCCTCTCGCAGCTTTTGTTGTTGCACAAGAGTGGTGGCACCAGCCCCTTATCGGGTTGATTAACCGCATCGAGTTGGTGAAGATTGAGTCGCACCACTTGACCCACCGGGCCACCCATTTGGTCTTTAGCAAATTCTTTAGCCTTTGAAGATGTCTCGACGATTTTAAACTTCTTCCCGTATGATTTATCCGCTTGCTTTCTTCTTCTTCTTCGAGCTCTCATCATAGGGTACAATTGTCGGAGTCTTCCTTTTCCTTGGACAATTGGAGGACTTGGAGGTTTTGCTATCGAGGCGTGTGCTTCGTTGCGCTTGCAGAGTAATGAACCTCTTCATCTCAGACAAGATCTTCGAGCTCTCGTCCTCAAGCTTTCTTTCATGTTCAAGTGTGGAATAGGTTCGCTTCCTTTACGGAACAATCCTTTAAGAAGGAGGATTCCTTTAGGAAACTTCCTTTGACTCACAAGACTTGTTGCGCTCTCGCACTTCCTCTTCTCGGTTCTCCTTACTGTGTGTTCCAAGATTTTTCGTCGAGATGACCAACTTTGCCTTGTCTAACCGCTTCCGTGATACCTTTTGTACGCTTCGAGCTTTCGACATCTTCGCTAGAAGGAAATCGCAACACAAAGACCTTGTTTCTTTGTAGACGATTCCTTGATTCTCAAAGATAGAATAGGCTCCGCCAACATATCGTGATTGTCGGGTCATTGAGCCTCTTGGGAATATCGTGATGAAGTCCAAGTGCTCGGATCAACAGCTTAGTATATCCGATGTAGGGAATCTTTGAGCCAAGCTTGTTGAGAAATGACATCATGTCATCCCAAATCGAGCTTCGATAGCGATGTGTTTCATGTTGACCAATGCCCAAAATATTTGCGCTCCATGAGCTTAGGATGCTCATAGCCACCGCCACGACCGTAAATGACTTGGTGATGATCATGTAGAGAGTTCTCCATGGTTGAGGAATACTCTTAAGCTCTACGTGAGAATGCTTGTTGATTACCCCGTAGCCTCGCCATAACCGATATCGATTAAGAATTGGAGAGTGAGCTCTTCAAAGAAAGTGTGGCATATAGTTTGGTTGGATCGACTTCAGAATTAGGAGAATAACCTTAAGTCGCAGTGTAATGGTGACTTGTTTGTGATTCGAGTCACCACAAGCATCCGCCCTTTGACCCTTTCCATAGTGTTCCGTAACTGCTGGATATAGATCTCGTGAACAGCTTGCAGAGTGAGTGAGCATATTCGATACGGATGAGTCCTCGTAATATCAATAGCAATTAAACACGAAGATTCGAGCAAGTGAGGGTGTCAAAGTCAACACGGAGATTATTCTTTCCTATCTTCATTGGATAGCCATAAGGATAGATATCGCAATGGAGAGAACTTCGATGCATCCACATTCATTTGTTCACCATGTCGTGATCTCAAATAACATTAGCCAAAAGAACCAACATATCGAAGACATAATGTTAGTCAATGTAAGGTCTTATTGTCTAGTTATTGAATGTACAAAGGTCAATGATTGTTACGAGTCCTAAGTCACTTGTATGTCCAATAGTCCAATGACGCCGTGAAATGTTTTGTGAGTTAGTTAACTTTAAGTTTTAAAGTTTATGTTATCACTTATGGTTCACAACATCTCAAACGCTTTAGATTTATTAGTGACATTATTGGATTCGTGATTTATATGATTAGTTTATTTACAAGTTTGTACACATAACAATTCATAACGAAGGTATGATCCGTGCTTATGCGTAGGATTGGTAAAGTTATGCGAGACGTAAATGATATATGCGAGGCGTAAACTTACGCAGAGGATCCTAACTTACGCGTAAGAAATGTTACGTAAGAAAAGGGACCTTATGCGTAGAGGTTACGCCAGAGGCATATATTAACTTTACGCGTAAGGCTACTCGTAAGAGTTGACCTTATGCGTAGAGGTCACTGTTTACGCATATCCTTCACAGGATACGCGTAGTCCCATTGTAGAACCTTATGCGTAGTAGTTACGCGTAGGATTTCTCTTACGCATAACTGCCTACGCGTAAAGTTATCCTTATGCGTAGAATAACAATCAACCTTGATTCTGAATTTTATGAGTAACAATCCTGAAATAAAACCATCATATCATCAATTTTAACACATAAATTCATTTTAACAACAAATCATGGCAAGAGCACTTGTTAAACAGTTATGCGTAGAACTACATACGCGTAATCCAAAACCCTAATAGTTCAAGAATTACGCGTAACAATTCTAACCATGGAAATTGCACCAAACGTTTTCTGGTAGGTCTAAGGTATTGTGAGAGTCTACTAACCAAGTATTAACATTCAATTCATGGTGAATCAAAAATACCCAAACTTAAGAACTTTAAACCCTAATTCCAAATTGTTAATAATTTAGAGTTTCTGGGTGGTTATAGAGCAAGGATATCATTAATTCAACATCATAGGAACATAACCCAACAATCTTTTGACCAAAACACTTCACATTTGAAAATACCCAATTCGACTCATAAACCCTAGTTTTCAAATTCACTTATTTCGAGTTTCTGGGTGGATTTTTATGATAGAAAAGGCATTAATGATGTTGTAGAAACATTTCGCACTATCTTTTAATCATAAACACACTATCTTGATCTTGGGTTCATACGCATAAGCGAGACCACAAAATCAACCATAGAACATAATTTGACCGTTGGATTTAAGTACAAATCAAAACCTATGTTTGAAAATACGTTAAGATTGTTAAACAACTTACAAATCGATGATCAAAAACACGAAATTTTGAATGAATCTTAGGCGTAGGATGTGTTTAGGTTTAGAATTAAATGTGAAGTGAAAGTTAGGTGGGAGGTGTTTTATTAAAATAACTTTAACATTTTGACAGCTTTGGTCCCTCCACCTTTTCCTTTTTCAAACAAAGCCATTTAACTTCCATTTTGGTTACCAAACAAAGATTTTAGGAAAGAAACTTGACGACACCCCCCGACTTAAGAAATAATGAAAGGTTATAAATTTAGTCCGAGGAGTGTCATTTAACCGTAATATTCACCACCATTGTTAAATGAAACAACCGAGATATGAAAACATGCAAGTACACGATGTTTTGAAACAGTTAGTGAAAATTTTCTCCCTCAACACTTGATCGTAAAAATACCGAATTTTGAAAGATTATAGTGTTGAAGGAAGAAATGTACTTGCCATGTTGAAAGATTATAGATTAGAAGAATATTTTTGTTGTTTTATAAGATTTTATATTTTGTATTTTGTTTTTGAAAAATTTATTTACAAAAGATGTTTTGGTGTTTGATGTGTTTTAAGACTGCTTTAAGAGGTCATCCAATTCCTCTTGAGTCAAACACCTCATACCAATCCGTGGACCAACTCATTAAACCTAGCGGGAGGCAAGGCTTTGGTGAGAAGATCCGCCAATTGGTATTCTCGCACCACAAAGTATAATTCAACGGCACTGCTCCACGTGGTCCTTGATGAAATGATAGCTAAGATCGATGTGCTTTGATTTCGAAAGTGTCGAATCGAGTTGCACGAGATCGCAATGGCACCGATTGTCGCAAAGACATCGGGATTCTCAACACGTAACCATAGTCTTTGAGTTGTGTTCTCATCCAAATGACTTGAGCACAACACGCGGACATGGCTACATATTCTCGCTCGTTGATGACAATGATGTACAATCCTCGCTTCTTTGATTGCCAAGACACCGCTTATCACCAAGAAATTGTAGAGCTCTCAAGTACTTTTCCTCGAGTCTAAGCATCCCGCGTGGTCGTCATTCAAAAAGCGATTAGTTCAAAACCGTAATCCTTCTGATACCGATCCCCAAGTTAATGGTTCCCTTGATGTATCGGAGGATTCTTTAGCCTCGTAGAGGTGGGTTTCAGCTTGGTCGCGATCGATAACGGGAGCATAGATAAACGGCAAAGACAATATCGTGTCGCTAGTCGTTAGATACATGAGGACCCAATAATACTTCGGTATTTGGTAGGGTCAACTAATTTCCCATGTAAATCAAAGATCTAGCTTCTTGGTATGAGTCATTGGTGTGGCATAAGTATCATGTGTTTTCATTCCAAATTTGTTTAACAATTCAAGGGCATATTTGGATCGACTCAAGAAAATACCACGGGTGATTGATGAACTTGCAATCCTAGAAAGAATGTAAGTTCACCCATCATGGACATTTCAAAATTTTTCTTCATTAGTTTTGCAAAAGCGATTGAAAACTTTTATGTGTAGACCCAAAATGATGTCATCCACGAATTTGAACAATTAAGATATGTGCCCCGTGATATTGTATAAAAGAGTTGGGTCAACCGAGCCTTTGGTGAAATTATTGGCAATGAGGAAAGATGATAGCTTATCGCATCATGCCCGAGGGGCTTGTTTGAGACCATAAAGAGCTTTGTTCGTTTGTAGACATGGTTCGGGAACTCAGATCAACGAATCCATCCGGTTGGTCGACATAGACCGCTTTTAAGTTGTCCATTGAGAAACGCCGCTTTGACATCCATCCGATAGACCGTCATATTCATATGAGTCGCGAACGCGAGAAATATCCGAACAAACCTCAAGACGAGCAACCGAGCAAAAGATTCTTCAAAGTCTATTCCTCTTCCCGACGATAACCCTTAGCAACTAGACGTGACTTGTTTCGGATGACGCCCTTCAAAGATCCAATTTGTTTTTCCAAATCCATTTTAGACCAATGACGAGACCCCGCTGGTCTTTCAACCGCTCCCATACTTCAAGACGCTTGAATTGGTTGAGTTCTTCCGCATGGATTCAATCCATTGTCTTTTGTCATTGCGCCTTTAATGTTTTTAGGTTCGATTGGCGATGGTGAGTGCATAAATGCAATGTTCACCATCCGAGCGAAGACGTTGTCTCGTGAACGACCGTTGATTCGGGTTGCCAATAATGTTAGCCGAGGATGGTCTTTTGTCCATCGGTGTGTAGAGGGTTGATGTTGGTATACATTGTGCGATTTCGAGGATTCAAATGGTTTGTTGAAGATTCCGCAACATCCGTGCGCAGCCTCATTAGCAAACGGATCAAGAACGATTTGGATCAAAATCGCAGTGGGGGTACTTCATTCGTAATATCATCACCGTTCATCATTGTTGGAAGCGGTGTGTTCAATCTCTGTGTTGGAGTCAATCGTGTAGGTGCATCTTCAACAAGAGTTGTTGTAGCAGTGTATCGTATAGGAATATTATCGTTGTGCAAGGAAACAATGGATACACCGAGCACGCTCATCAATATCGCCACGTAACGTAGGAGCAAATAACCTTCCATTTGTTGACGAGTTAGTGGGGCTTTGTTCACCGATGATGGGGTTGAGGGAAGTTTAAACGGTTGTGACCGGTTCTAAGTTGTTATACTCGTAAGCCATTTCCGTGAGTTCATCAAAATGAGCATGAATCGCTTCCATTACCTCCTTAGTTCGACGATTCCGATTCGAAACCTTTAGAATTGTCACAAGATCCAATAAAGACCCAATATCGCCTTTGGCTTTGAGCTTTCCAAAATCATCACGATCATTATTCGGATAGCAAAGGGATCCAAATACATGAAAGTGTTTGAGGTTCGGTTTATAGTTGTGGACAAGCTCGAAAGGTGTTTTGTTGTGGCGTTTTGTGATCATAGAACGGTTTTGAGTATAGCATGCAGAGATACTTCGCCCATAAGTAACTGGAAGTTTAGCATTGATTAACATTGTTCTTGCAGCCCACTAACGCTCGGTTTCGCCTTTCAACAACTCCGCTTTGTTCGTGTGTACGCAATAGATGTTTGATGTCGAATTCCACTTTCTCATAGAATTCTCGAAGGGTTTTGTTAACAAATTCAAGCCTTTGTCTGCTCGATTATCCCGACGGTGTTGCGGAGTCGAACTCAGTATTTTGTGAGAAAGGTGATGATCATTTGTGGAGCTTGGTCTTTGCTTCAAGAAAGTAGACCCAAGTCCATCGTGAGTAGTCATCAACAATTACTAAGATGTAGCGTTTGCCATTGATCGCTTGCACGCGCATCGGGCCACACAAACCATGTGAAGAAGATGAAGCACATGTCGAGAGTCGTGTTCCACCTTTGAAGGAAAATGAGCACGAGTGCTTTTCCCTTGTTCACAGTCGAGCAAAGGTGATCTTTGAATACCGGAATCGGGAGTCCTTCAACTAGTTTGTGTCGAGCAAGGTTGGTGATGGTTTGAAAGTTTAGATGTGAGAGACGACGGTGCCATAGCCGTGGATTTTGTAGATGTTGCCTTTGAAAGTAAGCAAATGGGAGAGGAAGCAACCATGTCTTGCATAGAGATAGTGTAGAGACTAGAATTACGCGAGCCGACATAAGGTCATTTCCTTGTAGATCACGAATGAAACAAGTTTTCTCCCGAAAGCAACCTCCAAATCTCCATCACAAAATTGACCCATCGAAAACAGATTGTGACCGAGGCCTTCCACATAGTAAACCCCGCCGATTTCGATGTTCCCATTGACATAATCTCCAGAGCCCATGATAGTCGCAAGTGATCATTCCCGAACCCGACAAAGCAATGAACTTTGCAATAAAGTTTGATAACAGCTTAAGGTTGCTCGTCATGTGTCGGGAACATCCGCTATCAACAATCCAGAGAATGATCTCAGATCACCGCATTACACACGCATTTACACAGATGGAATAGAAGTAGATGTGGAACCCGAAATGTTAGAGGGTTCCAAAGGTATATTAGACATACACACATTAATAATTTTAGGCATCCATTTAAATCCTAGTGTGTTATATATCCATTTCGCCATCTATAACTACTCTTTGCTTTAGTCTTAGTGAATGCACTAGGTGGTACTACATTCTTAGGAGGTGAAACCGAGCTACAAGTGATAGCAATGGTTGCCTTAGAATCTAAAGAAGGCGGTCTACCAAGCACGTACTTAGAATGATTAGTGGGCCTAGAGATATTCCGATTCTTAGGATTCCGTAATCTAGAGATTATAGCTTTAGCAACACATTTGTCATGACAATCGAATTCATACTCTTCCGACAAATAACACAAGGTGCATCGATCAATATCAAAAGTACTTAACGGTTTAGCATTCGTTACATCACTATTTCTATTACATTTGCCGACGAACATCTATAGTGGAAGCAACATGAGTCTTATTCGTAGTCCTAGGGTGTTCTTCTACTTTAGCATTCCTTATTGATCTTTTCTTAGGTCGCAACTTCCTATTCTTCGATTGAGTGCTCCTAGGTCGTGAAGTGCGGACGCTTGGAAAAGACGCAACTATTCCTGCTTCAAGAGAGGGAAACACATTAGCAACTTGTGATTTGGCAAGTAGGGATTCTAGGTTCACGATTACTAAGTGTGACCGGTGCTAATCTCTTAATCACGGTAGGCGGAAGTTGTTCATACTTTCCTAACATTTCTCTTAACTTAGAGATAGTGTGAATCAAATCTTGATTTTCGTAACTAATATTACCAAAGAAAATTCATGACTTCTAGTGTGAGCAAGATAGTGATCAAGTTCGTTTGATGCTTCATGACGAGTCTTATTGAGCAAATCAAATATGACACCATATTCCTGCTTAACTTTTGAAAGTTCTTGTTCATATTTTGAGATTTGACTTTTCAAAGACACGCTTTGATCATCCATTGCTCAATTTTAGGATCGAAGATTTTGCACTCAACCGAGCGATTTTCTTTTGAAAACTAAGTTGATGATTGTGAATATCTTTTCACACCAATGAAGACGACGCTTTGCATTGTAAATTTCATTGAGTAATCATTTATTTTCGCTTTTAAAGACTCGATCCAAGCACATTATCGGTGTTCTCAACAGCTACAACATTTTCAACAATATCGCAGAGATGTAATCGATGCAAATGGCAAAGCATGAAGTAACACAACATTATGGATATCAAGACGATAACATCTTCCAAGAGTCGATCAACATCTTTTCTCAACATTTTCTTTTATGCTTAGTGTTAGAAATAGATGTTTCGCTTTCTCGAAAACATTTTTCATTACCCCAAGTTCCTTATGAAAATCCTTTTCCTGTGCAATTGCACAACTTTTCAAGTTTTTAACATTAGGTAAAAGATTTTTCCGAAAAATGTCTCTTTGTTCTCGCGCCGAGGCGATTGAAAATGTTCAACTTTGATTTCGTGAGCGATATTCTATCTCATGTTGTAAAATTTTGAGGTCACCATGAAAATGTCAAAATATCTAAGAATTTTTCGATTTTCGTGTTTTGAGTTTACTTCACTAATGGAAGGTAAAGGACCATAAGTTTGTGCAAAACTGCTTTGGGATTAACATTAGAAGACTGTGTGTTTTGATGATAACCCTTGGTGTGTTAGAAGAACCGCTGGTGTGACGAAGTGACCGCTTTTATAATTAAAAGGTTTGTTGTAAACAACATTTTTAATTTTGATCGACTCGCCTTCTCGTGATCTAATTCCTCTTGACGATGATATTCAACAACACTCATAACAAGATTATCAATTTTGTATTCTCGTGACCGAAACTTCGTGAGTTGGTTTGAATGTTTTTAGTGAAAGCTTTGGTTTGTAATCGCCTAGATTTTTCCATATCCTTTTGATTGGGTTTTAAGGTAAACTTTTCAATAGTCATATCGATTCACCATGTTTGTAAACAATAGCTTTAAACTCTTTAAGTTTGTTTTGCAAGTCGATAATTTCTTCAAGAAGGTCATCCACCCGATTCGTTGAATGCTTTTGTATGCGGAGAACTGCTTTTGACAATTTAACAACTCAACCTTAGCTTTTGATTTTCCAAGGTGAGAGCGTTAATTTGCTTTTTATGTTCATGTTTCAGCTTGTTCTAATTCGCACAACAAAGCATTCTTCGAGGCGGCTAGATCACGATCCGTCTCTAAATATTTTTCGCTTTGATGAGATTTTGCAAAGCGGCTTCAAAACCTTTTTCACGGTTTTCTTGAGTTTTGAAAAAGTTGAGTTGCATTTGTAAGCATTCAAAATCCTTGGTTAACAAAGGCATTTTACTTTTTAAGGTTTGATTTAATGCAACACATTCAAAGAATTTGGGATTGTTGGTCTTTAAGTAATGTAACAAGATCCGGATGAGGCAAGGTTCATCGTGTTCAACGCGAGTCACAACATGATCATTATTTAGATCCTCAAGTATAACCACGGAGTCAATTTGATTATCAAGGGAAACCATAAGGTCATCCGGATCGCCAAATGTAACTACGGGTTTATTTGAAAATCGCCGAATGAGATGTAGATGACTCATTTTGAACATTCCGAGCCGCGCGGATTCAGATATTGATGGAGATATTAGTTCGATATGATGATGGTTTGTTCGGCACCGAGACAAGCCATCAGTGTCATACACCGGGCCTGTTTCACTCATGTGTAACTCTTGCATATTAGCCATCAACATAATAAATGATTGGCCTCGCAAGTCCTCCATATCATCATCCGAGTCTCAAGATCCGCCATAAAGCTCGTTTTGTCCGTGAGAGATCCACCACTTCATCCTTAAGAGCCAAAAGTAAAGCCTCTTTGAAATAAGCACCGCCCCTAGTCCTGGCTTTGGGCATGCATTAGCTGTGTGTCCCTTCTCATTGCGCTTGTAGCATCTAAGACCATTTAACCGATTCTCGAGCATTTCTGCTCCACCACTTGAGCTCGTTGTTATTCCTACCCACAAGATTAAACCCTTGACCACCGCCCATCCGACGACCATAATCACGATTTCGAACTTCAACACGTCCATTGTTCACAATGCTTGAGTCCGTGTGTTAGATGAGGAACGAATACGATTGTTGGATTTGTTGTGTAACGCCAAAAGCATTAGCAATCATCACAAATCCTTGTTGCAATGCTTCAATGGATCGATTTCGCCGCTTCAATCGACATATGCTTGAGCATTGTTGTTGTATGGAACCAATTGATTTTGTTGAGGTTGTTGCCGTGAAGGTGTGTTTGAAGCGCTTGGTTGAGTTGTCGGGTCGAGAGGATAATTCGCTGAGCATACAAGGCAAGTTGTTGATTATCCGGATGTGATTGCTTAGCAATTTGAGCACGGAGAATCCTTTCCGATCAACTTCCTTTTCATGAGGCTTCAAGTAATCGTACAACAATCCATAAGTAGAATGATGCATATTCTTCGCTTGACGGAGAAAATGACATACTTCTCCCATTCACGACCAAGACTACTCAGAACTTAGTATTCACCGCAATTCTTGGCATGATGATGTTGTGTTTATCCAAATCATTGATGATGTCTCGAAAATCGATGATGATAGGACTCTAGTGTCTCTCCGTGTTCAATCATGAAGTGTTCATAAGCCAAGTAAATTTTGGATTCCAAATCCTCCCGATTGAGTATAGATCCTTCCATAAGAAGACTAATATGATCCCACATTTTTGTGCGCTCTTTTGAGCATCAACACTACGAAGAATTGGGTTTGGTAATCCTAAGAGGATGTATTCCATTGCAAGTTCATCACTTCATAGTGTAGAAGTTCAGAGCATTTAGATCCGCAACAAGAGCAATGTTGGTTTGTTCATCTCGTGGAACAAGAGTTGATCTCCTGCACAATGACAAGAGGCATCTCAAATGGACCTTCCAAGATAACCTTCTTTAAGAACTTTCCATGTGGCTTCTTCGATCACAAAACCTAAAGAACCTTATCACCCATTGATCGTAGTTTCGGAGTGAGCATTGGAGGTCTATCAAGTGATCCAGCCTTTCATGAATTGATTGTTGGTCGCTTAAAGCTTCACACATCTTTGCAAACCAAGTGGGTTCCTTCATAGTGTTCCTTGATGGATGTTGATTGAAATCATTTGTGTAGGGTTGAACTTGAAGGCTTGGTGGTGTTTGAACCATTTGTGGTGGTGGAATTGCACCAATTTGTGGAGTATGTTGTCGATTAAATTGTTGTTGATAAATTGCTTGTTGTTGATTCCATTGTTGATGTTGTGGAGTTAATTGTTGTTGTTGTTGATGATTATAAGTGTGAGGGAAATAGTTAGAGTATGGTGGTTGAGACATGTTGTTAAACTTGTGTAGTAAAATGGATCTTTGTAGTCGAATGAACCTTTGTTGATGAAGTGTCCTTAGGCGAGAAAAGACAAGAAACCAAGTAGCACTTATGCGTAAAACACCAAAAGTTACGCTGTAACAATAAGGAGTTACGCAGAGGTTTTAGCTTACGCTGTAAGTAGGAAAAACACTAAAGTTATGCGTAGACAAAAGTTAGGCGAGAAAGTTAGGCGAGGATTACCTTATGCGAGAACTAAGTTTACGCGTAAAGTGAATCTTATGCGAGATTTCACGCCGAAGCTTATGCTTATGCGTAAGTTTAGGGTTTTTGCTCAAATGATCTTTTACACTATCACAAAGGCAAAAGATATCCAAAGTCGACGTATTTTCGGACTTATCCAAGTAAGAAAACACGGAATAAACCACTAAAATGAAGATCAAACCAAGGATAATCTTACGCGTAATTTTAGGGTTTCAATACGCGTAGGATTACTCGTAATTTTGATTTTGCCCAAATGTGTTTCTAAACCGATTTTGTTATGGAATAGCTTCAATAGTACCAAAAGAACACAAAAGTGTGAAACTTGATGTACCAAAACGGCTAAACGGGTTACGCTGTAGAATCCACACCCAAGAACAAAAACACGCTCAAAAACAACTATCCACGCATAAAGTTTGAAACTTTTGCCAAAACACGTATTTTAACACCTTAAGACATTGAAAGGACAAGAATCTTGGATTCAAAAGGTTAAAAAGATGTTTTTAAGCGAACCAAAGTATCAAGGTGCTTTAGGCGAGGACCGAAACCCACTTCAAAAACAAACACGATTCACCCAACTAGTAGGCGATTGATACCATCGTTAGGTCACTAGTTTTACAAACACAAGTAATATAGAAAGAGATGAGGCGATTGAACAAGTTAAACACACACACACACACTAATAATAATACGGTTAGCATAGAGAATGAAAAGAGAGAAAACTTGAACAACCAACCTCAAATGAGGGTTTACAAGAGTATTTATAGAGGAAGCTAGGCAACACCCTAGTTCCCATCCTTTCTTATATGGGCTTGGGCCTAAGCTTATGGGCCTTCTACATAAGCTAGACCTTAAACAAACATAAAGGCCATAATAAAGCTACCTATTACATATGAAATATAAATACTTGAAATACAATTTTGCTTAGAGTGATTCCAACATTGATGTGTGTACCCATAGATATTCAAATACAAGCCCTTTAAGAAGGAATCAGTCATTATTCTCATTACAAATATATTTATCTATATATTTGTCTGTAAGCTAATACACGATATCAATGATAAAGGTAACTAGTAACGATCAAAATTAGGTTAATATTGTAATTTTACAAAGGCATGTAATGTTTAATATTCGTTTCCCTTCCCAATCCGCACAAAATTGGACGGAACAAAATAACACTCAAAAGCCCATCCCTTCCCTCCGTCCCACCTTCCCGTCCCCTACCTTTCCATCTTAAAAAACTCAAGAACGCCCATTTTTTTGATTTCCCTTCCCCTCCCCTTCCATTACTTAAAAAAAACTAGAGAATAGAGCATAGGGTTTCAAAATGGAGAGATAAGGGAGGCTAGGTTTTGTTTGAGAAGAGATGGAGGTAGGTTTTGTTTGTGGGTGAGATCCAAATTTCAAAATAATCATGGACGGTTTATGTTACACCCGTATCCCGACAATGTATTATTATATATAGGTATTAGTCCTTTATGTTATATTGATATTGTAAAGTTATTTATAAGTTATAATAACGTATATATGGTAGAAACTTAAGTGGCAAATGCATGAAACCAGAAAATAGGGGGACTAGAATTTCCAATAGGGCAAAGTAAATTTAATAAAAATGAAAAAAAAAAGAGTGAGTGTTGGAGGATTTATCCAGAAAAGTTGAGAGAAGCTTGGAGAAAAAGTGTGTGAAGTGAAGGAGAAGAAGAAGAAAACCATAAACCATCAATTGTGTCTAATTTGACTTTGTTGTGGTGATTATTAAGGCTATTAGGCTCTTAACCTCATTCCCCTAAATCAAGTAAGTGCTTTCCCTAATCTTTATGATGAGGGCTTTGATTTTTAGAATTGAAAGTAGTAATAGAAGATTTCCAATTCATGGGATTACTAGTTGTATTCTTTAATTAAGACTAATTATTGTATAGGAAGCTTAAGGGAGCTTGTGACAATCTTTATAGAAAACCTATTGTGGAATTGAGGTAAATATAGTGAGTTTATGTATTGTTATGTTTAATTATGAATTATTAATTGTATGTTATAGTTTTTGTTGGAGCTTGTAATAGTAGCTTTGGATCCATAGCTTTTAATTGTCAAAGTAGTTTAATTATGCAATTGAGGTATGTCTTCATGTTATAGATGCTCCAAGAACTTTTTTGTATTGTTAAAGTTTCATTATGCATATAACCCATTTACTTACTAAGCGTTTTGCTTACGTCATAGTTGATGATGTTTTGTAGGTTATAGCAAGGAGAATAAGGGTAAGAATCAAGTGTAAGATGGATTACACTTAAGCCGTTAGTT
This sequence comes from Chrysanthemum lavandulifolium, assembly GCA_022545495.1. Lineage (NCBI taxonomy): Eukaryota > Viridiplantae > Streptophyta > Magnoliopsida > Asterales > Asteraceae > Chrysanthemum > Chrysanthemum lavandulifolium. The sequence goes on from CM040238.1 coordinate 78,140,435, forward strand.
GTTGAAGTCTTTTGGACCAAAGGTGTTGAAGTTGGAAGCCCCGAAGAGTCAAGTTTCATTTTGGTATATTTCAGGTCGTATGGTTGTTTCTTCACTTTTGGTTTTGTGGTTATGTTCTTAACATAGTCTAAATGTGTTCATTTGATAGTTTCAAAATCTTGTAGTTAACGGGTCAAATTGTAGTAGAATGATGTTTGGCAATGTCGTTGATTTGTTTTATATGGTATGGGTCAAAAAGGTTTAATGGTAAAAGTCCCTGTGGGTTATGTTGGATCATTTGGAATCCTTAGTGCAGTTCCTACAAGTTTTAGAAGTATAGTAATGTATTTTGTGCAGAAATTCTGCACAAAAGTGCAGGTCTAGTCACCGCACGGCTTCACAAACTTTGTGACCCCGCTCGTTATAAATTTTCCGAGCCGGGTTAATTCGCTTTGACGGCGTCCCGCCAAAGCGGTGACGACGTTGGGGATGACCGACCCGGGTGTTAAAACCCCTGAGCCGTCAGGCTTTAAAGTTTATTTGTGATCTAACACCCCTTTTTAAGGGAGGCGGCGTCGCGTAGTGTGGGCGATGGCATCCACCCGTCAGAAGGGAATACTCAAGTATTTTCTAAATCATTTTAAAAAGAAAATTTCGGGTCCTCTCTCGTTCATTACTTTAAGTTCTGGTTTATTAACCAAAATGTCAAGGCAAGTCGGTCCAAATCTCGTCATTTTAAAAGTTCAAAATTTTCTGTTTTGGGGGCGTAACAACTTGGTATCAGAGCCTTGGTCTAAGAGATTAAGGATTTCATCTTAGAATTTCCTAGACTTAGGCCGTGTGAAAATGCGTTAGTAATAGTTTTGCTACGCGTGCATTTCTTTGATAGTTTTAAGAACACATATGTTACATGTTTTTATAACTACGCTTGGCCGCCGCGGTTATAAGAAAATGGCACATATGTGTCGCTTAAAATAATTGAGGCTATACACGAGTGGCATGTTAGGGTAATATATGTAATTGTAATATAGTTATTGTATAGACTATAGGTAATTGTACTTGATAGAATGCTTTATTTAAATTTCAGTAAAGAAGAAATGGATACTCCCCACCCAAAAGAAGTCGTAAAGGCTACTACTTCTAAGCGTGCAGAATCTTAGGAAAGTAATCCAGTCAAGAATGATAAAAGTCATGAGAGTTCTTCTTCCTCTAGTTCTGAGGGCCATGTTCTAGAAGGGTTTACGGAAGAGCAAGTGAAAGCCTTGGATGTTTTAATGAGGAGAAGAATAGGTAAGACACTTGAGAGATCTATGCCATATTTCGTTAAAGAGACCACCCTCAATATTCAAGAAGTGATGCAAAGAGAGTTCGTGGAACTTAAAAGAGAAGAGGGTCATGGTAGGATCACTAGAAATGATAAGTCATCTTATGGTGACTTCACGGCTCGTGATGTACCTAAGTTCACGGGGACTCTTGACCGGATTGCTTGTAATAGGTGGCTTATTGCCGTTGAAGGTGCTTTTCGCACAAGCGGGTGTGAAGAGACAAAGAAAGTTATTTACACTATCAATTACCTTCGCGATAGCGCTGGTGGGAAGGAAAGGTTCACGAAAAAGGGGAAGCTTGGTTGGAGTTGTATTCATGGAAAGAGTTCAAAGAATTATTCACTTCGGGATATGCACCAACGGAAGAGATTGATAAGATCCATGAAGAATTTCAAACCCTTGTGCAAACTAACGAGATAGTGAATGAGTTATGGAAGAAGTTTAACGACGTGGTTCCATATTGTTTTGAGTATCACAATAATGAAAAGCTCAAGGTCGATAGATTCCAAAGAATGCTTAAGGATGAGATCTGTGAAGTAACCTCACAATTCAAATGTAATACTTTGGAAGATCTTCTAAGCTGGGCTCGTGTGAGGGAAGCGGACTTAATGAGGAAGAAGAGTAAGGAGGAAAAGGATTTTAAGAGGAAACAAGTGTTTGGGGATAGAGAGGGTAAAAAGCCGAGGTTTGATCAAGGTAAGAAAGCCGGCGGAAGTTAAGGCAAGACGCAATGCAAAAAGTGCCATAAGCTTCATTATGGTGAATGTAGGTTTAACATGTCAGGATGTTACAAGTGTGGCTCTAAACCAAATGAGTAAAGAATGTCCAAAGCTGATGGTTATATGTTATGGGTGTAATCAAGTTGGACATAAGTTGAATGAATGTCCAAGTCGAAAAACAAATGAAGCCAAGATTTTGAGGACGGTTAAGGAAGAAAAAGTTGAAGTTCCAAAACCTAAAGCACGAGTTTACCAAATGGGAGTAGAGGAAGCAAAGTTGGGACCCGATGTCATTACATGTATACTTCTTGTTAATTCCGTTCCCGCTCGAGTTCTATATGACTTGGGAGCTAGCGTGTCCTTTGTGTCTTTAGAGTTTTGTTGGAATCACTCCTAAACTGTATTTCAAGTATTTATATTTCATATGCAATAGGTAGCTTATTATGGCCTTTATGTTTGTTTAAGGTCTAGCTTATGTAGAAGGCCCATAAGCTTAGGCCCAAGCCCATATAAGAAAGGATGGGAACTTGAGTGTTGCCCTAGCTTCCTCCCATAAATACTTTTGTAAACCCTCATTTGAGGTTGGTTGTTCAAGTTATTCTCTTCACATATGCTCTACGCCTAAACCGTATTTTATATTGTGTGTGTGTGTGTTTTACTTGTTCATCCGCCTCTATATCTTTATATATTACTTGTGTTTGTAAAACTAGTGACCTAACAAAGGGTATCAATCGCCTACTAGTTGGGTGAATCGTGTTTGTTTTGAAGTGGGTTTCGGTCCCACGCCTAAAACGCACCTTGATACTTTGGTTCGCTTAAAACTTGTTTTTACACTTTTTAATCCAAGATTCTTGTACTTTCAACGTTTTAAGGTGTTAAAATACTTGTTTTTGCCAAAAGTTTCAACCTTTACGCGTGGATATCGCTTTTAAGCTTGTTTTGTTCTTGGGTGTCGTTCTCACGCAGAACCCGCTTAGCCGCTTTTGTACATCAAGTTTCACACTTTGTGTTCTTTGGTACTATTGAAGCTATTCCATAAAAAAATCGGTTTAGAAACACATTTGGGCAAAATCAAAATTACGAGTAATCCTACGCGTATTGAAACCCCAAAATTACGCGTAAGATTATCCTTGGTTTGATCTTCATTTTGTGGTTTATTCCGTGTTTTCTTACTTGGATAAGTCCGAAAATACGTCGATTTTGGATATCTTTGCACCGTGATAGTGTAAAAGATCATTTGGGCAAAACCTTAAACTTACGCATAAGCATAAGCTACGCCGAGAAATCCTACGCATAAGATTCACTTTACGCGTAAACTTAGGTCTCACGATAAGGTAATCGTCGCCTAACTTTTGTCTCACGACAACTTTAGTGTTTTTCCTACTTACGCAGAAGCTAAAACCCACGCGTAACTCCTTATTGTTACGCGTAACTTTGGTGTTTTTATGCATAAGTGCTACTTGGTTCTTGTATTTTCTACGCCTAAGGACACTTCATCAACAAAGGTTCATTCGACTACAAAGATCCATTTTTACCACACAAGTTTATCAACATGTCTCAACCACCATACTCTAACTATTTCCCTCACACTTATAATCATCAACAACAACAACAATTAACTCCACAACATCAACAATGGAATCAACAACAAGCTATTTATCAACAACAATTTAATCAGCAACATACTCCACAAATTGGTGCAATTCCACCACCACAAATGGTTCAAACACCACCAAGCCTTCAAGTTCAATCCCACACAAACGATTTCAATCAACATCCATCAAGGAACACTATGAAGGAACCCACTTAGTTTGCAAAGATGTGTGAAGCTTTAGCGACCAACAATCAATTCATGAAGCCGGATCACTTGATAGACCTCCAATGCTCACTCCAGAAACTACGATCAATGGGTGATAAGGTTCTTTAGGTTTTGTGATCCAAGAAGCCACATGGAAAGTTCTTAAAGAAGGTTATTTTGAAGGCCCATTTGAGATGCCTCACCGTCATTGTACCCGGAGATCCAACTGCTGCCACAAAGAGATGAACAAACCAACATTGCTCATCAAGGGATCTAAATGCTACGAACTTCTACACTATGAAGTCGATGAACTTGCAATGGAATACATCCTCTTAGGATTACCAAACCCAATTCTTCGTAGTGTTGATGCTCAAAAGACCGCACAAAAATGTGGGATCATATTCGCCTTCTTATGGAAGGATGCAGACTCAATCGGGAGGATTTGGAATCCAAATTTACTTGGCTTATGAACACTTCATGATTGAACCCGGAGAGACACTAGAGTCCTATCATCATCGATTTTCCGACATCATCAATGATTTGGATAAACACAACATCATCATGCCACGAATTGCGGTGAATACTAAGTTCTCGAGTAGTCTTGGTCCCGAATGGGAGAAGTATGTCATTTTTCTCCGTCAAGCGAAGAATATGCATCATTCTACTTATGGATTGTTGTACGATTACTTGAAGCCTCATGAAAAGGAAGTTGATTGGGAAAGGATTCTCCGTGCTCAAATTGCTAAACAATACATCCGAAAATCAACAACTTGCCTTGTATGCTCAATGTAATTATCCTCTCAACCAAAGAACTCAACCAACCGCTTCAAACACACCTTCACATCAACAACCTCAACAAAATCAATTGGTTCCATACAAAGAACAATGCTCAAGCATATGTCAAAGAAGTGATCGAGGAAATCGATCCATTCAAGCATTGCAACAAGGATTTGTAATGATTGCTAATGCTTTTGGCGTTACACCAACAAATCTAATAATCGATTCGCTCCTCATCTAACACACGGACTCAAGTCGCTAGAACAATGGACGTGTTGAAGTTCGTAATCGTGATTATGGTCGCCGATGGGCGGTGGTCAAGGGTTTAATGTTGTGGTAGGAATAACAACAGAGCTCAAGTGGTGGAACAGGAAATGCTCGTAATCGTTAAATGGTCTTAGATGCTACAACCGCAATGAGAAGGGACACTGGCTAATGCATGCCCAAAACCAAGGACTAGGGCGTGCTTATTTCAAAGAGGCTTTACTTTTGGCTCTTAAGGATGAAGTCGGTGGATCTCTCACGCACAAAGAACAGAGCTTTATGGCGATGAAGACTCGATGATGATATGGAGGACTTGGTGCCAATGCAAATGTTATGTTGATGGCTAATATGCAAGAGTTACACATGAGTGAAAACAGCCCAAGTGTATGACACCGATGGCTTGTCTCGTGCACCGAACAAACCATCATCATATCTCGAACTAATATCTCCGTCAATATCTCGAATCCGTACGGCTCAAAATGTTCAAAATGAGTCATCTACATCTCATTCTCGCCGATTTTCAAATAAACCTCGTAGTCACATTTGACGCATCAAGATGACCTTATGGTTTCCTTGATAATCAAATTTGTGGAAACGTAGAGGGGTGAATCGTTACCGCTTAAAAACTTTAGATCTTTAGTATCAAATCGCTTATGAAGCTTGTTATAATATGAAAGTACCAATTATTGTTTGTGACTAATATAAAGCATGGTAAACCAAGTTGTCACACAATCATGAACATCAAACCACATCACAAACAATAGTATAGTGCAAGTATAAAAGTAAAGAGATAAAGAAAGGAAAGTGCAAACCGAACACGAGGATTTATAGTGGTTCGGTCACGGATCTTCTTTCCGCCTACTCCACTCCTCGAGTACCCAACTCGAGAGTTACTTCACTAAATCAACAAGCTCCCTTCTCGCGGAGAAAACCTTACAATCGTCGCTACACTTTTTAGGTACAAAGCTAAATACCGGTTCTAGTTCGAGGTAGAACCAACCTAACGCCGCTTATACAATATTTCCGACACTAAGCTAGATGTCGAGTTCTTTTACAAGGGTACAACCACTCCCAATATGTTTTATGGCCCAACATAATAAACCTTGTGTTTTATGGCACAAACACATAAACCATCTAATCTAGTTTGGTGAAAGTGTTGTTATGATGCAATGATGTTTACACTAATGATCCATGACACAAATGTCTAATGGATATGAATAACTACTTCTAAATGAACTTCCATTGATAGGAAGCCTTCATGATGAAGATCACAAGTTCCCTAAACTTCTTGTGATAGATCTTCAACTTGTGGTGAGTGGGGATGGCTAGATCTCCAAGATTTCCTTGGTTGATCAAAGAGTATGCTTACAACAAAGATGAATGTTAAGCATTATGATCATGATCATTAGGGTGTTTAATGTGTGTTACTACATTGTTAATGATTGATCTAAATGTATGCAAGAAGGTGGAGAAGATTTGCTTTGAAGTGGTGAAGAAATGGGAAAACAATGGGCTTTATTTATAGCCAAAGTGGACAGGAGCGCCCACGGACCAAGGATCCCTTTAAAGGGGTCCGTCCTTTATGCAATTTGGTACCGTGGGTGCGACATAAAATCTAAAAAATCTTTCTTCAAATCTTTCCAAGATATTACCAAATCTTACTAAGATCACATTTGATATATTGAGTGTCAATCTAACCAATATATTCAAGAGATCTTCCAAGGATTTCAAAGATGATGCATGCCATGATGTAACATGTATTTAGATTAAAATGTTTATCAAAGTAAACTTGTAAAATGTATTATGTAACTAGTTAATAAAAAGTCTAGTTACCTTTTGAAATACTTGTGAATGCAAAATGTAAAATGAGGTTCTAAATAGAATGGTTAACCTATTAAAATACTTAGTGACTCTAAACGTATTTTAAACATTCTATATGATTTGTTAATGGGTTTGATCATAATGCCACATAACAAACATGTACGAACCTCGTGTTGTAACATACGAGGACTTGAGACATCGAGAGGTGTTGAATGTATGTTGAGACAAATGTAATAACAAGTAACTTGTACATTTTACGTTATGTATTACAAGTTACATGTTTGTCATCAATCAAAACAAACGAGACGTAATAGATTAAATATCGTAATATTTGCACTAACAATCTCCCCTTTTGATGATGACAAATATATGTAAACGTAATAGAAAGTAAAATGTAAAAGGTTACTTGCATCCTTACTACCTTACATTACCTTCTCCGCTTACACTTTTCTCCCCTTTGTCGAAACAAAAGGGCGTGTCCTTGAGTTTAACTTTATTTCTCCCCAAAAAGGCGAGCTTGCATCATCTCTAGTGAAGTTAAATCGTCCAGCTCAATCCGGCCCTTGTTTGGTAGCGGATCCATGGATCAAATAAAGAGGCTTAACCTACATCAAGGTTAGTTTTATGCAACAAAATTATGAGAAATATATGAAAAGAAAATGCATAGCAATGTTAGCCTATTTTCTCCACTTTTATCAAGCACAAATGCTTGTATGAAAAAGTGAGAATGATGCTAGATGCGTGTATGCTCCCCTTGTTTGAGGCGCCGTGGTATGATTAAAACCTATAAAACAAATATTAGTGTAAGACTATATTCGCTCATTGACGGAGTGAGTGATATACAACAAAGTGTGTATAAGATGCATTCAAGAATTCTTGACGAAGCTCCCTTGCTCTAGGGGCCAAGATGAACCTTCAAAATAAATATTAGTATAATAGAAGCTTTGTCTTAAGACAAATATGTCATATACAACCAAGTGTATAGACGATGCAATATGAGTGCTTAAAGGATATTCCTCCTTGTTCTAGGTGTCAAGAAGCACCTAAAATAAGAAAAATAATTGATGCAAACTTCATCCTTAGATGAGTAAATTATATACAATCGAGTGTATATGATGATGAACCTACAATGAAAACATTAGTGCAATATATTTCATCTTTTTCACAAAGAAAAATAAGATGTATATATGTGATAAATGATATAATCAAAGATCTCATGAAGTGTAATCTCCTAATTACAATCATAAGAAAAGTGAGAATATAATATGATAAAACCTACAAAATAGTTCCTAGAAAGAAGATATGGAGTCTCCCACCGGTGTGCCACTAGTGGTGCTAGTGTTGGTGTCGGTTTACTAGTAGGATTCATGGTGATGGTAGATGACCCGAGATTTACAAAAGTAAGTTTTCGCTAATCTATGGTGGTGATGATTAGTGAAAGTGGTGATGGAAGGTGGTGGTGATTAGGTAGGAAGCTATTAAGGAGTTAGAAACTCGTATGTAAAGCAAATATAAAAATATGGATTCATGCAATCCTTTCGTCATGTCAAGTGACCAAAGCTAAAAAAAAAATATGAATGGACATTGCATTTCAATGATGCATAAGGGTTATGATTTGAATGATTTATTGATGCTAACAACCTATTGTTTTGAGCAAGTTCTCATATGCTTCAACCCAAGAGTAATCAATAATGTGTCCTATCTAATAATATACAAAAGTGATAACATGAATATAAATTGCTCATTGATCGACACGAATTATAAAATGGCCTATTCTAGGTGACAATGGGAAAGGTAGTATTAGCATGGTTTTGACCGACATGGATGATTATCACTTTGAAAGGAAGTGAAGACAATATGGAAAATACTAATAATAATAATAATGAGTACCTATATGAGGATGAGAATGACATCATATAAGTGAGAGTTGGATGGACCAACGTGTTGGAAATGGGTTTTGATTAATATATCGTTTGACTTGACAAAGACATGCATGATATATGTCAAGTGAGAAAAGGATAAGATCCTATGATGGTGTTCTAGATAGTGAAGTTGTAAGGTGCTAATTTAAGGAAAATCCTAAATTGTTGATTGTGAGATGAGGAAGTTTGTAAAACACATGATGTGTTTTTCACTTGTCGAGGTATTGGTGCAAACTTGTCATATAAGGTTAAAAAGGTTGAACTAGTTGTGGTTTCGTGAACCGGTTTTAGCTAAGTGGTGTTTGCCTATGTGTTGGTATTTTAGAGTCTAAGAGACATAAAATTTGACAAAAGACAATTATGTGAATGGATTTCTCTCCCCCTTAATTGGTGGACATCCAACATAATGTGTAATGTATCAAATAAGGAATTAAAACAAAGTGTTTAGGAGGTTATTCGGGTTAACGAAAGAAGTGAGCTTAGTGATGTTTTTCGGATGATGGTTAGCATACAATGTACTTCATCCTTAAAGTCACGCACTTTCTTGATTAATGCGAGATGATCGTATGATGAGGCATGTGGTTTCCTAATAGAAGTGAAGAGGATCGAGTATTGTTATAACTAAATAATGATGTAGATGATTTTGGAAAGCGGAAGCTAAAATGAGATTTGGAAAGAGGTCGGTTGAAAGACAAAAATGCAAAGCCAACCCTCTAGAACTTAATTTTATATGCTTTTAAACTATATGCAAGTGTAGGGGTCCCATAAAGCATAGTACTAATCTACATAGCAATAAAGGGATTATGCAAAATGAGCATATAAAAGTTAGAACCAGTGAGATAACAAATAATTTGTTATCAACCTACAAAACAAATTTGTTAGTGACAAAAGATGTTAACATGATAGAAATCAAATGATAACATATTATATAAGCAAAAACACATTGCACTTTAGTAGACAAGAAATCACTATACAAGATAGCATCAAGACAATCATATTATGCAAGAATACAACTTTATTCAAGACATTTCATTTTGTGATTGTTTTGTCATTAGACTTAGACGCTTAAGCATACTTGGCTTGTAAATTAACACAACAATCTATGTGATTAATTTGTAAGATAAAAAGGCTTCTAAAAGTTTGTCATACCAAAAGCATTTTGACATATTATATGTGCATATGTAGCAAACAAATAGTGTGACAAGAAGCAAAAGAAATAAGATGAAAGATTCATGCAAGCCATGTTTAAGACATAACAATTGGAGCATGTATCATTTGGATCGTACTACACATAGATATAATGAATGCCAACTAATAGCTTTCAAACACAAACTTATCATATCGTAATTATCACGTATCAAAATGACATATTATGATTTCATAAGTAACATGTTAATCATGCTAAAATTAATTCAAAAGTAAGTATCATGCAAATAAAGTTTTAGGTTTAAACGCTTAGTAGCATGAAACAAGAATACAAGCATTATAAAGATAAAACCGCACTAAGGTTTACACATTCGACTAGTTATCAAACACTAAGATAATGTCAAATCAACTTATCGTATCAAACAAGAACATGTAATCAACACATGTAAGTGCAATGCAAGTGGTTTTAAAAGAAAAGTCATATATACTACTTGTTTGATTAGTATTCCTAAGGCGAGGCAAACTATCAATGTTTTAACACTTACTTTAGGCAAGTATAGGAAAACAAAATTTTCAAGTTGAGAATGAATATGAGACTATTATTAGCGGTGCTCAATTAAGGCTAAACACGACCATTTTACGGGTGATTCCACAAACCCAACTTCTCCCAGAAGCAATTCAACCGTTAGGTCAAATTGAGTTTCTAGTGCAATAGATTCTCCAAGAATCATTCTCATGTTGAAAGATGGGAACTCCTACTTTTGCCTATTAAAGTGTATAAAGATGATAGTTTACCAATACTTGGCTTAATGTGACACAACTAATATGCAATATAACTAAGGAGATGAAGATGTCATGTTATACACATGAATTTTAACAATGGTGTGTTTGATAAACAATGTGTTTTAATCTTGTGTTTAGAATCGAAAGTTGTTCAAATTACACACTAATTGTATGATCTAATGGATGACATCTTGTACTTTAAATGTGAACCCATCATCTAAGACTAGAGAATGGAATATGTTAAACTAAGAACGTTCTCAAGAAAGCTCTTTGAACATTATTTAACAAGAATCTAAGTGAGGTTACCAACTTCAATAGATCTTGTGTATGCTCTAAAATTGTGTAGTTTTAACCTTGGATGTGCACTCGGTTTGAGCAAGGTTAGGTTATGATGTACTCTTGAAAGGAAATAGATACAAATAGTATCTTTCAACAAATGAGATTATCCCATGGATAAAGTTATCATGCTTATGAAAACAAGTATGACAAGATGAATTGGATATGCTAGTTCACGTAACTTGTAGATGTTTGTTTCAAGATCATTTAGCTAATGAGGTGTAATGAAATCTCTTGTAACACAACTATTTATGTCGCAAGAGTGATGCATAGGATATACAATATCCTTTTAACAAAATGAAAGCTTAACGATGAATCTTAGTCATAATGTTCTTCAAAACATCATGTTTTCCTAAATGAAGATATGAAGCCAAAGTGTTTGAATCGGATAGTCCCATCTAAATAAACTTGGTCTCAAGATTATATTCACTAGATGATGACAAGAGGAATTCACTCGAGTTTCTTATGTATACTCCTCAAGAGTCATTGTTTCTTGGGGTGTATGATGTTGGCTTTAGATTGCATTTTAACATATGTTGTTAAAATGTTGATTTGAAGTTTAACGAAATTTATGCGAAGTTTAACGACAAAGTATTACTAATACTTTGATTATTTGTGAAGGTAGTACTACTTATACCTAGTGGAAATTGACAACAATTACCAAGAGCACCATGCTTATTTGATAGTTGAGGTTCTAGCCATAATGAATTATCTAAGTCCTTATATGTGGAAAGGATGGTTGAGTTTGTTCAAACGTGCATTTGATTCAAGACAAGTGTTGGACACAAGGGCTTTTGAGCAATACACTCAACGAATTCAAATGATGGCAAGGATGGTGGATTGGTTGATCTAGGTGGTAGGTCTTCTAGTGTGTCTAAATAAGGATGTGGTGATGTAGGGATTGTTGTGCTATGGGAGTACTTAGGTTGATTATTTGTCCACGATGTTGAACACAAAAAGCACGGTACTAATTCTTATGGTTCATTGGTTACTACAACTAGCGGGTGAAGTGCTTGAAGTTTTGGTTATGTCTATGAGCTTAGGGGGTGAGGTATAGGTTCACCTTGAAAGGCACGCTTGATTTAAAGTATACTCTTGAAGTTCATGAGCAATACGGTTAATAGTGCCAAAAGATGGAAGAGGATAGTAAGTGTCAAAGAGGATAAGTGGCACCGTGGGTTTTTGTTTTGGATAAGTGTTTCAACATGTGTTGTTAAAATACTTGGGTGTTGATTTTTTCGGATATGACTTTTAATGACTACAATCGTAAGTCGCATATACTTGAATATTTCGGATGAAATACTTAAGTTGTCAATCCTAATTTGTTGAGGTTATAAAGCTTAGATTGAACTCAAGGATAACAAGACTTGATAATATGTATTTAACATATGTGTGAGTTATGACTCGATGTAAATACTTATTGTCTTGGAGGATGACACATTATTTTCATGTTAACCAGGTGAGGCAATACATGTAGATACAAAACAATATCTATAGTCATATGTTAGACTTGTGTATGATATCTTTGCAAATAATGAGTCCAGGTTTATTAGTCTCGTGAAGTCATCTAAGTCATCCGCAAACGGGTGAGGAGATGTTAGTGGTGTTGCACAAAGTTTGATAGGAACAAGCTTTGGTGACTTTGGTAGTGAAGTTGTTTTGGATGATGGTGGGTGATTTTTGGTGGTGGAATTGGAGTACTCAAGTTTAGAAAGTTCACATCTTGAATGGGTGATGAGATGTTGAGAGGTAATGAGTCTGAGGATGAAGAGCTCAAGTTAATGAAGCAACAAGATCGAATGCTAATCCTAGTGGTTTTCTTAAGTGGCTTATTTGAGGTTTAAGGATTTAGTCATTTTGATTTTACTTTAAGAAATGCTAAGCTTGAGGAAAAGTAACAGTGAAGGTGTGAAAATGATTATCTTGAATGTGTTGATTTATGGAACTAAGGATTCATGGATTTGATGTTAATCAATACAAAGATGGTAGTTTCTAATGAGATGGAAGTGTCTAAAATCATGTCAAACATTCTAAGTTAATCCATTGAGGATGTGTTGAGTGAGGTATGAAAGATATGCATTAACAACTATCCTAGAAACGAAGTTTGGTAAATTAGATTACGGATTTAGTAAAATTCAATAACTTACAGTAGGATTCACGGCACCATTTCTTTACACACCGGAACCCTTAAATTGGTGACGCCTGGTCCGCTTTGTCATGTATGGCGGTACCAAAATACATAACGAGACGGTACCAACATTTTGGTGCCGTCGATCCGTGGACATCGTAAAAGTTCACAAACCCATTTTTAGGTGTCGGGAGTTTTCGAAACGAAATTTTGCTTAAAACATGTGACATTAATTACTTCTAGTTAGGAAAAGTCGATACCACATATACAAATATAGTGGAGCATAGACTTTGACCAGTATAACGATTTTCACATAAAAGTGAAAATGAGTAAAATTTGATAACACACTTGTGCTATCCACCGCATAAACCGGTTAGCATACAACATTGTTTTAAGTCATATTATCATCCTACAAAGTAAAACAAATAAATTACATCATACAACATTGTTTTTGTCCTTGTACCAAACACTCTCTTAACACCTTCATTTTCAAAGTACTTGACTAATTTACTTAGTACTCATTGCTAAGTGAGTTATGACATTTCATAAGTTATGCGAGATGTTAGTAACCTATACAAACGAAGTGATCTAATTCTACAAGCGATGGTAAAATAATTTTCCAACTTAGTGCACAAAATCTAGCAAATAACCTATTGTGCATAAACAAGAAATCGTCAAACAAGTGAATAAATAACATGGCAAGATTGACACTTATATTATGCAAACAAACAAGTGTAAACAACAATTTGAAAAATAAGCAAGCAACATATATGCACACAACATAAACAAGTGGTCATTTAGCATAAAGATAACAAGAAAGACACTTTTCGTCATTTTATGTTTAAATATGACGATGTATACCAAGCTTGATTAGTTTCCTTTAAACATATTACCAAATTATTTAGTTTCAAAGGAAGTTGTATCAAAGTTCTAAGAATACCAACTTAAATTGCTTGATTCAAAATTTTGAGTTTTTATGTTAAGCGAAACTCAATATTTTAGACATGCTGTAGTATTTGGTCTATTTCACTTATTTAAAATTAGACTCAGGCCATGAGAGTATTTTTAAATGAAAGTAGACTCAATTCCCTTTAAAATGATAGGTGGCTCGACTGCACGGACTTACGATTAATTAGTTATGATTTTTGAAGTTGCCCAAAAATCGCATCATCGTACATACGGATTCCACGGAACCAAATAAAGGGATCCGCCCTTTATAAGATTTGGTGCCGTGGTCCTCAGAGACGATTCACCAAAACTAGTATTTGACATAGAGAAAACGTGTGCGACTTACTAGATTTCATAGTAAACATATAATACACATATTTAACAATATATCTACTTATGTAACTTATCTTAAACATTTACGGAGGTGATTTTTCAACTAGATTTATAGTTATCCCAAACACTTCTTTAAAATCATATTTCTTCAGTAAATTTTCTATGAGCACACAATACAATACTTACTAGTTCTTTCAACAAACTTTTTATTTTACTTTTCAAGAAAACCTTCAAGCTTGTATACAAAGTTACATTTAACAACAAAATTTCTAAGTATAACAAGCAAAGCATTTTTCATATTATTTTCGCTCAATGGTAATTTGATACATGGATCGTACTCTATTTTAAAACCATTTGTTTTGAAAATACGAGCTACGTGGCTCTGGTACCAATTGTGGAAACGTGAGGGGGTGAATACGTTACCGCTTAAAAACTTTAGATCTTTAGTATCAAATCGCTTATGAAGCTTGTTATAATATGAAAGTACCAATTATTGTTTTGTGACTAATATAAAGCATGGTAAACCAAGTTGTCACACAATCATGAACATCAAACCACATCACAAACAATAGTATAGTGCAAGTATAAAAGTAAAGAGATAAAGAAAGGAAAGTGCAAACCGAACACGAGGATTTATAGTGGTTCGGTCACGGATCTTCTTTCCGCCCTACTCCACTCCTCGGTACCCAACTCGAGAGTTACTTCACTAAATCAACAAGCTCCCTTCTCGGCGGAGAAAACCTTACAATCGTAAACACACTTTTTCCGGTACAAAGCTAAATACCGGGTTCTAGTTCGAGGTAGAACCAACCTAACGTCGCCTATACAATATTTCCGACACTAAGCTAGATGTCGAGTTCTTTTAAAGGGTACAACCACTCCCAATATGTTTTATGGCCCAACATAATAAACCTTGTGTTTTATGGCACAAACACATAAACCATCTAATCTAGTTTGGTGAAAGTGTTGTTATGATGCAATGATGTTTACACTAATGATCCATGACACAAATGTCTAATGGATATGAATAACTACTTCTAAATGAACTTCCATTGATAGGAAGCCTTCATGATGAAGATCACAAGTTCCCTAAACTTCTTGTGATAGATCTTCAACTTGTGGTGAGTGGGATGGCTAGATCTCCAAGATTTCCTTGGTTGATCAAAGAGTATGCTTACAACAAAGATGCATGTTAGAAGCATTATGATCATGATCATTAGGTGTTTAATGTGTTACTACATTGTTAATGATTGATCTAAATGTATGCAAGAAGGTGGAGAAGATTTGCTTTGAAGTGGTGAAGAAATGGGAAAACAATGGGCTTCTATTTATAGCCAAAGTGATGGAGAGCGCCCACGGACCAAGGATCCCTTTAAAGGGTCCGTCCTTTATGCAATTTGGTACCGTGGGTGCGACATAAAATCTAAAAATATTTCTTCAAATCTTTCCAAGATATTACCAAATCTTACTAAGATCACATTTGATATATTGAGTGTCAATCTAACCAATATATTCAAGAGATCTTCCAAGGATTTCAAAGATGATGCATGCCATGATGTAACATGTATTTAGATTAAAATGTTTATCAAAGTAAACTTGTAAAATGTATTATGTAACTAGTTAATAAAAAGTCTAGTTACCTTTGAAATACTTGTGAATGCAAAATGTAAAATGAGGTTCTAAATAGAATGGTTAACCTATTAAAATACGTAGTGACTCTAAACGTATTTTAAACATTCTATATGATTTGTTAATGGGTTTGATCATAATGCCACATAACAAACATGTACGAACCTGTGTTGTAACATACGAGGACTTGAGACATCGAGAGGTGTTGAATGTATGTTGAGACAAATGTAATAACAAGTAACTTGTACATTTTACGTTATGTATTACAAGTTACATGTTTGTCATCAATCAAAACAAACGAGACTGTAATAGATTAAATATCGTAATATTTGCACTAACAAAATTGACTCGTGATTATACTGAGGATCTAAATAATGATCATGTTGTGACTCACGTTGAACACGATGAACCTTTGCCTCATCGGATCTTGTTCATTACTTAAAGACCAACAATCCCAAATTGTCGAATGTGTTGCATTAAATCGGATCTTAAAAGTAAAAAT
The DNA here is from genome assembly GCA_022545495.1 of Chrysanthemum lavandulifolium. Lineage (NCBI taxonomy): Eukaryota > Viridiplantae > Streptophyta > Magnoliopsida > Asterales > Asteraceae > Chrysanthemum > Chrysanthemum lavandulifolium. The sequence continues at coordinate 78,156,845 of CM040238.1, forward strand.
GCTTTGCTAACCAAGGATTTTGAATGCTTACAAATGCAACTCAACTTTTTCAAAACTCAAGAAAACAGTGAAAAAGGTTTTGAAGCCGCTTTTGCAAAATCTCATCAAAACGAAAATAATTAGAGAAACAGATCGTGATCTAGCCGCCTCGAAGAATGCTTTGTTATGCGAATTAGAACAATCGAAACATGAACATAAAAAGCAAATTAACGCCTCACCTTGGAAAATCAAAAGCTAAGGTGAGTTGTTAACTTGTCAAAAGCAGTTTTGATGAGTGTGTAAATACTCATCATTTTTGGTCACAACTGAATCGCAAAACATTTAAAAATGCTCTTTAAATGCATCAAAATATCGAAAATATCTCAAAATTGCATTTTATATGTTTCGGATGCAAAATGTTTAAAATCGATGAAAATGAGCTAAGTTTGCATAATTGGCGCTTCAGGTCCCCTAGTTTCAAAAGTTGTCGAAATAGTCCCCGAGCACTTATTTTAAAGAAAAGTCACCAAAGGTCCTTTTAAAATCATAAGTTGTCAAAATTAGTCCTTTGGTGAAAAATGTCAAAAGTTTTGAGAAATTACAAGTTTGGTCCTTCAAGTTTCAAATTTGGCAAAAATAGTCCTTGGAAGTTTGAAAATGTCTTTAATGGTCCTTGTACTATTGAAACTTGGCAAAAGTGACCCTTGAAACAACTTTGCAAAAATGGCAGATTTGGTCCTTGGTTTTTGTGAAATTGCAAAAATGGTCCTTGTATTTATACCAAGCCATGACTCTTACCCCTTTTTGAACCTGTGACCCCCTGCCATATACACCTTTGACCCCCACCCCTTTTTGACCCCCTACCTATAATACTCCCCAAGTCAAACCTCCCCAGTCAAACCTTTTCCCTCCAAGTCTTCTTCCTCCCACCTGCTTCCCCTGCAACACTCAAGCCCCTCACCTCCAGCTCACCCTCTCCACACCATGTTCCCTCTACCTCAACAACATCCAAAATGCATTAAATGATTCCCTCCCCCTTGCACTCAACCCCCCAATTGCAATATATCCAATTTCCCGCCAAAAGTCATCAAACGGCCAAAATTATCTCAAGTGATCCAAGGGCCAAGATTAAAAGTGGGATTTGCTCAGAGATATGAGAGAAGTGCATTTGCTATAAAAAGGAGGAAGAAGAGAGAGAGAAGAGTAGTAGTTCTTAGTTTCAAATTTCCTTTATGTCGTTTTTAATATCAATGTTTTAGTTTAAGTTTAAAGTTGTAATCTTCTGTTTATATGTACTCAATTTAAGTTGTTTTATCATTGTAATCCATTTTCAAGTATCAATTTAAGGTTAAAACAACATTTCATGTTTTTATGATCACTGTTAAAAAATCAGTTTCATGTTCTTAAATTCGGCTTCTAGTAGCTTATTTTTAAATCCAAATAAGCTTACTTAAGTCATCCATAGCTTTTGGTAGCTTATAACCGAGTTTTAAGCAATATATCATGTTGGTCAACAAAAGTCAAACTGAGCTCATTTGGAAATGGATATGATATTGGGGTGATGCAGAGCTTGGATTGGGTTGGATTTGAGTAGTTTAGTATAGTTTGGGTTCTGTATAAGCTGCTTTATAAGCTGGACAAGTTGTGAGTTCCAAATCCCTTTGCATTTTATTTTTTTGAATCTGCATAATCAGTGTGATGTCTCATTGATAGTTATATTGGTAGCACTTGCATCATTTAGTTGTCATAGCAATAGTAGGATCTGAGTTCATAGATAGCATGGTTTAAATTCAAGTTTTAGTGTTGGTTATTTGTAAATCATATCCAAAATCTGTGTTTGGATCTGCTGCATTATCTGAGTTAGAGGATTTGGTTTAGGTTGATTTCTGTTGCAGTCATTTCTAATAGGTATATTAGAGTCATTGAGCTCCTATCTTTGCACCTTAGAAGTCTAGAAGTCAAATTCACTTTGAATCTGTCCTAAATTCATGTCTGTTAGAAATTTGTGAGATCAAAAACTTGATTTGTGTTTAGATATCATTAGAGTAGCTTGCATCAGTTCCATTTTACTATAAAACATCATAATCAGTTAACAACTTAAGCTCAAATCTCACAAAAGTCAAAATATCAAAACTGTCAAAAGTCAAAAATGTGAAAAACCAGTTTTTACCCAACCTTGGTTGATTTTTCATGTATTCAATTCTGGTCATAAGCCTTTATATTTTGGATTTAACAAGTTGAGCTGGTCTAGTTTACAAAAATGATTTTTGTTGAATTTTAGTAATTTTGTAAAAGCTCTTAAATAGCTTGTCAATTTGGGTAAAGTGCTGCGTACCGACTCGCTTTTAAGTGAGTACGCATAGCTTCTTGAGAGCTTGTCAAGAGCTTAGTTGAGCTTATCTCAGGCTCATTCTTGGTCTATAAGTAGCTAGCCAGGTCTAGTGTAGGATCCAACATCTGGTTTTGAGTTTCAGCTTATTTGAGTAGCTTAATTTCAAGCTACATAGTGGTAGTTAAAAACTGTTTAGCATTTGATTTTCCAATACATCAAATCATGGCAGTTAGCACTTAAGAGGTTTAGGATAGCGGTATTTAGTTGCTTTCTAGTAGTTTTAGCTTATTATAGCCGTGGTAAGTTGGTGCTCATTTGGTACCTCTAGCTTATTTGGAGTCTTATTTATAAGCACTTGTCCTTCAGATTCCATATTCTCACACATAAGCTACTGTTTTATATTTTCTTAGATTCAGAATAATATTTTAGACTTTTCTTGAATTTTTCATATTTTCCAAAGACTGCTTGATATATTTTCCTCATTTAAACTGTTTTAGTACTTTTAATTAGCTTTTAATACAATTAAATCGAAAAACTTCAAAAAATAAGTTTTCATTTTCCTAGGTTAAGATAAATATAAAAAGCAAAAAATAATTTTTCTAGATTTTTCTTAGTTAAATTTGTAATTTTAGCAATTTAGTTAGTTTTAAATAGTTTTAATTCATAGAAAATAGAAATAATCGAGAAAAATACAAAATTAGTTTTGAAAATTCTATTTAGTTATTTTAGATTTTTCTAAGTCATAATTTCATTTTTCTAGCTTTATTTCATATTTTCTTATATTTTAGGGTATTATTAAATAGGTAAAATAGTTTTTAATTAATAATAATTAAATAAATAGTAATAAAATAATTTTCTTTTTCTCAAAATTTTCTCTATCATTAGGTTTGTAAAATGTCATTTTATATTTTTAGGATTAATATTGTTTCAGTTTCACATTTTCTTTTGTACGTTAATGTAGTTTTAATTCAAATTTATAAAGAAAATCAAAACATCATTTTAAAAATAGTGATAGCATTTATTTAATATAATTTAGCTTTTTAATTTTCTTTAATTTGCATTTAAGCCCCTGTAATTTATAAACTTTTCTTTAGGTATAATCAATCATAACCTTTTCCTGATTCAAATTCTCCCGATCACTATTCGTTTGATTATTCGATTACCTGACTTTCGTTGGGACTTAACGACTGGGAAACACTAAACTCCTCTTGATCTTCATTGCATTGGTGTCATGTGTGAAGTTTATTACGGTTAGCCATTCACAAGTGGCTAGCTTGTGTGATATAACAGCGGTTTGCATCGATCAAATTTTTACGCCCTTGACCGGGAGTCGTGCTAATTATCTTACGCTTAGCGATTAGTGATTTGAATATTCACTCCTTGTTCATACCATCTATATCTATATATATTTTCTTATAAAAATCCAAAACCCAAAACATCTTAAAACATATAAAACACAAAATATTTTCCTTTTGTTTCTATATATATAAAAGATAAAAATACAAAAAGATTTGTCGTTTTCTTTGTTTAATAATAACAACATAAAAATTACCACAAACCAAGGCAAAGGTACTACCTAGCTGGGGTGCGACCATAATAAGTTCCTAACCAAAGATTAAAACTTGCCTTTGTGTCCTTGTGGTGGTGTACTTTTTCAAGAAGCCATTCATCTTGTGATTATTGGTTTAAGTTCTTTGTCGTTTTGCCTCGATATTGTTTTAATTGATTTGTTGTTATATCTACTTTCAAAACCATAAACCCAAAAGATTCTTCTTTCCCCATTTTCATAATTTCTTCCTTAACTCGAGATCTCTTAGAATTAACTCTAGTGTATGCGCACTCGCTCTTCTAGATCCGTAAGCCCATTTCGTGAGCTTGTCGGGATTCCAAGAAGGCGTGTCAGTGAGCGTTACCCATCATCGGATCGAGATCCGGATCGCTCACACTACTCCGTTATCATGGCGGAAGAACGTCCTATGTGAGCTTCTCGGCACCCATCGATGGGTATGGAGATGCTATTATTATCCCTATTGTGGGTGAAAATTTTGAACTCAAAACCGGTTCTATGAATCTTGTAACCTCAAGTCAATTCTATGGTTTTGAGAGGATGATCTCATGCTCATATTCGATGGTTTAACAAGATTGCATCTACCATCAAATACAAGAATGTCCCTACGAGATGTTGTCAAGCTTCTTACGTTCCCATTTTCCTCGAGGACAAGCCGGTTGGCTTGAAAAACAACCCCTCAATCGATCAAAACATGGAAGACACGGTAAAGAAATTTGTGAGCGAGTTTTATCCACCTTCTAAAACCACGAGTCTTAAAATGAAATCATCAAGTTCACACAAAAGTTTGATGAATCCTTGATGAATCGTTGGGATCGTTTAAGGAGTTGCTTCGCAAATGTCCTCACCACGGTTTCTCCGAGTTGATGCAACTCGATACTTTCTATAATGGAGTGAGTCAATCGATCAAGATTCTCTCAATTCCTCCACCGGAGGAAATTTCTTAAGCAAAGCGTAAAAGAAGCTTTAGCGATCATTGAAAACAAGTCTAAAGTCCGGTGACCGCATCGAAGCAAACGGTTGTTTCCCAAGTCGTTGTTGGTCCTTCTACTTCATCGCGTGAGTCAATCTAGCACCGATGCTAAGATTGACAAACTCACTGGAAGCAATTCAAGCTTTGTTCTCTCCAACCAAAAGAAAGTTTCTTTCCACAAACTTCACCTCCTGCTTGAAGTTAAGAAAGTGGAAGTCTGTTGCTTGCGGTGGCCCCATGCCTACTACAAGCGTATGGCCACCGATGGTAACCCTTACAAACAAGCGTGGTGGATTTCTAATCCGAGGCAACCAATACCGTGCTCCTATAGCCGAACCACCGTCCCCAACCACTACCTGGACCACCCGGTTTCAACCAAAACCAAAACCGTAATCAAAATCGAGATAGAACAGAACCAAGGTTTTCAAAACCAATGTAATTTTAGTCAAAATAACGGTTTTCAAAATCAAAGTCAAAACTTCCAACACCAAGGAAACTTTAATAGAAACCAAGGTCGGGAAATTTCAACCTGTGGTATTTTCATGGCAATAATCAGAAATTTTCAAAATCAAGGCCCTAATCCAAACAATAGAGGCGAATTTTCCTACACAAACTCAAGCCATTGTTCCAATCGGACCATCATCGATGAGTTGTTGAAGCAATTCATGAAATCGAGAGGAAATGAACAAGTTGTTGGTTAGCCGATTACGACATTAAGAAGTCTTTAAATGATCGACCCTCGGGCTTGGGTACTTTACCTAGCAACACGATCACTAATCCGAGGGGCGATGCAAAGCGATCACAACCAGAAGTGGTGCTCATATGATGGACCCGCTTATTCCTACTACCTCTTCTTCTTCTCTCGAAGGTAGTGGAAAGTGAACCCGAGGCGACAAAGGACCAAGTGCAACCTACTAGCTCACAAAGTCACAAAGACATGTCCATCCTCGGGTTGTCCCGAAACTCAAAACCAAACACGAGTTATTTTTGAACCTCCAGTTGACAACCCCAAATCCAAAACTTCTATTCCTTACCCTCACATTTAAATGAGCAAAACTCCGCGAAGAAAGGTCATCAAATGGAGAAATTTTTCAAATTTTCCAAGAACTTCATTTGACATAAGCTTTGCGGATGCTATCATCTTGATGCCCAAGTTTGCATCAACTCTCAAACATATGTTAAGCAACAAGGAAAACTATTTGAAATGGCTAAGACTCCTCGAACGAGCGAGCTGCTCGGTAGCATTAAAGAAGCTTCCCAGAAGCTTGAGATCCCGGAAAATTTCTTCTTCCTTGTGTTTTTCCGAGAATGATTGAATGCTTTGCCCTTGCCGATCTTGGTGCAAGCATCAATTTGATGCCTTATTCAAGATGGAAGAAACTTTCTTAGGAACTTATTCCCACCGCATGACTCTTGAGCTTGCGATCGTTTCTATATCAATCCTCTTGGCATCGCCGAGGATGCATTCGTAAAGTAGGAAAGTTCCATTTTCCGGTGACTTTGTGGTTGTTGATTTCGATGCCGATCATCGGGTTCCCTCATTGTTAGACGAGATTCGAGAGCGGACGTGCTCTCATTGATGTATTTGAACAAGAAATCACGTTACGTGTGGGTAATGAAGTTGTTACCTTTAACCTTGATCAAACTTGGTACTCCTCAAATTATGATGTTGAATCGGTTAATCGAGTCGATGTAATTGATATTGCTTGGAGGAGTACTCAAGAGTTTCTTGGTTATTTTCATAGTGAGCGGTGGGGATTCCACCACATCTTCTTAACCTATCATTGCCGACTCTTCCCCTCTCACTCCGTTTGAGGGTGACTTCTTTCTAGAAGAGATCGATGAGTTTCTTGCTAATGATGAATCAATTCATGGGAATTGATGGTGTTTATGATTCGGAGGAGATATCCTTTATCTTGAGCAATTGTTAAATGAAGATCCATTACCTTCACTCCCTCGAAGAGATCACAATTGAGGAAATCAAATCAAGACAAACATCTACTAAAGAATTTCCCGAGGGTGAACTTAAGGACCTACCTCCTCATCTTGAGTATGCATTCTTAGAGGGTGATGATAAATTACCCGTCATAATTGCTAAGGACTTAAGCGAGGAGGAAAGCTGCTCTCATAAAGGTCTTGAAGTCACACAAGCAAGCAATTGCTTGGAAACTCTCCGACATTAAAGGTATCAACCACGAGTTTTGTACTACAAAATCTTGATGGAGGATGACTTCAAACCAGTCCAACATCGAGAAAAGGTGAATCCTAAGATTCATGAGGTTATCAAACAAGAGGTTCTCAAACTTCTTGATGCGGTTTAATTTACCCGATCTCGATAGTCCTTGGGTTAGTCCCATCCACCGTGTTCCAAAAAGGTGGCATAAGCGTTGTCACAAATGAAACGAGTTAATTCCAACTCGATTGGTTACGGGATGGCGTGTGTGTATTGACTATCGTAAGTTAAGCGAAGTTACGTAAAGACCATTTTCTTCACCCTTCATGGATCGATGCTTGAGAGATTAGCGAGGGGAACGAATACTATTGTTTCCTAGATGGTTTCTCGGGTATTTTCAGATCCCCATTGATCCATTGGATCAAGAAAAGACCACATTCACCTGCCCATACGGAACTTTTGCCTGCTGGACGTATGCCTTTTGGCCTATGTAACGCTCCCGCACGCTCCAACGATGTATGATGGCAATTTTCCACCTCATGATCGGAAACGATGGAGGTGTTTATGGATGACTCTCGGTCATTGGGGACTCATTTCAAACGTGTCTCTCCCATTTAGAAAAATGCTAAAAGCGGTGTGAAGACACCAATCTTTGTCTAAATTGGGAGAAGAGCCACTTTATGGTCAAAGAAGGCATAGTCCTTGGCCATAAGATTTCTAAAATGGGATTGAGGTTGATAGAGCAAAAGTCGATGTTATTGCCAAATTGCCTCATCCTACTACCGCTAAAGGTATTAAGAGTTTTCTAGGTCATGCCGGTTTTATCGAGATTCATCGACCTATGACCCATCTTCTTGAAAAAGATGCTCCTTTATCTTCTCACCGAGTGCATGAAGCTTTTGAAACATTAAAGAAAAAGCTACGGAAGCACCCATTCTAGTGCCCCGATCGATTTACCCTTTGAACTCATGTGCGATGCAAGTGATTTTGCTATCGGTGCAGGTCTTGGGCAACGAAAACCAAGCATTTTCAGCCTATCCACCACGCAAGTAAAACTATGATCAAGCTCAAACCCATTACACCACTACGTAAAAAGAATTATTAGTCATGGTGTATGCGTGAGAAGTTTCGCCATTTGACCAAATGCGTGGTGTATACGGATCACTCGGCTCTCAAATATCTCTTTGCAAAACAAGATGCAAAGCCGAGATTGCTCCGTTGGGTTCTCTCCTACAAGAATTTGATATCATTATACGTGATAAAAAGGAGCCGAGAACCTTGCTTCCGATCATCGTCCGTCTAGAAAACCTCACTGTAATGTGTTCGAGAAAAGGAAATAAACGAAACATTTCCTCTCGAAACACTCAATGTGGTTTCTTTTGGAGACTCTTCTACCCCATGGTTTTGCGACTTTGCAAATTACCATGCGGGTAACTTTGTAGAAAGGGATGTCGTCCCAACGAAAAACAAATTCTTTAAGATGTAAAACATTACTTACGGACGACCCTATTTATTCAAATTTTGCGGATCAAGTCATCGGCGATGTGTGTATGGTCGAAGCCAATGACATTCTCAAGGCTTGCCATTACGGACCTCTTGGGGACATCATAGCCCAACTACACCGCCAAGAAGGTGTTTGATTCCGGATTTTATTGGCCCACGATTTACAAGGATGCCCACGATTTGTCAAAACACTGACGCTTGTCAACGTCTACTAAATATGTCACAAAGAAATGAAATGCCGAAAACGCCATTCAAGTGTGAGATTTTGACATCCGGGCATTGACTTTATCGGGCCATTTCTTCGCCTCATGATAATAAATACATACTATGCGTGGCGTTGACTATTTGTCAAAATGGGTTGAAGCTAAGGCTTTGCCTACCAACGATGCCCGAGTTGTTGTGAAATTCTTAAAATCTCTTTTTGCTAGGTTTGGAACCCACGAGCTATAATCGGTGATCGTGGTACGCATTTCTGCAATGACCGGCTTGATAGAGTCATGCAAAAGTATGGTGTAACTCACCGTCTCTGCTGCGCACCACCCCAAACAAGTGGGCAATTGGAAGTGTCCAACCGAGGGATTAAAAGAATTCGAAAGGACGAGAGGCGAAAACCGTGCCTCTTGGTCGATAAGCTAGATGACCTTTCACTGGCCTTCCGTCTGACTTATAAAACACCTATCGGGTGTACTCCATACAAGATAGTGTACGGAAGGCATGTCATCTGCCGGTTGAGCTTGAGCACAAGGCATCTGGGCCTTGAAACATGCCAACTTCGATATTCAGATACCGGTGATCACCGGAAAGTTCAAATGAATGAATTAAATGAACTCCGCGATCAAGCATACGAGAACTCTTTGATCTATAAAGAAAAGACAAAGAAGATTCATGACTCCAAAATCAAGAACCGCGTTTTCAACGTCTTGTTATCGAGTCCTTCTTTTCAATTCAAGATTGAAGATTTTCTGGAAAACTAAAATCCACCGGTCGGACCATTCACCATCACTAAAGTATTTCCATATGGAACCATTGAGTTATCTCAACCCGATGGTCCAAATTTTAAAGTGAATGGTCATCGATTGAAGCATTATTTTGGAGAGGACATTCCTCCGTGGTTGTCCCAGATCTACAAACTTTCCCATGAACCAATGAATGGGGATCGAGTCAAGCTAGCGACTCTGGAATCAAAACAAGTAGCACACCATATGGGTTTTCACCCATATTTCGACTTCTTTCTATTTTCTACCACCCTAGTGCGGGGAGTTGCCCACCGTTGTATATAAATTTTCATATAAAAAAAAAAAAAAAAAAAAAAAATCTTTCAAATAATGGCGTAGTATTTCCTTTTCGTTCTATGTTTGGCATAACCGTAGGCAGACTTTGAATATTGAGGGCAATATTCATTTCTAGTGTGGAAATTCTCACTAATTTTATCATGTAATTATACCACCCAATTCCCCATTTTGGCCAAATTTTTTTTTTCGAGTAAGTGTTTGCACTTACTCGACTGATTATCTATCCACCATGTCTAATAAACAAAGGATTGGCTAATCCAGAGCAAACGGCTCTTGGTAAAGATATCTCAAATCTGTTGACTTGCAATTGCCCAAAATTGTATGGTATTCAATCACCATATCCTTAAAAGTGAAGAGTTGGCTAGCCCGCAAGTTTATGGCTTGTGGTAAAGGCGAAGGAAAACCATAATTGGTAATCGACTCACCAAAGATAGTATATATTATCTAAGATTTGGCTAGTCCGTACAAACGGCGGCCGGTAAAGACAAATCAAACTGGCTGGAGTCGGTGGTTTGCTCAAAATCATTTGGTT
>CM040238.1:78167295-78226300 GCA_022545495.1 Chrysanthemum lavandulifolium
ATTTTTTATTGTTCCAAAAGTTCGTCCTAAAAACCCCTTTTTGTAGTGAAAGAAGGAGTTGAAGAATCAAAAGAAATGTAAAGTAAAGGGTGAAAAGAAACCCTCCGTTATTCAACTTAGTATAACGGGTTTAATTCATATACTCTGGTTGTCACTAGTGACACCGGTATTGAAGATTAAAAGTCGTCATGGACCCAAGTGACGCATGCACTAAACCTTCTTAGCCACTCAAGTTTCTCTCAATGAAGCTTGTTTCATTCTCACGGGAACCCCACGTAATCTATTGGCTTTCTCTTAGAGATCGGCGGTATTGAAGAAGGAGACCTACTCCCTAGTCTCCGCTCAGGAAAACCAAAACGCACTATTGAGTCTAGAGCCACGAGATTCATCAAAAGATCTCTTAGGAACACTTGACATTTAATCACTGATGATCAACAAATAAGATCATCGATGGTTCATATCGAGTCCTTCACGCATCTTAGCAATCTGTCGAGAACATTTATGAGAGGTTCACATCGCGATCCTCGGTGATTGAATGGAAACTCCGCCGGTCAACATCAAACACCACAAGAAGTCACTTGGTAACTCCCGTGGATTACGCGGAGTGTGTCTCAAGCGGTCTCTGATCGTGAGTGATGCTTTGGTGTACCTCGACTCATCTCGAATGTAGATGTACTTGATTACATCGCGTTATCTCACTTGTGGGACTCAGTTCGAGGAACGGCCTTTGTAAGAATTAGAGTTGTGTTTTCACACTATCTTGTTAACACTCGAAGTTCAAACTTGTAAGTGCGAAACCGCTTATTACTAACCGTTTGAAATGTTTTCTTCTTATGGAAGCTCCGGGCGGGATGATCGTCTTGATTCTTCTCATGCTCACGCCAACATCATCACTAATGGAAGTTCTATTCTAATGCAACACAACAATCGGAATGATTCTTCATCAATCAAAGAATCTACAAATTCAAAGACTTACGAACTTCATCAAGATTGATTTCCAACGTCAAAGAGCGTGTGAGCATGTTGAAGAATGACGTGGAGACACTTGGAGCGGCCGAAAGCAAGCGCACGAAAGCGGTGATGCGAACAACAACATACTATCACTTTCACCACAAAGAACAATGATCAAAGAACAAAGTTAAAGATGGCGTCAAGCATAAGCGTTCAAAGATAACTATCTCTACACCTGGGGAGATGGTTCAATCAAGGAAATTCTCTCACAAGAAAGAAGAATGTCGAAGGCGTCACGACTACTATTACATCAACGCCTTCACCGTTTACATTCATATATACTTGAGGGAGATTGTTGGAATCACTCCTAAACAAGATTTCAAGTATTTATATTTCATATGTAATAGGTAGCTTTATTATGGCCTTTATGTTTGTTTAAGGTCTAGCTTATGTAGAAGGCCCATAAGCTTAGGCCCAAGCCCGCATAAGAAAGGATGGGAACTAGGAGTGTTGCCCTAGCTTCCCTCCTATAAATACTCTTGTAAACCCTCATTTGAGGGTTGGTTGTTCAATGCATTTCTTTCACATACTCTACGCCTAACCATTCATAGTATTTCATGTGTGTGTTTGTGTGTGTATTGTTCTTCCGCCTCTCTATCTCTTTCTAGTAAGCTTGTGTTGTAAAACTAGTGACCTAACACTAAGACTAAAGAAAGAGTAGTTATAGATGGCAGAAATGGATATATAACACACTAGGATTTAAATGGATGCCTAAAATTATTAATGTGTATGTCTAATATACGCTTGAACCCTCTAACATTTCGGGTTCCACATCTACTTCTATTCCATCTATGTCGCCATGTGTAATGCGGTGATATGTGATCATTCTACGGATTGTTGATAGCGGATGTTCACGACACATGACGAGCAACCTTAAATCATTATCAAACTTTATTGCAAAGTTCATTGGCCTTCGCGAGTTCGGAGCGATCACCGCAGCTATCATGGGCTACGGAGATTATGTCAATGGGAACATCGAAATCAGCAGGGTTTACTATGTGGAAGGCCTAGGTCACAACTGCTTTCGATGGGTCAATTTTGTGATGGAGATTTGGAGGTTGCTTTCGGGGAGAAAACTTGTTTCATTCGTGATCTACAAGAAATGACCTTATGTCCGCTCGTAACTCTAGTCTCTACACTATCTCTATGCAAAATCCACGGCTATGGCACCATCGTCTTTCACATCTAAACTTTCAAACCATCACCAACCTTGCTCGACACAAACTAGTTGAAGGACTCCCGATTCGGTATTCAAAAGATCACCTTTGCTCACGACGTGAACAAGGGAAAAGCACTCGTGCTCATTTTCCTTCAAAGGTGGAACACGACTCTCGAGATGTGCTTCACCTTCTTCACATGGATTTGTGTGGCCCAATGCGGCGTGCAAGCGATCAATGGCAAACGCTACATCTTAGTAATTGTTGATGACTACTCACGATGGACTTGGGTCTACTTTCTTGAAACAAAGACCAAGCTCCATAAATGATCATCACCTTTCTCACAAAAATACAGGTTTAGCTCCGCAACACCGCGGGATAATCGAATGACAAAGGAACCGAATTTGTTAACAAAACCCTTCGTGAATTCTATGAGAAAGTGGGAATTCAACATCAAACATCTATTGCGTACACCGAACAAAGCGGAGTTGTTGAAAGACGAAACCGAGCGTTAGTAGAAGTCGCAAGAACAATGTTAATCAATGCTAAACTTCCAGATTACTTATGGGTGAAGTCGTATCTCATCGCATGCTATACTCAAAACCGTTCTATGATCACAAAGCGCCACAACAAAACACCTTTCGAGCTTGTCCACAACTATAAACCAAACCTCAAACACTTTCATGTATTTGGATCCCTTTGCTATTCGAATAATGATCGTGATGATTTTGGAAAGCTCAAAGCCAAAGGCGATATTGGAGTCTTTATTGGATCTTTGTGACAATTCTAAAGGTTTCGAATGGAATCGTCGAACTAAGGAGGTTATGGAAAGGATTCATGCTCATTTTGATGAACTCACTGAAATGGCTTCCGAGTATAACGACTTAGAACCCGGTCACAACCGCTTAAACTTCCTCAACCCCCATCATCACCGAACAAAGCCCCGCCTAACTCGTCAACAAATGGAAAGGTTATTTGCTCCTCCGCTCGTGGCGATATTGATGAACGTGCTCCGGTGTATCCATTGTTCATTGCACAACCCGATATTATTCCTATACGATACACTGCTACAACAACTCATTGTTGAAGATGCACCTACACCGATTGACTCCAACACAACATTGAACACACCGCTTCCAACAATGATGAACCAACTGATGATATTCTGAATGAAGTACCCCCACCGCAGATTCTCGATCCAAATCGTTCTTCAACCCGCTTTCTAATGAGGCTGCGCACGGATGTCGCGAATCGTCAACAAACCATTTGAATCCTCGGAATCGCACAATGTATACCAACATCAACCTCTACACACCGATGGACAAAAGACCATCCTCTCGCTAACATTATTGGCAACCCGAATCAATCGGTCGTTACGAGACAACGTCTTCACAGATGGTGAACGTTGCATTTATGCACTCACCGTCCGCCAATCTGAGCCTAAAACATTAAAGACGCAATGACTAAAGACAATCGGATTGAATCCATGCGGGAAGAACTCAACCAATTCAAACGTCTTGAAGTAAGGGAACGGTTGAAAGACCAACAGGGGTATACGTCATTGGTCTAAAATGGATTGGAAAAACAAATTGGATCTTTGAAGGGAACGTCATCCGAAACAAGTCACGTCTAGTTGCTAAGGGTTATCGTCGGGGAAGAGGAATAGACTTTGAAGAATCTTTGCTCCGGTTGCTCGCCTTGAGGTCGTTCGGACATTTCTCGCATTCGCAACTCATATGAATATGATGGTCTATCGATGGATGTCAAAGCGGCGTTTCTCAATGGACAACTTAAAGAAACGGTCTATGTCAACCAACCGATGGATTCGTTGATCCCGAGTTCCCGAACCATGTCTACAAACCGAACAAAGCTCTTTATGGTCTCAAACAAGCCCCTGCATGGTACGATAAGCTATCATCTTTCCTCATTGCTAATAATTTCACCAAAGGTTTGGTTGACCCAACTCTTTTATAAAATATCACGGGGCACATATCTTAATTGTTCAAATTTACGTGGATGACATCATTTTGGGTCTACACATAAAAGTTTTCAATCGCTTTTGCAAAACTAATGAAGAAAAATTTTGAAATGTCCATGATGGGTGAACTTACATTCTTTCTAGGATTGCAAGTTCATCAATCACCCCGTGGTATTTTCTTGAGTCACCCAAATATGCCCCGAATCGTTAAACAAATTTGGAATGACAACCCGTGACACTTATGCCACACCAATGGCTCATACCAAGAAGCTAGATGTCGATTTACATGGAAATTGATTGACCCTACCAAATACCAAGTATTATTGGGTCTCTCATGTATCTAACACTAGCGTAACTGATATTGTCTTTGTCGCTTTTCTATGCTCCCGTTATCGATCGCGACTAACCGAAACCCACCTCTCTCGAGGCTAAAAGAATCCTCCGATACATCAAGGGAACCATTAACTTGGGGATCCGTATCCGAAGGATTCGGTTTTGAACTAATCGCTTTTTCAGACCGACCACGCAGGATGCTTAGACTCAAGGAAAAGTACTTCAGAGCTCTACAATTTCTTAGTGATAAACCGTGTCTTGGCAATCAAAGAAGGTGATTGTACATCATTGTCATCAACCGAAGCAAAACATGTAGCCATGTCCGCGTGTTGTGCTCAAGTCATCCGGATGAGAACACAACTCAAAGACGATGGTTACGTATTTGATGTAATCCGATGTATCTGCGACAATCGAGTGCCATTGCAATCTCGTGCAACTCGATTCGAGACTCAAATCAAAGCACATCGATCTACGCTATCATTTCATCAAGGACCACGTGGAACAGGTACCGTTGAATTATACTTTGTGGTAATGAATATCAATTGGCGATCTCGCTCACCAAAGCCTTGCCTCCCGCTAGGTTTAATGAGTTCGTCCATCGGATTGGTATGAGGTGTTTGACTCAAGAGGAATTGGATGACCTCTTAAAATGTCTTAAAAACCCACAAACACCAAAACATCCTTTGTAAATAAATTTTTCAAAATATATATATATATATATATATATATATATATATATATATATATATATATATATATATATATATATATATATATATATATAACCCGATAAAATCAAAATATTCTTCTAATCTACTTTTATTTCAACATTGCAAGTACATTTCTTCCGTCAACACCCTAATCATTCTAAATTCGGTATTTTTCCGATCAAGTGTTGAGGGGAGAAATCAAAACTTTAATCGCTTCAAAACATCGTGTACTTGCATGTTATCATACCTCGGTTGTTTCTTTTAACAAATGGTGGTGAATCTTCGGTACAATGACACTCCTGACTTAAATTAATAACCTTTCATTATTTTCTCAAGTCGAGGGGAGTGTCGTCAAGTTTCTTTCCTAAAAACTTTGTTTGGTAACCAAAATGGAAGTTAAATGGCTTTGTTTGAAAAAGGAAAAGGTGGAGGGACTAAAACTGTCAAAAAGTTAAAGTTACTTTTAATAAAAACTCTTCCCCACCTACTTCTTCACTTCTCATTTATTACACTCAACTTTTTCATCTACGCCTAAGAATCAATCAAGAAATCCGTGTATTTGATCTTCACTTTGTAAGTTGTTTTGTGATCTTAACATGTTTTTAAACTAAGGTTTTCAATATCATGCAAATCCTACGGTTAAAATTATGTTACGCTGTGATTAGGTGTTCTACGATAAGCGTATGAACACACAATCATTGTGGGACGTTTGTGGTTAAAAAGAATGTGTCAAAACGTTTTAAATACATCAAGGATATCCTTTTAACCATCAAAACCCACCCGAAACACTTATCAATGAGTTTTGAAAATTAGGGTTTATGTGACGATTTGGGTTTTCCAAATGTGAAGTGTTTTGGCATAAAGATTGTTGGGATATAGTCTTAAGATGATGAATTGATGATTTCCATGCTCTATAACCACCCGAAACACTAATTGTGTCGTAATTAGAAATTAGGGTTTAAGGTTCTTGAGTTTGGGTATTTTTGATTCACTTGCAAACTAAGTGTTAAAACTTGGTTACTATACTCTCACAACATCTAAGACATACCAGAAAAACTTTGGTGCATATTCTATGGCTAAAATTCATACGCGTAGATTTAGGGTTTTAAACTACACGTAAGGTTTTCTACGCTTAAATGTTTATATGAGCAATTGTGTTTTGATCTATCATAAAATGAATGTTATGTGTCAAAATTGATGATATGATGCTTTGTTTCAGGCTTGCTACACTTAAAATTCAGAATCAAGGTTGTTGTAACTCTACGCATAAGGATCATCTTACGCGTAGCATGTTATGCTTAAGATTAGTCTTACACGTAGCTTCTACACATAAGGTTCTACATATGGGACTACGCGTATCCCGTGAAGGATATGCGTGAACAAGAACTCTCACGATAAGGTCAACTCTTACGAGTAGCCTTACGCGTAAGGTTAATATATGCCTCACGCGTAACTTCTACGCATAAGGTCCAATTTTTCTTACACGTAATATTTCTTACGTAGTTAGGATCCTACGCGTAAGTTTACGCCTCGCATATATCATTTCGCTCTCGCATAACTTTACCAATCCTACGATAAGCTCGATCATACCTTCGTTATGAATTGTTACGTGTACAAACTTGTAAATAAACTAATCATATCGTCACGAATCCAATAATGTCACTAATAAATCTAAAACGTTTGAGATGTTGTGAACCATAAGTGATAACATAAACTTTAAAACTTGAAGTTAACTAACTCACAAAACATTTCACGATGTCATTAGACTATTGGACATACAAGTGACTTAGGACTCGTAACAATCTTTAACACTGTACATTCAATAACTAGACAATAAGACCTTCTGTTGACTAACATTATGTCTTTCGATATGTTGGTTCTTTTGGCTAATGTTATTTCAGATCACAATATGGCTGAACAAATGAATGTGGATGCATCAGAAGTTCTCTCCATTGTCGATATCTATCCTTATGGCTATCCAATGAAGATAGGAAAAATAATCTCCGTGTTGACTTTGACGCCTCACTTGCTCGAGTCTTCTTGTTTAATTGCTATTGATATTCTCGAGGACTCATCCGTATCGAATATGCTCACTCACTCGCAAGCTGCTCTCGAGATCTACATCCAACAGCTCGAACACTATGGAAAGGGTCAAAGGACGCATCACGTGACGGTGACTCGAATCACAAACAAGTCACCATTACACCGCCGACTTAATGGCTATTCTCCTAATTCTTGAAGTCGAACCAACCAAACTATATGCCACACCGTCAAGAGCTCACTCTCCAATTCTTAATCGATATCGGTTATGACGAGGCTACAGGAGTAATCACCAAGCATTCTCACGTAGAGCTTAAGAGTATTCCTCAACCATGGAGAACTCTCTACATGATCATCACCAAGTCTGCTTACAGTCGTGACGGTGGCTATGAGCATCCTAAGCTCATGGAACCGCAAATATTTTGGGCATTGGTCAACATGAAACACATCGCTATCGAAGCTCGATTTGGGATGACATGATGTCATTTCTCAACAAGCTTGGCTTAAAGATTCCCTACATCGGATATACTAAACTGTTGATCCGAGAGCACTTGGACTTCATCCCGATATTCCCAAGAGGCTCAATGACCCCGACAATCACGATATGTTGACGGAGCCTATTCTATCTTCGTAATCAAGGAATCGTCTACAAAGAAACAAGGTGTCAGTGTTGCCGATTTCCTCTAATCAAGATGTCGAAAGCTCAAACGTACAAAAGGTATCCGGAAGCGGTTAGACAAGGCAAAGTTGGTCATCTCGACGAAAAATCTTCGGAACACCGTAAGGAGAACCGAAGAGGAAGTGCGAAGCGCAACAAGTATCGTGAGTCAAAGGAAGTTTCCTAAAAGGAATCCTCCTTCTAAAAGGATTGTTCCGTAAAGAAAGCCGAACCTATTCCCATACTTGAACCGCAAAGAAAGCTTATGGACGAGAGCTCAAGATATTGATACGTATAAAGAGGTTCATTACTCAGAATCGCAACCAAGCACACGCCTCGAGAGCAAAACCTCCAAGTCCTCCAATTGTCCAAGGAAAAGGAAGACTCAAAGAATTGTACCCTATGATGAGAGCTCAAGAAGAAGAAGAAACAACCGGATAAATCATACAGGAAGAAGTTTAAAATCGCCGACATCTTCAAAAGGTCAAGAATTTGCTAAAGACCAAATGGGTGGCCCGGTGGGTCAAGTGGTGCACTCAATCTTCACCAACTCCCGATGCGGTTAATCAACCCGATAAGTGGAGCCGGTGCCACCACTCTTGTGCAACAACAAAAGCCTGCAGAGGATACTATTGTATATGATTTTGAGGAACCGAAACCGAGAAAGATAAAGATGCTACTTACGACGATGTGCTCGATAGTCCTACACGCTCACGTAAGGAAACTTCAACCACCAAAGGACCCGGAATCTCCTCACATCCGATCATCATCTGATTCTTCGCCTCATTCATCACAACCACCATCCAAGAAGTCAACCAAATCATCATCCAAACCGTGAAGAAACCACCTAAATCTTGGGTTTCTCATGCTCATGAACGGATTGCCAAAGTCAGAAACAAGTCGAAAGAAAACGACTTAACATCAAGTTGAATTTCTTTCGATCACATACAAGATCAGTATAACGAGCATGACAAGATGCAAGAAGAAAGGAAGTTTATCCAGAATTCATGAAAGATCATCGTAAAGAGGAACCGAATGAAATGATTGAAGGTTACACTCAAAAGTACCTTCAGGATATCGTTCCTAAAGTCCAAAAGGAACCGGAGAAGACAAAGAGATCATACCCACAAGTTTCTTCTCGACATCGCCCCCGGTGTGACTAGAGAAGTATTTTCCGCACAACTCACCCCTAACATCGCCGCATTAGTTAAACATACAATGGCCAAAGAAGTCGATCTCTCGAACTGAAAGTTAATCGCTAAACTAGTGATGCAAATGTCAAAGCGATCCGAACGTTTACTTGGATGAAGCTAAATTTTCAAGGTCTACTTGCTTTTCAACTCGGATCATCATGCAAGGAGTCACCGATCAATCTAAACGACCAAGAGATGACGATGATAAGGACAAGGACTCGCATCTAAACGCCGAAGCAATCTGGTGAATCTTCGTCTATGCAACCCCACCTCAACGGACTCCTTCTCAACGAAGATCTCCTCCTCGCTCTTCAACCGATAAACCTCGGGGCGATTCCAGTTACCACCCTGCACTCAAAAACCGGTGATCACTTTGAATATACGGTGGTGACGATGAAGAGGTCCTCGAGCCCCAACAACAACCCACCTCTCCCAAACAAGGATGTAAACTAGAATCATCATCTAAGCCTTCAAAAGAAGAAGAAGACGCTTCATCGACATCGATCATGGCTACATGACGATAAAACTCAAGAATTTGAATGGTTTGCTACACTTGTTAACAACACTCCCTACCTCAAGATGGTCAAGAATTGGTAGACGGTAGTACCTTGGAGCATGCAAAGATTTTGCAAGAAAGGTTCCGGGTGAAGAAGATGACGAAATCGAATTGAGCGCATCAAGAATGAAGCATTCCTACTTTTGAAAGACACTCGGAAAGTGCAATCGAGGTTGAATATCACCTTGAAAACATTGCTCGAGCCATGTCTAATAACATGGATTGGCTCAACCCGAAGCAAACATCGACTTCACCAAACGGGACAATCCTCCATATTACACCGATCGGTCTCGACCTCTACCTACCATTGGCCAACCCGATCGACCTAGGATTCCTTTCGACATTTCTTCAACAAAGACTTAGATTTTCTTCAACACGGTGGCGATGGTTCAAGGAAATACGCTACATCTCGACACTTCCATTCCTCACGCCATATACTCGATTGTATAGCCATCGAGGAACGTATACCCACATGTTCTCCGACAAAGTGGTAGCGTATGACCAAGATGCAATATATGGGATTCACCATTGGCGGAACGCCAAGAATCTACTACGTGTCGCTTGGTCCGTAAGTCTCAACATGCGGTGTTCAAGACTAAAAGTATCGTGGCCATCCAACATGTTGGTCTATCGTCTAAATGGGACTACACTTTTCTCAAGAAGATTGTGGTCAAAAGACAAGACGAAGGGACTATGCATTCTCTAAAGTTGACTTTGAGAATTTGAACATCAACGATATTGAAGACATGTACCTTGCCAAAGTTCAAGGTCGCATGAGACAATTTCCAATGAAGTACAACGTGAATTCATCAAGTCACCGCTCATCTTCATCGACGCATAGTCATCAAAGAACGTGTTGAAGATCTTCACTTGCCATTGAATCATATCGTAAACGTGTCAACTTCACTCCACCACGCCTTGATCTTCCCGATATCAACCAAATATCACAATTAACGCTCATCGAGAAACCGTTTGGTGTTGTTTATCGCAGTGAACTTCATCGCAATTGCTTGATGGCGTGTAATGAGCTTCACAAATTTGGAGATCATACTCAAGATGGTTAGGACGGATTAGCTTATCGATTGAAGGATATACGTGAAAACATTGGGAACCCTAAGCGATGAAATTCTCGGGATCGGAGGAATGTGAGAAGGATCATCACAATGATTGATGAACGGTTGTTCGAAGGATCGCCTTCGAACGTTGGAAAGTTTTGTTGGTGGTCGACCCAGGATCAACATCACCGGCTATCAACGCCATGTTCGTACTCCCGGGAACATCACCGCACTTCCCGGTACTCCTTGATTTGGTTCTTTCGTTAAAATTTTGGATGTATGGTGATATATGTCAATGGCTTGTGCACACATAACAAAGCAGTACAACCCGTAATTGTCAAGAAAGGACCTCGTGGTATGCCTCAGTGCCACAATCCTTATAAAAGGAGCGAAAGCTTCTTATTTTTGAGTAAAACCTATCAAACCTTTCATTTTTCAAGGTTTTGCTCAAAACACAAGTACTTCCGATGATTTTCAAAACCTCAACCGTTTATATCACTTGTTGAGGGGAGTATTTGATTTAAAACTTTGTTCACAAATTGTTCATAGTGGTCATCTTCCCGAACACTCGAAATGGTCATATTTATTGTCAACCGTTCAAAATAACATTTTTATGCCATTTTTGAGGCGGAGAAAATTGTGTGATAAGAAATATGTTGTGCAAAATGCAAATGAATCATGGACTTCACTTAACCAACGAATTGACGGTACTAAACTGTTAGTAACTCGAAAAGACTTGTCCCGGACGGGTAATAATTTCAAGCTAGTTCGCTAGTAATGTAAACGTGTCTCGTAAAGGACTTGTCCAAGTAGAAAGTACCATTCGAGATACTCTTGGTAGACATGAACTCGACGGTATGACAACCTTTCGAGGTTTGTCTACACCTTCAAGGTAGTTATTGGAGCTAGTTGTCACCTAAAGTCGACAATGTAACTCTTTAACTACGCAACGTAACCGTGTCTCATGGGGATTGTCTATCTCGAGTGGATCAATTCAAAATGTGCGCTCTTTCCTCACTTGTGCATTTAACCATTAAAACTATTAAGCACATGTGGAGGGGAGTATTTATGCAAAACCTTATCTCTCGCATGGTTCAAACATGTTTTCATTTACAAACCATTTGAGAGATTTTTCACAAACCGTGGTTTTAATGGCAACATAGGTTAGTCATGGAGTTATAAGGTGACTAAGGTTAGGAATAACCGTCCTATGATCCGCCAGAGCCGAAGGGATCTTGTCACAATTCTCGATTTCCGGTCATTTCTCAAACTCCATATTCATCATTTCATATCAATTCATGCATGGTTTTTCATTTCACATTAAACGCATAATTTCTTATTAAATAAACGTTATCGCGTAATTAATTATTTTGAACAATTGATCCATTACTTCCAAAAATTATCCCGATATATTTTTATACTCATATTAAGTTTATAAAATAATATTATGAGTTTACCCGATGTTTTTAATTTATTTCGTATATAAATTGTTATGTTTATACAATTACGACGGTTTTCGTAAATTCAACCCGATGAATATTTGTTCACTCAATTCTTGTAAGAAATGTATTTTTATAATTTTTATGACTTCAATATATTTTATTGTGATCCGTTAAAATTTATTTTTAACTAACGCTACCCTAAAAGCTCAAATAAATACACAAGTTACTAATATTTTTTAACAAATTACACTCCTACTTATACATACAATTACTTAACTAGAACCAAACAACTTCATTTCTTTTCTTTCTTATGAACATGTCGACAACCATAGGTGAGTCATTGAGTTTTTATGAAATATCTCTTAAGTTTTAATGTATTATATCCTAAATATCTACAAACATTCACATAGAATTCATTTCACAAAAACAAGATCAAATTCCTTTCTCTCTTCTCTCTTGCAAACCGGCAATCACAAGGACCAAGGTGGAAGCATCATAAAAAATTTCAAGACAAGATTTTTAAACTCTAGTATCACTCTTTGTCAAGGTTTTGCAATAAAAACCTAAGGTGATTAGGAAAAACCCATTGTCCTTAAACCTCATCATATTTCTTGTAAGCATTCATATTCATGTTGTTATTTCATATTCATTATTATGGTCATATCATTTATTTGAGAAACATGCAAGTTATGTGATGTTTATACCACTTTTAAGATTTTAAGTGTTATATATATAATCCATCCTATAATTACTCCTTGTTATATAGTAGTTTTGGTGATGTCTAGGAACCCATGACACCCTAAGAAGGTATATGGTAGGATTAGAATAGCTTCGGAGTTGTTTTGAATCGGTTAGAATAGGTTTGGCGAGAAAAACTCATTTCGACAAGTTTTGAAAAGGGTCTGTCCTTATTTTTAAAATCTGGAAAATCCGACAGAGAGATAAAATTTTTGGCCTAGATATTTAGAAAATATACTTTAAAACGAAACCGTGGCAGCTTGAACGGGTTAAAACGGAGTTATAACGAAGAAGTTATGAATTTTCAATTTGGCGATTTAAAAATATAAATTTCGAAATTTCAGCATGAAAATGTCACTCTTTACTGAGTCAAAAATGAGTCTTAAGCTTTATAAATTGTGTCGACTTATCAAAATATATTAGTATACTTTGATACGAATCTAAGGATGTAGAAAACGAGAAAACGGACTTGTAACGAGTAAATTACACGCGATAAACAAAGTTGCAGTAACTTTATTCTATTAGCAACATTAATATATTTTCTATTAAACATATACTACGGCAACTAGGGGCCATGTTGAGGGTCGCTTTTAACATTGATAGGATACTCTTTATAAAAGATGTCTTCTAGTAAAATCAAGTTCGCCAACCATATTTTCCAAAATATCCAACCGTTCGTCAAGCGGAGTTGTAATGAATAAAATATAGTCGCCAAAGTTTACCGAAACCACTCTTAAACACACAAGTACCATACTTAACCTATATTTTTCCTTATGTTCGAGACCTCTAGGATGGAAATGTATGTACTAAAACTTTGAGATAATGGTAAGAGCTTCCCAAAACCGTTGAGTTCGTTTCCTAACGCCGACGCTCACCATTTTACGACTAGCTTTTAGAGGCCGTTTTGTCACTTTCATGGAAATTTCAACGACATTATTTTACTTACGAAAAGTTATATTCTCTTAATAAATCACTAAATGATTATCGTTGGATATCATTTCAATGTAAATACATGTGAAGTAATTTAAAATGGTCAAGACGTTAAAAGATTATATTTTCGATGAGAAGTATTGTTTTCAAAAATACATAAGTGGTATAAATATCATCCGAATCATGCGTGCATAACATTACATCATGACTTATTGCATATCATATCATTCATAATAGGTCGGTTTGAGATTCACGCTACATTTCGTGTAACCACTTTTGTCATCGCATCTATTCATCAAGTGAGTAATCACATCCCCTTTTACCGTTTTACTATATTTTGGGGCTAAATGCATGAACCATTCTTGTGCTAAATTGATCACTACTTTTATTAACTTGTTTGACTAGAACTTGTGAACTTGAATCAAATCCTTGAACTTAATTATGAAATTATGCCTTACTTGAACTTATTGAACCATACATGTTATGACCTTGACCTAAAGTCTCCTATGTTCGAGCATCACTATAAAGTCTCCTATGTTCGAGCATCACTATAAAGTCTCCTATGTTCTGAGCATATCTTTGGGAAAAGGCACCCAGTATATCTTTGGGAAGAGGCACCAGATATCTTTGGGAAGAGGCACCCAGATATCTTTGGGAAGAGGCACCCAACATAACTTTGGGTAGTGACACCCAAAGATAATTTGGTTTCATCAGAGCATCCCCTAATTATTATATTCGTGGTACTATATTGTGAACTATTATGACCGCTTATACTTGACTATTAGACATACTACTTTTGGCAGTGGGTTGTGAACACACAGGTTGCAAGTTTTGTACGGGCGGAACTTAGAACTGAGTGGATTTACAATGCCTTTGCTTTGTGACCTCATTTGACAACGTGTGCATGAGCATAAACTAGACACGCTAAATTTTGTGCAATGGGTTGTGAACACACAGGTTACAAGTTTTGTATGGGCGGAACTTGGAACTGAGTGGATTTACAATGCCTTTGATTTGTGGACTATTTCCGATGACCGAAACCTTTGAATATTTCTTACGAGTTTTCTTATTTTACGAAACGTGTATACTCACCAACTATTTTCATAGTTGACCCGTTTTTCTCTCATGCATTTCGGTGATCGTTAGTAAGCTTTTTCTACCGTGTCTTGCATAATGAAGTTTTCACTTGTCACTACAAATCGTTATGTAATAGAACGCATATTTTGGGAACTAAACTTTGTAATATATTTGCCGATGTCGGCTAAACTGGTGTTGTAATGGTGTACTCTTTCTTTTAAATATTAACGTTGGTATGTTCTATTATCTTGTGCTTATGTTCCCTCCGTTACACCTCGTGTTTCCGCCTCCGGCGAGGGTGTGACAGATCTACCCAAGGACACTACCATTAGTTAGTGTTAGAAGTCCTTAGGAATGATTGTAAAAGGAGAAAATGAGAATCGGAGAAAGAAGGAGTTGAAGAATCAAAAGAAAATGTAAAGTAAAGGGTGAAAAGAAATGACCCTCCGTTATTCAACTTAGGCGCATACCGGGTTCAATTCATATGCTACTTGATTGTCGCTTAGTGACACGTATTGAAGATTAAAAGTCGTCATGGACCCAAATGACGCATGCACTAAACCTTCTTAGCCACTCAAGTTTCTCTCAATGTAAGCTTGTTTCATTCTCACAGGAACCCTACGTAAACTATTAGCTTTCTTTGAGATCATTGGTATTGAAGAAGGAGACCCTCTCCCAGTCTCCGCTCAGAAAACCAAAACGCACTATTGAGTCTAGAGCCACGAGATTCATCAAAAGATCTCTTAGGAACACTTGACATTTCATCACTTGTTGATCAACAAATAAGATATTCAGTGATTCAATGGTTCATATCGAGTCCTTCACGATCTTAGTAACTGTCGAGAACATTTATGAGAGGTTCACTTATGTGATTCTCGGTGATTGAATGGAAACTCCGCCAGGGTCAACATCAAACACCGACAAGCAGTCACTTCGTAACTTCCCGTGGATTACGCGGAGTGTGTCTCAAACGGTCTGATCGTGAGGTGATGCTTCGGTGTACCTCGGTGACTCATCTCGAACTGTAGATGTACTTCGTACATCGCGTTATCTCACTTGTGGGACTCCAGTTCGAGAACGGCCTTTGTAAGAATTAGAGTTGTGTTTTCACACTATACGTTAACACTCAAGTTCAAACTTGTAAGTCGGGAAACGCTTATTACAAACCGCTTGAAATGTTTTCTTATGGAAGCTCGGGAGCGGAATGATCGTCTTGATTCTTTTCATGCTCACGCCAACATCATCACTAATGGAAGTTCTATTCGAATGCAACACAACAATGTCGAATGATTCTTCATCAAATCAAAGAGTCTACAAAGTCAAAGACTTAAAGAACTTCATCAAGATTGATTTCCAACATCAAAGAGCGTGTGAGCATGTTGAAGAATGACGTGGAGACACCGGAGCGGCAAAGCGGACCGAGGCGCACTTGATGCGATAACAACATACTATCACTTTCACCACAAAGAACAATGATCAAAGAACAAAGTTTAAGATGACGCCAAAGCAAAACCGCTCAAAGAAAACTATCTCTACACTAGGGAGATTGTTCGATTCAAGGCAATTTTTCTCACAAGAAAGAAGAATGTCGGTGACGCCAAAGCTACTATTACATCAACGCTTTCACCGCTTACATTCATATATACTTGAGGGGAGATTGTTGGAATCACTCCTAAACTCATTTCAAGTATTTATATTTCATATGTAATAGGTAGCTTATTATGGCCTTTATGTTTGTTTAAGGTCTAGCTTATGTATAAGGCCCATAAGCTTAGGCCCAAGCCCATATAAGAAAGGATGGGAACTAGGAGTGTTGCCTAGCTTCCTCCTATAAATACTCTTGTAAACCCTCATTTAAGGGTTGGTTGTTCAAGTTATTCTCTTCACATATGCTCTACGCCTAAACCGTATTTTATATTGTGTGTGTGTGTGTTTTACTTGTTCATCCGCCTCTATCTCTTTCTATATTACTTGTGTTTGTAAAACTAGTGACCTAACAAGTTTAGCAAGCGATTAACCTCTCCATTATCTAAACTCTCTAAACCCCTTGAAGTTGAAATAGCTAATAGTAAAGTTGTGGTTGTAGTTAATGTATATCGTGATATAGATTTGGAAATAGATAATAGTATTTTTAAGATCGACTTAATCCCTATATTTCTTGGAGAGTTTGATGTCATTATAGGCATGGATTGGCTTAGCAATTATAATGCCGCCATTATGTGCAATCAGAAGATGGTGCGAGTTTTAATCCTAGCAGTCGTGAAACAATTATTTATGGAGACAAGAGGAAGGGTGAAGTTAGGTTATGCTCCGTAATGAAGGCTAGGCGATATTTATCATAGGGTTGTTGTGCCTTTTTGGCTCACGTGATAGATACAAGTATTGAAAAGACGAGTATTGATAATGTTCCAATTGTCAATGAATTATGGGACATTTTTCCGGAAGATTTACCGGGTATCCCACCCGAGAGGCAAGTTGAATTTCGTATTGAACTCGTTCCGGGTGCTAAGCCTATAGCAAAAACTCCTTACCGTTTGACCCCATCCAAAATGAAGGAATTGATGAGTCAGCTTCAAGAATTGTTAGATAAAAGTTTTATCCGTCCTAGTAGTTCGCCATGGGGAGCACCGATTCTATTTGTTAAAAAGAAAGACGGTAGCATGCGAATGTGCATTGACTATTGTGAATTGAATAAAGTAACGGTGAAGAATGTGTACCCATTGCCGAGAATCGATGATCTCTTTGATCAACTTCAAGGTGCTAAATGTTTTTCTAAAATCGATCTACGTTCGGGTTATCATCAATTAAAGGTCCAAGAAGAAGACAATCCTAAGACGGCTTTTAGAAATCGTTACGAACATTATGAATTCACGATTATGCCTTTTGTCCTTACAAATGCACCTGCGGTTTTTATGGATCTAATGAATAGGGTGTGTAGGTCGATGTTGGACAAGTATGTCATCGTATTTATTGATAATATTCTCATCTACTCGAAGAACGAGGAAGAACATGCGGTCCATTTACGAGAGATTCTCGAAACCTTGAGAAAAGAAAGATTGTATGCTAAATTTTCGAAATGTGAATTTTGGTTACAAGAAGTCCAATTTCTTGGACATGTTGTTAATCCGGAGGGCATTAAGGTTGACTCATCAAAGATAGAAGCAATAATGAATTGGCAAGATCCAAGAAATGTAGGAGAGATACGAAGTTTTATGGGTTTGGCAGGATATTACCGGAGGTTCATACAAGACTTCTCCAAGACTGCATCTTCGCTAACCAAGCTTACAAGGAAGAATGTCCCTTTTGAGTGGGGAAAAAAGAAAAATGACTCTTTTCTACATTACGAAGGAAATTATGCGACGCACCAATTTTAGTTTTACCGGAGGGGACGGAGGATATGGTAGTATACAATGATCCATCTTATTCCGGTCTTGGTTGTCTTCTTATGCAAAGGGGAAAAGTAATTGCCTATGCATCAAGGCAATTGAAGAAGCACGAAAAGATTACCCGACTCATGATCTTGATTTTGCAGCCGTGGTTTTCGTGTTGAAAATATAGAGGCATTATCTTTATGGCGTGGAATTTATAATTTATACCGATCATCGAAGCCTTCAATATTTCTTAAATTAGAAGGATCCAAACATGAGATAACAGAGGTGGTTAGACTTGTTAAAAGATTATAATTGTGAAATTCGTTATCACCAGGGAAAGGCGAATGTTGTAGCGGACGCGTTAAGTCGAAAAGGCCAAGGTGAAGTTACTCAAATCTCATTACAAATGATTATCGCGTCCGATTTATTTGACAAGATTAAGTTAGCTCAGAAGGAAGCTTTGAAGAAAGAAAATTGGGAAAGAGAGCGTATCACTTCTCATGTCCATCATTTTGAAGAAGATAGTCGAGGAATTAAGACGCGATATGGGAGAATTTACATTCCCTTTCATAGTGATGTCAAGATATTACTCTTGGATGAAGCACATAAGTCAAAGTACTCTATTCACCTAGGAGCTAACAAGATGTATCATGATTTAAGAAGAGATTATTGGTGGTCGGGCATAAAAAGTGATTGCGCGAAATATGTGGAGAAGTATCTGACTTGTTTGAAAGTTAAGGCCAAACACCAAAAACCATATGGCAAGGTGCAACCTCTAGAAGTACCAGTTTGGAAATGGGAAAAGATTACGATGGACTTTGTTACAAAGTTGCCTCAAATGACCAAAAAGCACGACGCAATATGGGTAATAGTAGATCGGTTGACGAAAAGCGCTTACTTCATATCAATTAGAGAGAATACACCCGTCCATAAATTAGCAAAGATTTATGTTAAAGAAATAATTGCGCGGGATGGAGTACCTATTTCCATAATCTCTGATAGAGATGGAAGATTTACTTCTTCATTTTGGCAAAACTTCCAAGAAGAATTAGGTACAAGGTTACATATGAGTACGGATTTTCATCTGCAAACAGATGGGCAAAGTGAAAGAACGATTCAAACTCTTGAAGACATGTTAAGAGCTTGTATAATCAACTTTAGAGGAAATTGGGATGATCATTTACCTTTGGTTGAATTTGTCGATAACAATAGTTACCACGCTAGTATAGAGATGCCACCTTATGAAATTATTTATGGTAGAAAATGTAGAACTTCGGTGTGTTGGGATGAAGTTGGAAAAAGAGAATTGGCTAGTATGGATGTAATACTAGCAACAACCGAGAAAATAGAGACGATTCGAGTAAGACTTAAGGCGGCTCAAGATAGATGGAAAAGCTATGCCGATAATCGAAGAAGATCAATTGAATTTGAAGTAGGAGATTTCGTCATGTTTAAGGTTTCTCCGTGGAAGGGTGTTTTTAGATTCAAACACAAATGAAAATTAGGTTCAAGATTTATTGGACCCTTTAAAATTTTAGAGCGTGTTGGGGAAGTGGCTTACGTATTGGAACTCCCCGAAGAGATGAGAGGAATTCATAATACCTTCCATGTATCTTATTTAAGGAAATGCTTAGCATATGAATCTAGTGTGGTCACGTTGGATGATATAGAATAGACCCGAATTTAACGTCACAAGAAGAACCTAAGCGATACTTGGAAGAAAGACAAGACAACTTAGAAATAAAGAAATTCCTTTGGTAAAAGTGCAATGGAGACATCGAAAGGGTACAAGTATTAGTTGGGAAAAGGAAGAAAGAATGAGGAATAAGTATCCTCAACTTTTTCAAGAATAGATTTTGAGGACGAAATCAAATTTTAGGAGGGGTGAATTGTTACACACGTATACCGACAAGGTATTATTATATATAGGTATTAGTACTTTATGTTATATTGATATTATAAAGTTATTTATAAGTTATAATAATGCATATATGTTAGAAACTTAAGTGGCAAATGCATGAAAACAGAAAATAGGGGGACTAGAATTGCCAATTGGGCAAAGTAAATTTAATAAAATGAAAAAAAAAGAATAAGTGCTGGAGGATTTATCCAGAAAAGTTGAGAGAAGCTTGGAGAAAAAGTGCGTGAAGTGAAGGATAAGAAGAAGAAAACCAAAAAACCATCAATTGTGTCTAATTTGACTTTGTTGTGGTGATTATTAAGGCTATTAGGCTCTTAATTTCATTCCCCTAAATCAAGTAAGTGCTTTCCCTAATGTTTATGATGAGGGTTTTGAGTTTTAGAATTGAAAGTAGTAATAGAAGATTTCCACTAAATATTTTATAGAAAGCTTAAGGGAGCTTGTGACTCAATCTTTATAGAAAACCTATTGTGGAATTGAGGTAAGTATAGTGGGTTTATGTATTGTTATGTTTACTTATGATTATTGATTGTATGTTATAGTTTTTGTTGGAGCTTGTAATTGTAGCTTTGGATCCATAGCTTTTAATTGTCAAAGTAGTTTAATTATTCAATCGGAGGTATGTCTTCATGTTATAGATGCTCCAAGAACTTTGTTGTATTGTTAAAGTTTCATTATGCATATAACCTATTTACTTACTAAGCATTTCGCTTACGTCATAGTTGATGATGTTTTGTAGGTTCTAGCAAGGAGATAAGGGTAAGAATCAAGTGTAAGATGGATTACACTTAAGTCGTTAGTTGTTGAAGTCTTTTGGACCAAAGGTGTTGAAGTTGGAAGCCCCGAAGAGTCAAGTTTTGTTTTGGTATATTTCGGGTCGTATGGTTGTTTCTTCACTTTTAGTTTTGTGGTTATGTTCTTAACGTAGTCTAAATGTGTTCATTTTATAGTGTCAAACTCTTGTAATTAACGGGTCAAATTGTAGTAGAATGATGTTTGCCAATGTCGTTGATTTGTTTTATATGGTATGGGTCAAAAAGGTTTAATGGTAAAAGTCCTTGTGGGTTATGTTGGGTCATTTGGAATCCTTAGTGCAGTTCCTACAAGTTTTAGAAGTATAGTAATGGATGTTGTGCAGAAATTCTGCACAAAAGTGCAGGTCTGGTCACCAGACAGCGTCACAAACTTTGTGACCCCGTCTGGTTATAAATTTTCTGAGTCGTTAGGTTAATATATGTTTCAGACGGCGTCCCAGTTAAAGGGTGACGGCGTCTGGGGATGACTTGACGCCGTCGGGTGTTAAAACCCCTGAGCCGTCGGGCTTTAAAGTTTATTCATGATTTGACACTCCTTTTTAATGGGGACAGCGTCGTTTAGTGTGGGCGACGACATCCACCCGTCAGAAAGGAATACTCAAGTATTTTCTAAATCATTTTAAAAAGAAAATTCCGGGTCCTCTCTCGTTCATTACTTAAATTCTGGTTTATTAACCAAAATGTCAAGGCAAGTCGGTCCAAATCTCGTCATTTTAAAAGTTCAAAATTTTCGGTTTTGGGGGCGTAACAGTTTAAATGATAATTTAGTTACGAAATACCAATACTGCGCCCTCCCGCTTCTATTAAATATCTATTAATCTTCTAGTTTATTACGAAAATGCCACAAGTGTTTTCACCCATTGATCAAATATTTAATGGCTTAGAATGGTTCTCGTAATTTATTTGGTTCTAAAATAACCTCATAATATATATATATATATATATATATATATATATATATATATATATATATATATATATATATATATATATCAGAGGCATTTGGCATTAATGTCACCTCAATGCCACCTCAATGCCAAATAATCATTTTTCATGCCACATAAGCATTTGTTGTCCAACTAAGCAATTTTTAATCCACCTAAGCACTAATTGTAAATTTCGGATTTTTAATAATTATTTTTATAATTTTCGGATTTTTAATAAATATTTTTGAAAATTATTTATAAAAAAGGAGCCTTGCAAGGATTGAACCTTGGTCATTTGGATAAATAACATGTGTGCTTACCACTAAGGCAACATGATTTTTTGGAATATATGTTGCAAGTCCAAAATTATAAATCTATGCAACCAATTATGTAGGAGAATCCCTACAACTTAGGTAACCCTAAACAACATATACCTAAAAACTTATATACGGTTCATTCATAATATATCTTTTCTCAAAAACCCTAATATCCTTTTCCTTCACAATCTCATCTAATGATCGTGACTTTTAATTTTGTAGTTGATTTGGAATTTTTTTTTTAAGCTATGGTTTGTGTGTTTCTTCATCACAGGTTTGTTGGCTAGAGCAAGCACGACCAAGTAACTACCAACTCTTATTGCAGAATACAAATAGGCCACTGATTCAATTCCATCTTAGCCCTTAGTAATTGTATCTGTTTAATCTGTGTTTCTTCCGTTTGTAGTGAAATCATCTTCTATGTACTTTGTTATTATCTTATGTTCTATTGTTTATCATTAGTTTATTTTGCTGACTTATCCTCCTTCTCATTCAGGAAATCAGATTTGAACCGAATATTATATGTGAACATGTTGATAAGAATAGGACATTATGGGCTAATCAGGTATGTTTTAACTTTTCACATCATTATCATAGTTATCTTTCTTTGATCATGTGTCACAAATAACAACCTTCTGTTTTTTGGTTTATGTTACTATATAGCTTTGAAGATGGGATCACATTTGCATGCAGAAACCTCTACATGCTGGAACTGTATGTAAGTAAAGATGCAGTCTTCAACTGCTAAGTATTAATGTAAAGATGCAAATAATCGATGTGGTTGAATGATTCTATTTAGTGTTTTTGTATTGAAAATACCAGTTATGGACCATTAATTTTATGAAAAGACTTTCTTACTATTTTATGTATTGGTTGAATGAATATAAATAGATGCTTGGTAGAAATTAATATAATTAATTTTGGTGGTATATCATCAAAAGAATCTTAGTGAAATTACTTGGTTTTTAGTTTAGGATACATTAGGGTTTCAAGGCATTGCAAGGTATGTCGTGATGAGCGGTAGGGATTGCATATTTACAAAGCTTATGGTGCTCAATATACGTGTGTTTGAAATATTTATAGACCATTCAACATGTCAACTCAATCAGGGACGAATCTTACTCAACCATGTCAAGATCTGCTTAATGGTAAATTCTGCAATCCGTTCTACTCTTTTGTTCCTTCACTGCAATTTTTAATACCTTCTGTTTTATGAAATTAAGGCGCTTCATTTCTCTTAGGAATAATTCCACCTGGAGACGAGCACATGTATGCATGCATGCAATAATATTGACTCTTACTAAAAGATGCAATTGATTTCAGTTAATAATATCCGTAAAGCTCTGCTGCTATTTTATCACTTATTATATACACGCTCATTTTCCATAAAACTAATCATATGTGACTATTGAATTTATGTGTTATTTATGTGTATACACTTTGAATTTATGTGTTTGGCATATCATATGTGACTTTAGATGCAAATATGTGCATGATATTATAAATAGTCCTATTATCATGCTTTCACATGTGCCATCTATCGGTTCAAAATTTAAACGACTCTCGTGGTAAATTTGTAGTTACGTATAGTATACCTCTGATTGCTTCTAATACGTCTGTTGAAAACCCTTCACTGATGACCTGAACCAGTGTAGATGCATTCTACGCAAACACATAAATTCAAAGTGTACCAATATTGGTTACGAATCTCATCTGGGTATATCGATACATTTATGTTTACTTTTTAAATAACTCTGATATTCTCCAAATTGTTACAGAGTTCCCCTGAAGTACATGCCAATGCAGCAGAAAAGTCATTATCATGTACCTAAAGGAGTAAATAAACAGAAATTTCAGTATATAAAATCAACAAACCTTGGGGTAGAGAGTTTAAGAGCAAGAGGAGAAGACACATGCGTTTGGGGCTACTAATGATGGACTGCTTTGAGTTGGACTTAAGAAAAGGAAGTCAGATCGATTTAACCAACTTACTGAACATGGTTTATCAGTGGAAGGAAATGCTAGAAGAAACTTCGGCTTCCATGGTACTCTCAGGAATTCAGATGGTGACATGATTTCACTAAAGAACTACATGGATGCCCAATATTTTGGTGAGATTGGTATTGGAACTCTAGCACAAAAGTTCACTGTGATTTTTGATACTGGAAGTTCTAATCTATGGGTGCCTTCTTCAAAGTGCTACTTTTCAGTGAGTTTCTTTGTGCTGTGTCTTTCACGTTTCTAGTTCACGATCTCTCTCATTTATTGATGTTTAGTTTGAGTGAGGTGCTCATGATTATTCATGTCAACGCAGGTAGTTTGCCTTTTCACTCCAAGTATAAGGCACAAAGTTCAAGTAGCTACAAGAAAAATGGTATAGTCACTTGTGATCGTTTTTCAGTTATTTCCATTTTTTTTAGTTTATTGTTACATGGTAAACAAAGACCTTAGTGAAACTAAGGTGATTACTTTTGATAGGTCTTGTGTAACATTAGTTTCGCAAGTATCAGGATAAGAATTAAGACATACAGAGTGTTAGGTTAGGTGCACCATGAGAGGCTTTTTTTTTTGCGGAGTTTCCAACAGTACCATTCTTCCTTTTATGTTTCCTCACCTTGACACTAGATCATTAGACTCCTCATCTATCTATATGCCTTGACACGTGCTGTGTAAATTTGTAATGGCTAGCCGATCCTGAGCTATTTGTTATGTTTGTTTTGATAAGTGCCTTTTGAGAATCATCATTGATGGTGATGTATACAAGGGGAAAAGGGATTTCACTGGATAATATTGGAGGCAAAGGAGGATGCACAAATGAATTTGGCACAGCCCAACACTTGAAAGAAAAATCCTAATTAAAAGAATATAGAAATGTGCAAATAAAGCATGAGCATGTAGCCATATGTGTCGCTCATTCCTTGAGCTGATAGCAATAACTTGAGCGCTCGGATTGCCTTTGTCTTATATACATGGTTAGTAATTGTTAATTTCTTTCAGGGACATCTGCTGCAATTCAGTATGGAACTGGATCAATATCTGGTTTTTTCAACCAAGACTCCGTCACTCTTGGTGATCTTGTGGTTAAAAAGCAGGTAAAGATTGAGAATTTGTGGTTCAAATTTGTTGAGTGCAATATTTTCATCGAGTCTCTTACCTCGTGATTTTTCACTTTCTCCAGGATTTCATAGAGGCTACCAAAGAGCCTGGAATCACTTTCATGGCAGCCAAGTTTGATGGTATACTTGGCCTTGGATATCAGGAGATCTCTGTTGGGAAAGCTGTTCCTGTCTGGTAGTTCACTCATTTCCTGCTAACGAACCATTGCTCTTTATTACATCCAACAGCACAACCACCTTAACCAGCAATGGTAACCATACTAAAATACTTAGTCCCATGTCTATTTTTTGTGTACATGAAAACATGGCAGTCTCACTAGGAGATCGCTGATTATCAAAGATGACATTACTTTCACTAAACCAGGCTTTCATTAAAACATGGAACAACGTATAATGGCAACATCGTGTCATTTGTACTATTACCAACTGTATGTATCTGAAAGGCAAGGCAATATTAACAATAGTCT
Source organism: Chrysanthemum lavandulifolium (assembly GCA_022545495.1). Classification (NCBI taxonomy): domain Eukaryota; kingdom Viridiplantae; phylum Streptophyta; class Magnoliopsida; order Asterales; family Asteraceae; genus Chrysanthemum; species Chrysanthemum lavandulifolium. The sequence goes on from CM040238.1 coordinate 78,193,107, forward strand.
GCCAATGTGTTGTTAGAGGTTGCAATTTCAACCCTTATGGATGAATCTGTCAAATGGGCAAAATTACTCGATCAACTCAAAAACCTAACTTTTGCTTGACTGTGCCATGTTTGTAGGTCATCATGTGAGATGAACAACAATGTAGTCAAGGTTTTATATTTTTATTATCAGCCACTTGAAAGGACTGTCTATAAGGTACGTTAGCTATTCTAGCCAATGGTAGGATGGCAGTTATAGTGGAAGCTGACGGGCGATTGAAGAAATGAATAATGAAGTTTTAAGATGAGTTTTTGGACATATGGTAGAACACATGCATCATGGCTCTAATGATCCTGATGTTATCGTTGAACTATTGAGCATTCTCTCCTCTTTGCCTCAGTATATGGTATGTATCTAATCTAATTTTGCTTGATTAAAATTGCATAAATATGTAACTAACAATTATTTTTTGGTAATTTTTATGTTTTCTGTTTGATGTATGTATGCTGGAATGTAGATGACAACCTAACTGTTGAATTCTAATATTGGCTGCGGATTCTCAAGAATTACAGGTGATGTATACAAATTTAAGGTGTTTGGTTAAGTTGTGCTTATATTTATCAATTTCGAGTCATCTCTAGATGATGTAGTAGTTATGGATTGTGTCCTTTATCTCAAACAGACCAAATCGATAAAGTTAGCTAATAGTGGGAATAGGTTAAATGGGTTGAACAGATTGAAAGTTGCCTAAAGTCTTATATCAATGTAAACATTTCCTTAAGCGATTTTATTTTTTGGTTTATATTATAACTATAATGTTATTCTTTTTGTAAATATATGTCATGAACTAATCTTCCTAACATATATTAGAAAGTTGGACTAAATAGCTGGTGTGGGTCAACCCAAATCAACCGGGGCTGTTCTGACCCATACTAAAAGTTGACCCGATTTAACCCATCAGCCAACCTGTAAGATCAGTCGCTCTCACCACCTCTAAATTTATCCTAATTCTTAATATTATTGCTGAACTCCTTTGTCCTGTCAGTATTGTCAATCTTAGGGATCGTGGATATATTCGCTATTCATGAAGAAAATGAGTCAGGTTATCTGCTTTCTGCAATAACTTTTTGTCTTCGAAGTCTTGATGCAAATCAACGCTTCGCATAAACGAGAATGTGAATGTGAACATGTAACTTGCAGACTCCTCAGACAAGATCCGCCTTTACATGATCCGAGTCGTCAAATGATAAGAATTTTGATGAAACAGATATGTATGCCAAACTCGGTATTATTTCAGTCTGGAAGCAGCAATTTGTGGATGCTATCATGGTACTTTTCATAATAATAATAACAATAGTAATAAAATTACACATTAATCACTATCTGTTAACAATTTTTTTTAACTTCAACAGTTAAGAAACTTAAAATTGAGAGAAGAAAATATAAGTTTCGGACGGGTTTTGTGGCATTTTGTTGTGGCGCCATGGAGATCGTTATTTGCATTTGTTCCTCCATATCGATTGCTCATGGGTGGATTGCTTTTATCATTCTCGATGTTCATCGTGAATAGCTTACATTGTCACAAGGTTCACAGACCTAATAAGTCGTGTTACAGTTCATATTTTTACTCAATCTTCCATTTTTGTTTATCTTGTCATGTAGAGTCAAAGTTATCGTTCATCCATGTAGGAATCAAGGCTTATGTCATAGCATTCACTACATTGGAAGCTGGAACCTCGTGGCCTAACTGGTATTATGGTTACACAATTGTTAAATCCACCAAATATCACAACCACATACATTGCGCCAATTATAGTAGTTATATCAGTGCTACTATTCCTGTGATTTAGATTGCGTGAAACATATTAAAGTCCTGTTTTGATATGTTTATTATGCGGAAATAGTAGAGACGGACCTTTTCGTGCCAACTTTCCAAAAAATTGTTCCCAGCAAGAGAGCAATAACCAATGAAAAGAAAAATCTAACAAGGTTATGATCAGGGGTTTGCCAATAACTTGACCATTGTTTGCGTATACAAGACTTTAATTGGCTCCAGTTGGACTGTGAATACTTTGTGTTAAATATCAAATCTTTTGCTCCTGCAGGCGGTGTGCTTAGTTCTTCCACCAGTGCGCTATTTGTTATGCGTAAAAGTTCTTTGTGACATTTGTAGTCCTCAAACTTTACAATATCACAGAATTCGTAGCTAAAAGAACATGTTAACTTACTTATATATGCGTGATGATCTAGAGCGTTCAGCAAGTCAATTCCAAGCCAGAATTCATTTTCTGAGCTCACTTCAAGCATCCATGTTGCTGGATTGCACTCGGCTTTGAGCTTTGGGACACCAGGAATTTCCTAACATATGTAGCAATTCTAATGTATTTTGTTGAGCAAATACGTAAAATATAACAAGATCAGGTTACTTTTGAGTTACCTAAAATTATTATATTTAACAAAACAGAAGCATATCGAATCTTCGTTCTTATTTTTTTTTGGTTCTTTCATTCCAGGGTTCATCTCAGACAGTGCCCTTCTTCATGGAGTGGATGCGAGGAGCCTAAAATCTTATATTCTTTAACAGTAATTTAGGACACGAGCTACTCGACTGCAAATGTCTTAATAATATGTAGCTCAGTATCCAAAGTGTTATGTGCAAGTACTGATTTTAAGGTAAAGTTTCAACCTTATTACCATTCCAGATTTAAATCTGTAATTAGTTTTTGAAAACATATTTGATCAATCTTTTGTTTTATATGGAGCAATGTTTGGTACCCGGTCTAGATAGCGAACTACTGTCAACATGGGTTTGGGTCATTTTATTTTATTCAAGGACTCATGACTCTTAAGTTGTGTTTATATGGTATAATAATTTAGTATAATTGTTGTGATCGCTTTTTGTAGGAATTGCTATTGGAGGAGATGTCTTTTTCGGTTCTAATTTCTGTGATCATATCTTGCGATTCAGCAAAACTGGACAGGTATATGTTACCCCTTCCATTAATTATAGCAGATAGAAAAAGAGATAAGATTAGCAAATAAGTCTTTTGTGTGTGACCGTTAGTAATACATCATGCCGCTTCCCTACTGAAAACGAAACAAAACAAAAGAAAGTTCAGAAGCACTTGATATATAAGTGAAAGATCAGATAAATTTGAAGGACCCAAGCTTACACTTTAAATGCAATTTTCATCACACCTTTGCACTAGCAGGGGGTTGAACCCGAGTATGAAACATAGTAGGGTGCTATTCTACCACTAGACAACTGGTCTTAGTTGCTTTTCCTTTTTTCATCGAGATTGGGGCTGGACCGGATAGTGCATTGCAAATTCAAATCTTTTCGCAAATTTATAGTTTGAAGGAGCGTTTGGATATCAAGGTTAATATGTTTGTGTTTAGGTTTGTGTAGAATATTATTAAAATTATAGTTTGGAGTGAAACTTGAATTGAAAGAGTACATATATGTGTATGTGTGGTGTTTTCGTTACAAGATCAAGGAGCCGGTATTTCATCGAATGCCTTGGTCTTTTACGAAGGTATATTTATGGAGCTGAGTCAAGGCGGTGATAGCCGCAGTATGCACTCGGCATGTGGTGGAGTAGCTTATCAACCCTCCGACTACGGGTCTTTGTGCAGAAAGATAACAGTGTTGAATGAAGTTTTCATATCGATTTATTAGCATCAGTTTATGTTTACGTGTGAGTGTATTTTCTAACATCTTGATGTTTACTGGGAACGGGACCAATGGGGTGTCGTAACATAAGGTAAGTATCTCAAACTACATTACAGTTTAGTTATTAAGTGCTTATGGTTCAAAATTAACTATAATTCCCTCCATCTTAAGTATTTACACAATGATTTATAAGAAGAGCAACCAGCACTTTGACCTTCTATGTAGTTTAATTGAAGTTTTTTGTTAAATAGTATATTATACTTACGATATACGAGCAGGGTTTCAAATTGCAGGTTATTTTTGAAAAACTAAACTTTGATTTCCACAAATAATTAGTTACAGTGGTTCAAAGACGAAAATAACATAAACAAAGGTGATTCAAGGTCGGATTTAGGTTGAAAAGATATTGAGTTTGGACAGGCTCATACAGAGGCACAGGAAGGACGCACACAATGTCGTCTCGATTTTGCCTGTGTTTAGCCCAGCCCATTGGTATTGTCCAACCATTGGTAATGCTTTCTGGCCACGTTAACGAGGTAAAAATATATTCTAGAAATATTGTTCATAATAATATATCATCATACAATGTATGGTATCTGTTTATCCAAATTTGTGGTCATCGCAGGTACCTTAAATCTCATGTTGCAGGTACATTCATTAGGGGAGGGGAAAGGAGTGGGTTCGGACCAGTAGTCCATGTAGACAATGACCACTTATGGACCTATTGGGCACCAAAAGATAGTAGGAATAAGGACCATTGGATTGAGTTCACAACAAAGGATGAAGAGTCGAAGTTTAATGTGGTTAGGATTCAAGAGGCTATCGGGTTGGGACAAAGGATATGGAAGCATGAGATATATGTCGATGGGAAACGAGTTGCTACAGGGACTACAATCGGGTATAAGAAGCTTCATAGGCTTGAAGATGGTGTTGTGACCGCGCGTAGTGTGAGGATTCGGGTCATTGGTTCATGAGGAATTCCTTTGATATCTTCTGTTGGACTTCACTATGATCCTTTTTGGCGTCCAATGGCGAGATGAAGAACTAATGTTTTTTTATCTATATATGTGTATCCATTTAAATAGTTAAATTATTTTTGACAACAAATTGTGATTGAATCTTTTAATTTGTTCATCAAACTTTAGACATCATACAGAAACTTTTAGTGAAGTCGTCCATATTATTCGCAAAAATATGAGAACTAAAAGGTATAGTCGAACATGTTTGTAAAAATTGTCGATTTTTCTTACAAGAAACGACGAAAAGCATATAAATGGAGTCCTTTATCGATGTGAAGAGTGAACATGGTTCGATAGCTAGCTTCCTTAGGTAGCAGAGGCGTTGCAACCGACCCCCAAAGCATCTATGCCAGGGTAAGCTTTTATAATTTAGGGTGCATTATTCACTTTATATATTTCAACAAACTGATGCATGTGTTTAGTCATTGAGTTAATAAGCTAATATGGGTTTCGGTTTCACTTGATCAATTTGCACAGCGTGTATGTTTCTACCAATTGTGAGGGGATCAATCAACTACGCCTCATAAGTATCCTGCTACGGGATATCATTTATGGTTATGACATCTTCCATTGGCCCCCTTCACTTTTCATGGTAATTGTTATCAGTACTTCGGTTTTTGGAGGATTGTGTAACACACCAAGTGGGTTTCCTATACATATATTTCATTTAGCATGACACGGCCAATATTACGATTATAATAAATTGTAATTTTTTTTGTTTATAAAATGATTTAAATGGCTCTTTATGCACTTGAATACATTAATTCCTTCCGGCCCATTTAATCCGCGTTTCCTACTTTATTAAATTTTATAGCTTACCCTTTTGTTTATAATACCAATGAAATTTGACAAATAATTTCAAAACTCTCTGTTTTAATATGCATTTCCCAAAGCTGAGTTGTTTTAATATGTATTTCAGTTAACAAAATACAACAAACAAATAATTATAAGTCATGTCCGCTCATTGTGCGGGCTTCGAAAACTAGTATATATATATATTAAATAAAAACGACGTTGTGAATATTTTTGTGCACAAGGGCATTGGTCTTTAGTTAATTGTTAAAATCACAAGGGCATTTTTGTCTTTATATTTTTGTGCAGCATTTAATGAATTTGACGTGTGCTTGTACTTTCAATGTGCTTGTGCTTTTTCAAAACACACATTAAGGGCTCGTTTGGTATAGGTGTATCACCGATTATGGATTCAAAGAAAGTACGCATCCATCATTTGGTACACTTTTATTTCCTAACAAAAAGTTATTGAATGAAATATTCTCTTTATTTTTATTCCATGACATATTTGTGACTTTTCATCATATCCACGAATTAGATTATAGCATTTTATTTTACTATTTTTCTTCACCACATATTTATTTATTCTATATCTTATTTTCTATTTTTTTTTTCAAAATAACTTATAATATATTAATTTTTATATAAACAAATATATAATTTAAATATTTTTTAATTTTCTTTCTCCTCCTTTTGTTTCAAACTTTTCTTAAATCCGAATCCAATTCCATTCTCGGTTACAAACCAAACGGGCCCTAAATAAAAATGACGCATTGAATATGACCAAGCTAAATTTATGGTGACATATTTTTTTTATACATTATTTGTGACACATTCTTTTTTTTTTTGGCGACACATTTCTTTTTTTTACTTTTATATGACATTAAATTTATAGTGACACACCAATTTTTTGATACATATGTAGTGATACATATATAAATAAATATCTTGATACATATATAATGACACATTAATATTTTTGAAACATTTGTAATGTGAACTAAATTTCTTGATACATTTATAATGACACACTAAAATTTTAGTATACATGTAGTAACACTAATTTTTGATACATTTATAGTTACACATTAAAATTTAGTACACTTTTAATGACACATTACAAATTTTAATATATTTGTGGCGACAAAGTATGTTTACACACAAATTTTTTTGACACATATGTAGTGACATACCAAATAAGTGATGAGTCAAATAAGGGATACACGACATGTCAAAAATCGATAGTACCCGAAAGTAGTCGGATGACAAACATAATTATGCACGTTCACAGAGATGCATAATTATAAGTAGATATAAAAAATTAAAATAATAATAATAAAAGAAAATCAGTGAAATTAGATCAACAAAGATATTAAAATAATTGATAACTTTATAAAATATTCGATTGTCACAACAGCCAACTATGTGCATCACGACTAATACATTAAAAACTAAAAAAATATATATACACATCAATAAAAAAAGAATCTATGATTTAAATGGAAAAAAAAATGATGTATTCACTTATATCAAAACCTTAACCCAAAATATATCACCATATAACCTTCGAACATGTGGTACACACGGCGGCAGTGTCGTAGCAAAGCTCGGTTTCACACACGTTAGTTTCCGGCTCATGGTGGTCGCTAGATCCGCATGGCTACGTCCCAACAATGGCTAGGGTTCCGATTAACAATGGATGCCATGAAACAGTTACGGCGTTAACTTTGGCCATAAAACCGATATTTGCTTAACCTAGTCACCGAAACTATTTGATCTCCGATTGAAGATATAGAAACCCGACCTTGTTTGTATTTCGAGTCATTCTGGTTGACCCGAATAGGCCGAATATAAATTTGGATCCAATTAACCCGATCCGAATTGTCTTATACGGGTCAAGTTCGGGTAGGCTTTTATGACACCCATATATATAAATACCCTAACACTTATTCAACTATTTTCACTTTTACCGAATCCCCGATTTCGGCACCATAATTCTGCAACTATTGTTCAAGGATTGTTCATTAATCATCTATGTAAGCAATTCTTTTCATGTTTTACGTTTGATATCGTGATACAAAAATCCTCGATTTGGAATGCTAATTTTGAAATTCTCTTTTTAAACCCTAATTTTAGTGCTGCAGGTTTTTGTCACAATTCTTGATACTTTCACCGTTCATCTTTATCAATAATGTGTTACAGTAATTAACTCCAAACGCTAGTTTTCTCTCCATATCCAAAAATCTGCATCTAAGGGTAAGGGTTAGGGCTCATATTTTTATTTTATTTTGCAATGGCGGGTGGAAAAAAGCGGAAATTGGCGTCTGATAGCATGGCTGATTCTGGAACTACTAACAAGAAATTTGATCATGAGAAGCTAAAGAGGATGGCTGATTCACTTCTACCAAAAGGATCGGATAAGAAATTTGATGAGGAGCTAAATAGGATGGCAGCTTCACTTCTACCAAAAGGATCGGATAAGATAGTTGATTATGAGAAGCTAAAGAGGATGGCAGGTTCACGTCTACCAAAAAGATCGGATAAGAAATTTGATCATGAGAAGCTAAAGAGGATGGCTAATTCACTTCTACCAAAAGGATCTGATAAGAAATTTGATGAGGAGCTAAATAGGATGGCTAATTCACTTCTACCAAAAGGATCGGATAAGATAGTTGATTATGAGAAGCTAAAGAGGATGGCAGGTTCACGTCTACCAAAAGGATCGGATAAGAAATTTGATCATGAGAAGCTAAAGAGGATGGCTAATTCACTTCTACCAAAAGGATCTGATAAGAAATTTGATGAGGAGCTAAATAGGATGGCTAATTCACTTCTACCAAAAGGATCGGATAAGATAGTTGATTATGAGAAGCTAAAGAGGATGGCAGGTTCACGTCTACCAAAAGGATCGGATAAGAAATTTGATCATGAGAAGCTAAAGAGGATGGCTAATTCACTTCTACCAAAAGGATCGGATAAGAAATTTGATGAGGAGCTAAATAGGATGGCAGCTTCACTTCTTCCAAAAGGATCTGATAAGATAGTTGATGAAAGGGCTTTCAATGCTCTACCAGTAAGCCGTGATGTTGACGAGGTAAGGCTTAATTTATTGTCTTCTTTTTTTTATATTATAGACGGATGGAGATATTGGCCCAATGTGCTTAAAAATGGAGTGATGCAGTTTTGTATTTCATTGAACGGGCTGGATACTCTATAAAGCCTCACTTAAAAGCAACTTGTTATTACTGTATTTAAAAGATCAGATCTTTGTCAAAATAATTTAATTATTTTGTATGTGACATGATAGTATGGTGTTATGGCCTTATGGGTTAACCTGATCTGAACCAGAATTGAGGCTTTATATAGGTTACTATTCGCTTATAAGCTGCTCGAGTTTAATTCTAGTTATGTATCCTTGACATCTTGTAGGTGAGGTTACAGCTGAGTCGAGAGGAAGTTGCTGCTGTTGAGTTTAACAACAAGAGGTTCTATAAATTCAAATTTGATCATGAGGAGCTAAAGAGGATGGCAGGTTCACTTCTTCCAAAAGGATCTGATAAGATAGTTGATGAAAGGGCTTTCAATGCTCTACCAGTAAGCCGTGATGTTGATGAGGTAAGGCTTAATTTATTGTCTTCTCTTTTTTATATTATAGATGGATGGAGATATTGCCCAATGTACTTAAAAATGGAGTGATGCAGTTTTGTATTTCATTGAACGGGCTGGATACTCTATAAAGCCTCACTTAAAAGCAACTTTTTATTACTGTATTTAAAAGATCAGATCTTTGTCAAAATAATTTAATTATTTTGTATGTGACATGATACTCCTTTATGTATAAGAAACTGATTATTTTTTTAGAAACTATAGTGTTATGGCCTTATGGGTTAACCTGATCTGAACCAGAATTGAGGCTTTATATAGGTTACTATTCGCCTATAAGCTGCTCGAGTTTAATTCTAGTTATGTATCCTTGACATCTTGTAGGTGAGGTTACAGCTGAGTCGAGAGGAAGTTGCTGCTGTTGAGTTTAACAACAAGAGGTTCTATAAATTATATCCTGTTCCCACATCCGAGACACCAGTTGCTCATTAGTGGAAAATGGTTTGGTTATTTTTCATTCATTTTACAGAAATCTTAGTTGCTTTTGAATTTTATTGACTGGTGAAACTTGGCATTCTAGTAAGAGGCGGCAATTCAACCTGTTTAATGGATAATGTCGATTCAGGTTTTCAATTTGTCTCTTAACGTGTCTGATGGACATACTTGGACAAACAATGATACAACTGTGGAACTGGTTGATTGGCCCAAGCGGGTCAAAAGTTCCACAACCTGTACTGATAAGAGCATGTAACCTTCTAAAATGTTTTATTTAAAATTATTACTATTATTATTATTTTGACATAACAATGTTTATTGTTTTTAATATTAATGAGATTTGAAACATTATTTAGTTATATCACTTAAGATTTGAAAGTGTAAAGTTTTGCGGGTTGACTTGACTCCACCCATATACAACCATTTTAGATTTCTATATTTTGTCCAACTTAAGTTCATATACAACCATTTTAGATTTCTCTATTTTGTCCAACTTAAGTTTGCTGCTAATTAAGATTGTGAAGTTTCAATATTGAGAAGTATTTTACATGTTTGGCTAAGATTTTGCGATCTTTATCGGTTTAAAAGTCTAATCACATTTTCTCAAGAATGAAATAAAATAGAAGGGCATCTAGCTACAGAATGAAATAACACAGATGGGCATCTAGCTATGCCATTTATTGTTAAGTATATAAATACGTTACACTTGAAAGATATTCGAGACCTTTTTTGGCCAACTAAGGTTATTTTTTTATATTTTTTTTGCAGTCTCGATCTATAAATAGGTACGATGGTGGAGCACATGGAATATTCTGAGTGAAATGGAAATGGCTACCTGGGCAAATTGAATTTTACTTGCATAACTTTTTTTTTCATTCGTTTGTCGTTTCATTTTACTTTGTCTTATTCTGTTTTTGTGATCGTTAGTAACTTGACATATGGAGTTGCGACTACCATGTTTAAGCTGTGTTGCAAATTCAATTGTACATTTTCGTGTGTTCAGTGTGCTTACTGTTTGTTGCAGAGTGTTGGAAGACTGCTGTTGTACTCTGATTTCTCTTAAAATAGAAATATTATCGTTCTGTTTACAGCATTGTCATTTAGTTATTCATTATCTGCTGCTGAGGTACATATTAACAGCTCAAAACTTAGCTCCCAAGTTAACTCGAAGATCTTATCGAACATCTTTATTAGTGATTCGCATAGTCTAAGGGGGTTCTTACCTTAAGGAGCCATAGGCTACCATTTGACTGCTAAAGGTCCCTAAATCCTACCCAAGTAAACAAGACAACCTTTTTCGGAATGTGCACTATGCAACATACTTGATTTCTTGCAGGAAGTATACAAGGACTTTCAAGATCTACTAGAAACATCAGATTCTAAACATGATGAAGCACATCCTCACAATAGTAGACACAGAATCAAAACATATCCCAAATCACTTGATAGTTGGAATCTTAAATAAACTAGCCACAAATGCAAAAAAAAAATAAAAAAATCAAGACAATTTCTTTGAGGCATAAACCAAGATTCGAATAAAAATAGATGCATATAAATATAAATGGTCAATGTATCACTAGTAACATCATCGCTATAAAAATTAAAACTGGGTAAAAAAAATATGTATTATTATAAGAAAAACAAATGATTGCAGAAGATTTTACAGAATGTGAAGCTACGAAAAACATAAAGTATTAGGCTGCCAAGCTTTACAAATTACAACAAAGGTTCTTTGATACCATCATCATATGCACCAACTATGATTAGATACAATATCTTTGAATATACATAACTCAAGAATCACACAATTTTTCTCGAGTCATGCATATGCCCAGATAACCTATCGATTTCAATACAGTGGAGACAAAATTCCTTGCATAAATTACACTCAAAACGGCTTCCTAGTTCCTAAAAACTAAAAGCTGAGAAACAATGTATTCTCACCCTATAGATGAACTGAGTATGTACAAATTAAAAGCATTGGCCGATGTATTTCTATTTGCTTTTCAATGTCTCCATATCCAATATTGATCTACTCACAGCTTCGGGGGTTTTATGAGTTAAATCAAGGTTCAAGATCTATGGTGCTAGAACTAGAACTTTGATGGTACCCAGACTGTTAGCAGCTAACATTGTCGGGCTGTCACTCTTCCAGCATACAGCACTGATAAAGTAAGATCCCGAATCATCATCGCTATCATCCACATTAGGTGTACCAAATCTATGCCATGTTAGAGGCTTTGAGATCGCCTGAAATTCCAAAGAAAGAAGTCCATTTAATACTTTCCATTTTATAGAGTCGTGATCTAACAAACTAGTATTCAACTCTATCTTCTATTCTCATGTCCCAACATAGATGCCAAAATTTGTTTTTAGGAAAATTCCAGACCATAAAACCTCTATATCTTGAACAATGTAGATATGTCCCTTGAGATGAAATATTAAATTCTGCAGCAACTTAATGCTTATATAAAAGTTGGCGTTGAATCTTTAAAGAAAAACTATACAAACTTAATCCATAATGAAACTTGCAATACTTTTTTTAATGGTGTCCCATGGAAAAATACAACATTTCTTTTAATGGTTTTTATATTTGTACATTACTATTTATGTGAATAACTTGACAAAATTGCTTTAGATTACACAAGATTCCTCAAGGTTTCAGATATTTGAAATAACAAAGCAAATTCTTTAAACTATATATGTCAAGTCAACCATTGTAACATTTATCAATCTAAGAGAACTAATTTTGGCGTCAAAAATATATATATATATATATATTGTTCTTTTTGTTTTCAAGGGCTAGAGTAATAATTCTGATTGGTATAATTGACTAATCGTAAAATCTGTTAATTTAGTAAGAAAAGTAAACGAGAAGATTATGTTACTTACCTTATGATAGCCATATACTTCATTTGTTTCACTACCACAGGCAAGAAAGTCATTGTTTACTGAGAGACCCACAAAGTTCTTCTCATTTGTGTGACCTCTGAAGGTACGAACCTGAAATATTGTGCGTTAAGTATGATATACAGAGTTCAAGCAGTTGATTAGGGAGGACCGAGAATAATGCAAGTGGGTCAAATGAAGTGAAAAGTAGCTCACAGGAAGATATCGCTTCACATCCCATAAACGTAAGGTGCTGTCTGTAGATGCAGAAGCAAGCTCATCATTTGACAGGAACTTTACATATGAAACAGTTTTTTGGTGGCCACTAAAGATATGAATAGGATGGCTGGTGTTCCTCAAATCATAGTAGTGAATATGATGGTCTACAGAGCCAACCTGCAAATTTCGATGTTTGTATTAGAATAAATTAGATGATTCGGACAAGTCTAGCAGAAGTTGCTATCACCATTTTAATTTAGTAGAAACTAATCGTCAATTTGATATGTTCAACTTTACACTGTGGTTTAATTTTCATGAAAATCATGATGTAATGCATTGATACCAACGTAAGTTGGTCAAAAGTCTCCAAGGAATTAGAAAATGTGATGTTGAATGGCACCACATTTTTAACTTCTGATAAAAGCCAAGAAAATTACCGCAACGTGAGTGCTGGACCCAGGATTGAACTTGACGCAACATATATTTGCTTTCATATCAATGTTCATGGCACTTGATTCTTGCCTCGTGGACCAAATTTTCACCTGTGAGCTCAGATTCAGTACGAAGATTATATTAGCATAAATGATGAACAAGATGAGATTAATATAGCTGTAAAACTAAGGAGATGTGACGTGAAATATCAAAAAACATATACCAAAAACACCTGATACGGCATGTTATAAGTGAAACATGTCTTTCTTCCTCAGGCCTATCTACTAAATTGCATCATTGTAAAGAGCAAACTCTCAACTTACATAGATGGACATTTTTTTTTTGCACGCTATACCACTATCTCACAAGTATCTCTAACAAGACTTGAACCACAACCTCTTGGTTGGTGGGCAACTCACATACCATTAGATCAAAGGCCTTGGGTTACATAGACGGACATTTACTACAGTTTGTTATAGTAAAGTCTAAATCGTAGCAATTGGATTAGATTTAAAAAATAAGAGTATCCTGTATGAAGAGTTTATGGAAGACCATACCGTTTTAAAAACGGAAGTGAATAAAAAACAGGAACAGTAGACTTAAGTTTATCATGAAACTTCATACATATACTATTAACAATGAATAGTTGTGAGTTGCATTATACAGACTTGCCTAAGGGCCTAGTGGAGCTTTGATAGTACATTAAAAGAACATACTCAATTTAACGTGATGTGTTGGACCCAAGGCAAACCTTCCTAGGTACTAGAATCTATAAACTCTCCCAGCAAAACAAGGGCATTCACATATCTTACTATCGAGGAGAAACGAGGTCTAGCTATCAGAAGCAGATTTTTCAATGTTCAAGTTGCAACTTGTATGTTTCCCAGCCAAGAGTTGACATAGGAATTGACAGTTAAGACCAATAAACTACAGTTACTAAATTAGGGTACATACAGAACACTCACGAATAATCAACAGAAGAACATTTGCAAATTTGGCAAGCTTATGAAGATATTATATACAATGTTCATACCTTACAGTCATCACTACCCGATACAAGCATTGAAGGTTCTTGGCGTGAATAATCAACACTCCAGACCCGTTTTTCATGTTCTTCGTACTCCATCACACTCTGATTTTGCCAAAATAAACAAAATAATCAATACAACTTTTTTACAGAGGTGTTTTATTCTTCTAATACCTAAATTTGAGAAGTGCAAACAGAATGGCGCTATAACACTAGCAAAAATTTGCATTGAAGTTGGAATTCACTAGTAACCAGTATCCAGTTACCTGTCGAGTATTCACATCCCAGACAAATACTGTTCCTTCGTAATCACTACTAGCTATATGGTTTTTTGTATGCTTATTCCAGCTCAAGCAACTAAGCTTTGATCTTGTGGAAATCTCAACTACAGGGCAGTGTGCTTCTGGGGGTTCATTTACAATCTGAAAGAAGGTGGCAGCTCAATCATGAACATCCAACACAGAAACAGTAATTTACATGTTTAGAGCCTTTTTTCAATTTCAATGTCCGACAATAAAGGAATAGAAGTATAAACCAGATAAGAATTCCAAGATTCCATAAATTCACAATACATGATTAACAGTGGTCACAGGCTTCTAACTTCCAAGTAAAATGTGTAGAAATATTTTTAGGAACATTGATCACCAATATGTCAATGCTAGAAGGGTGGAAAAGAAAAGCTCACCGTTGAGAAATTAAAAACTTTTATGCGTCTTGAAACTCCAGCAGTAGCAAACATTTCATCATCACGGTCAAACTCAATGCTGTAGTAGAGCACATATTGAAGATTTCAGCATATTGTTAACCAGGGAACCGAGTTTTCATTTGCACAAGACAGTGGAAACAATTCGAGAAGACGAAAAATATTTCATTTTTAAAAGACAGTAATAATGAAGATTTCATGTTGTTGTAGCAAGCTTAGATATCCAAGGCTACATATATATTCTCAAATGAAAAAAACATTAGAAGCATTACTACTGCAATCATACCTAGATACAATGTTGGCTGAATGATAGAGTTCACCATGCCTAAGTTCTGCAATCACCCGTAATCGACTGTATAAAAAGATACAATATCAGCAATGCTCTCAAAGCTGCTATACAAAATGGAAGTGATAATAGATACCTGTATTGTGTAAAGGTAGATAGTACAGACTGAAAATCCGACAGGCCTGAACTATAACCTTCCCTTTGCACAACATCAGAATCCCTTTTATCATTATTCTGTACTGGGTTCACAAAATGGCGTCGCTTTTGCAGGTAGCATTGTTGTAAGTCATTGAACTGCAGCCAGTATTAGAACAATAGAAAACTAAATCAACAGGTTCATATTCCAGATAATCAAACTATATATATGATTTAAGCAATTTCACCAGTAAAGTTTCATAACTGACCTGAGACTGAACACGTTTTTTCTTCATAACAGCAAGACTTGATTGACCCGTATGTTGTGAACTCAATCCACTAGAAGCCTCTTTCCTTTGGGTTCCAAGTGAACTGGCTTGAGATTGTCCATACTCATTTCTGTACTGCATATTACTAATAGGAACACCTTGATGTGCTTTACCATAAGCATATAACTGGTCACTATTGTCTTTGTCTATTGATGAAGAAGACCAAGATATTGATCCTGGTACTTCACCAGCGTGCGTCCTCATTTTCGCCATATACCTATCTTTGGCTCTATATAAGTCGATCCTATGCCTCTCGACCAAACTAATGTCTTCTTTGATATAGTGGACATCAGTTTGCACCTAAAAAAATAACTTTGGTCATTATCATGATCATATGTTTCACAAGGTCAACGTTCACAGGGTATGTGTAACTGTGTAAGCTAAAGCATAGATTAAAAGGTAATCCTTTAAATGTGTGCATACTCAAATTAGGGAGACAAACCTCATTAAGTTCGTCAATTTTCTTTTTCCTAAGACACTGCAAGAAATCAAGAAGATTTTGCATATTCCTCTCAGCCTCTTCCTGCTCCAATTTTCTTTTCTTCTCGGAAAGCAGTGATAATAGTGTATCCAGTTCCTTAACTGAGACTTCATAACCCTGTCTAAGGATTACACACGAAGTGTCACAATAACAGTTTACCAAATAGAATTACAAAAGAACTCCAATAGCCTAGTGAAAAATTTGACAAGGGCCAAAGACACGCAAATTGATTAAAAAACATTTCTGGGAACTTGAAACCCCTTGTAATAAAAGTTCATATCTATTCTATAGGAAACCTTCTTTTTTTATATAAAAAAACCATCAAATTCTTGCACTGATATTTACATCCATTCTAATATCAGACACTTTATATGTTGCTGAAAATTTAGTATAAATATACCGTATACTTAACGAATGAAAACTTAACACTTTAATACGTATTAGCAAAAATTAACTGATATGAAAACTTTTCATTGGTTTCATCCACAAGTATTGTCATAATTTTGAAAATTTGTAATACATATAGGGTGGGGACGAGATGTACTACCATTCCTAAAGTGATAGCAGTAATGTAGTTCAGAGTTATATTATTGAAAAACAATCTGAGATAATTCTGCTCTTTAATGAGCACTTACCTGGAGTAATGCCTGGCGAAATTGTTCTAACGGAGAAGCGCTTTTTGATACTTGAGAAGCAATCGTCTTCTTTAAAAGCTACATTTGGTACATAGAAACCTTTAGCAATGAGCTGCATTTTGAATTATATTCTTTCACGGTACAAAACATGTTGGACTAAAGGACTACATAGTAAACGATGATACAGCTAACTCTACGATGCTCCTAAGTACCAAGTAGCAAAGCATGTTTCCAAAAGATAAATCCGCATTACATGATTTTAGCAAGCAAAATAACAACTCACTAATGCTACAACAAGACTCCTATATGCGTATACATTGTTCGTAAATCATAGGATACAATTGTGTTAACTGTCATGCGCAAATTAGGGATTTCTATTAGAGCAAGAGGGTGTGAACACGGGAAAGCCCAAAAGAACTACTTTTTTCTTTCTTTCCCTCGGGGGGAACCAGCCCTTTCATGCGGCAAAACCAAAAAAAAAAAAAAAAAAAAAGTACTCATATGGGACTTGAGTCCCGATAAAATCAAGAGAGGTAAAACTGGATTTGTGGAAGAGGGTTTAATTTATTGGTTGTTGTGGGTGGTTGTGTGTGTATTGGGGGTATTTTTAAAGAAGATGTTTTTTGATGATGTGGAGCTGATGTGCGAGGGAAATCCCTCAACCGCACCCTCCACACTTACAAATAAATTTACGACCATTTACTTTCAATTCAAATCAACCCAAGTACAGCAAAGATTTATTAAAAGGCAGGCCTTTAACAACTCTGTAGATTCATCTAAACCTAATTGGAAAAAAAATATTTACACCAATTAATTTCGCTAGTTGTTATCTCCTATCCATTTACTGTGGTCTGATTAATGGTTTACCTACCCAATTGTAACCTACAGGCTACCGCTAAGCCTAGGCTTTTTCTTCACACACAACTTCTTTGCATTTCGATTGACACACAGTCGAACAACTTACTTAAACACAAGGAATACACACTAACTCGCGTTATCAATCAGCTACTTACATTTCCTGTCAAGCATATCACATTTTAGCTACACCTACCAAAACTAAATGCACCAGACACACACACACCAAAACTCGTAACACGCCATTAATAGAGTAACAACAACCTAACTAAATATATTAGGTACATATCTACCTTCTACTTAATAGGACAAAATTAAAAGTTAAAAAAAAGTAATGAGGACCTTATCAAGTAAGAAATTAGGAAAAATCTGATTAACAGTAACAGCAGCACCACAACAAGGACAATCACTTTTATGATCAAGATGAGTAATAATACACATGTAACAATAACTATGTCCACATGACGTCATAAACGCATCTTTTATTATCCCCATACATATCGGACATAACAACTCCTTATCCACCACCTCCTCCTCTCCACTTCCGCCGGACGGTTGTTTGACAGCCGGAACTATGGCTCCGGTTGACACGTCATCCATTGGATCGTTTATTTGTTGGAGAGATGAATTGAAATGAAGGAAGGAAGGAAGGGATGAGGGGAGATGTGATTGGGGGACACGTGATGCTGTGGGATGTTATTCGTCCACGTCAGCAGTGGGTCTACGTGGATGTTGTGATGGTGCTTGTTTTGATTTTAATACTTCTTTACATGAATGATTGCGTCTCTTTATTTGTCCGGTTTAATTTAAACGAACGAATATTCACTATGTTTATGTTTATCTGGTTCATTTGCAGCCTTAAGTGTGACTATTTACGGCTTAATTTTTGTTTTTATTAAATCAAATATTGTTAGGTGGCGAAGGTTGATATCCGGTAACCTCAGTCAGCTCATAATCGGCTGCTTACTCATAATGTGAAAGCTGACTCACTTAGTGATTCTAGATATGAGGGTGCATAGGATTGAACTCTTGACATTGTGCTTGTTATGTGACAAAGATGCCCTGACCAACAAGACCGTCTCGTCGATTTTAGAGACCATATGCTATATTCATAATTACTAAGTAGGCGCGTCAATATGATTTATGTGATACATATACGAAAATTTTATATTATGATTGCAATATGTATTAAAACAACATTAGTCGAGTTCTTTCACACCATCAGGCCGCATTCGAAAATCATTTCAAATAAAATAATATAAGACTGATGCTAATGGAGTAATGGTGACCACAATCACCATTGGCACATCAGCGTCAACTCAACTTTTTCTCTCCAAGACTACACAGAGACCATAACAAGTAGTAAGGCGATGCAACCGCAACAAAAAAACATACCCCAAATAAATAAAATTAAAAATACTCACACACACAAACACAATTCATTGTTATGGTCGACTGACAGACCATAAATTCATTTCAAATGGACGGACCGCGTTCTTCAATTGGGCTAATAGGGAACGTGGTCACCAACTCGGTTGGTAGGGGGATTGTGGTTGCCATTGGCACTGGTCTAATAGTTGTAAAATATTTTTAAATGAGGGCAGAAACTGGATTTATAAACTGTTTCTCATCTATAAAAAAAACAAAAACATTGGTTCAACCTAAAGTCAAAAAGACAATAAATAATTAAATATTAAAGGCTAAAAATGTACATGTCTCAAAGTCATTCATCTTCTTCCTCTTAGACTAATGCTAATGGTGACCATAATTTTTTATAGTCATCCCTGCCACTAGCGTCAGCTCAGCTTTCTCTCTCCAAGACTACACACCGACCATAAACAAGTAGTAAGGCGACCGCAACCACAACCAAAACATACCCCACAAAAACAAATAAAAAAACCACACACACAAGCTAAATTGAAAATTCAGTTGAGTAGCCAACCATAACATTCATTTGGTTTGGGGGACTCGGTCACCTATGGTTGGGCTAGTTAGGGTACGGAGTCATGTGTTCGGTCGGTTGGGAGTTATGGTTGCCCATTAGCACTAGTCTTATGAAACCGCCCTTGTTTCCTCATGTACACATGAAGCTGGTCAATATTCCCTCATTTGAAAGAAATCAAACTTTCTTTCAGATCATTTTATCATCCATATATGACCATAACATAATAAAACGATCGATAATGCTCAAATATCACGAGGCCTCTTAAAAAATGGAGTCCCTGTGCGATCGAGCACCCTGCATATGCTCAAATCTGGCCCTGCCGATCAATTACCAACTAAGCTATGCGTCATTGGCAAATCAGTGTTCTTGTTGTATATGTGACATGCCACAAAATGTATGTTGTTTTAGGTGTAGTGAGTCGAGTAGGGTAGTCGGGTATGAGTGTGATTGGTTTAGGATTGGATAGAGACTTGTTGAGTATTGATTGTGAGGGTTGAATTAGATATATGTGTTTTTAGTGTCATCACTCAACTAGGCGTTAATCAGTATTTGAAATATTGGCGTTAACCAATTCAAAAGTTTTGAACTCGACTTGGCCCAGTTTACTTATATACTACTGGTTTTTATATGTGCGCATAGTTTTTTAAAACTGAATTCGTTATTTGTGATATGTTTACAAAATTGATGGATGTCTAGTTGATCGAGAGCATTGACATTCCTTGGAAAAATAAAACACATTCAAGACATTGAGACAAAAGTGACTCAATATACTAAGTTCCTAACCATACATGCATTTGGATTACCCATTGTATACTTTGACACATTTATTTAGTGAGAACAACAATGGAGGAAGAAAGTAAAATGGAGGGAAACACGTTTATCACTTTATTGAATCAAAATGGGAGGGATAAAATGAGTATTTGTAAAGTTATAACAACAATTCAGCTTGTACAAATCTAGACCTTCTATTTACAATATTTACATTATGAGTCCTCTAACTATACTATCTTGTAGTCTTGTACACTCCTCCTCAAGTGGAGAGCGGGATGGAACAGCCACACCCAACTTGTCTAACATATGTTGATCAACTGAAACTAACTTGGTGAACACATCTGCTAGTTGAGACTTTGTGTTAACATAAGATGGATATATTTTGCCAGCCTTTATCTAATCTCTTACATAATGACATTCAATTTCTATATGTTTAGTTCTAGCATGAAAGACTAAATTTGCTGTAATGTATAAAGCTGCTTGATTGTCACAGAATTAGTCAACATGATGTAGATCTTTGATTCATAAATCCTTAAACAAACTGACTAACCATGTTACTTCACAACATGTAAGAGCCATAACTCTATAGTCTATACTCTGCTTTAGCAGAGGATATTGACACTACAACTTGTTTCTTGGATTTCCAAGAGACTAGTGAATCACCCAAGAGAATGTAGTAGCCTGTAGTTGATATCCTTGTCATAGGACAGCTTGCTCAGGCAGAATCACAATAGGCTTTTAGCTCCACAGGTGAATCTTTTGCCAACAAAATGCCTTGTCCTGGTTTTAGTAGCAAGTATCTCAACAAGTGCTTTACAGCTTGCATATGTACAGATGTTGGAATTTGCATAAAGTGACTCAAAAGCTGGACTGTATAACATATGTCAGGTCTGGTAACTGTCAAATAAATGAGCTTGCCTATGAATTTTCTATAGACTTCAGGATCAGATAGAGGAGAACCAATGTCAGCCTTCAACTTCAAATTAGGATCCATTTATAGCCTATAAGGTTTGATGTGTAACACACCACTTTCCTGAAGCAGTTCCATTGTATACTTTTGTTGAGAAATGAAAATTCCTTTATTAGACTTAGACACCTCGAGCCCCAAAAAGTAACTTAGTTCACCCAAATCCTTCATGTGAAAAGTAGAACTCGGTTGAGACTTAAGTGATTGTATTTCAATATCATCATTTTCAGTAATGAGCAAATCATCCACATACACCAAAATTGCAGTGAAACTTTGACCACTCCATTTTGTGAACAAAGAGTAATCTGTTTTGGATTGAGTAAAACCAAAAGACACCAAGGCAGTAGACAATTTTGAGAACCGTTGTCTTGGTGTTTGTTTAAGCCCATACAAAGATTTCTTTAACTTGCATACCAACTGTTTATCAACTTGAGTAGTCTCCTGAACAAGCTCCCCCTTACCAACATATCCCAAAGGCACCTTCATGTACACTTCTTCTACAAAAGCACCATGCAAAAATGCATTTGAAACATCCATTTGGCATTTTTGCCAACCTCTTAGTGCAACAACTGCCAACAAAGACCTTACAATGACCATTTTTGCAACTGGAGTAAAGGTATCTTGATAATCAACCCTATACTTTTGTCTATATCCTTGAACAACCAATATTACTTTCTTTCTATCATATGTACCATCTACTTTCAACTTAGTTTTGAATAAGCAATGGCTACCAAAGTAGCATCTCTTGACACAAATGTTGTATCATTTTGTAAGTCACAAAATTTGTATCCTTTTTTATTAGAAGGATAACCCAAAACAAGCAAGGAACACATCTCGGAGCAAATTTATCTGCTATTCTTGATGGATTACTGACAATAGCAAAACAACCAAACACCCTTAACTGAGAATACAATGGTTTTTCTCCCAAAAGAACTTTATAATGTGTTTTATTTCCAAGAACATAAAATGGAATTCTATTGATCAAATATGTTGCAGTAGTTACACAATCACCCCAAAATTTCAAAGGTAAATGAGAGTGAAATCTTAAGGCTCTTGCAGTATCCAAAATATGCCTATGCTTTCTTTCAACTCTTCCATTTTGTTGAGGTATGTCTACACAAGATGTCCGATGTACAATGCCCTGACTTAACAAATAAGGACCACACTCTCCTTTCACAAATTCCAACGCATTATCAGATCTAATTATCTTAACTTTCTTTTCAAACTGTGTAGATACAAACTTAATGAAGGACTTTAGGGCTGAGAAGGCATCAGATTTATGAACAAGTAAATAAGTCCATGTGGCCCTACTACAATCATGCACTAGAGTTAAGAAGTATCTATACTGCCCATTTGTTGGTACTTTGTAAGGTTACCATATATCAATATGAATCAAATAAAACATAGAAACAACATGAGAGTCACTTAAAGTATATAGCAGTTTAACAAACTTGGCCATTGGACAAGACAAACACTTTGCATTATCAAATTTGACACAACAATTGACAATTCTTTCATATATTTGAGTTTAGAATCAGAAACATGACCTAATCTATGATGCCAAAGACCATAAGAACCATTATCAGGCTTATTCAAAGAGTGTAAATAACCAATAGCAGAGAAAGAAAACCTTTGTATAGTAGATTTTATCAAAGAATTGAAAACTTCATCCACTTTTTCTGAAGGCACATCCACAAGATGATACATACCCGACTTTTTTTTCTTACCCAATCTTGTCACCCTCCTGGTTGCCAAGTCCTGAACCACACATATTGAGGATAAAAGGACACAAAGCATTGATTATACTCAAGTAATTTTGGAACTGATAATAGACTAAATTTAAATGATGGGACAACCAGAACATCTTTGAGTAAGATGTCATTATTCAACCTCACCTTCCCAACATGTGAAATAGCAGAAGTATCTCCATTTGGCAATCTTATATGTGGTTTAATCTTTAACAAATAAGGCTCCATAATATTTTTATCTACTGGTGTTACATGGTCTGTGGCTCCAATATCATAAATCCAATTCTCTATAAGATCATACAAATCAAGTTAACTATTTAAACAGGCAATACCTGTTGCAAAATCATTTGCAAATTTTGTTTCATCTTCTGCAGAATGTTTCAATTACAGACTTTTGATCAACTGGTCAAACTGTTGTGGGGTGAAACTGAGATTTCCACTTTCTACATGTGCAGCAGTCCTCTAAATCAAGTTATTCTGAGTTCTTACCTGACCATCTCTTGGCTTAAACTGCTTACTGACCTTAAACTTTGGATGCCAACTGGGATAACCAACCTTTTCCCAACATTTCTCTTGTGGATGCCACTTAAATCCACAAATTCTACATTTTTATTGAAACTTACCTTTGCTAAGTAATGCAGTTGTTTCAATCACATTTGATCCGAACAAAGCCCTTTGAGACTCTTCTTGTTACAAAATAGAACATGCATTCTCAACAATAGGCAAAGGCACCATCATGAGAATTTGACTTCTCTAATTACTATAGTGATCATCCAAACCATTCAAATAATCTTTAATCTTCTTTCTGCTTAGACAATGTAGCCAAGAACAAAGATACCTCTTGTGACACAACAGAACTCACTAGTAAAACTCACTAATCTTGGTGTAATACTCACTAATTGAACCACCATACTGTCTTATTTCATAAGTATCTTTATTCAACTTGTACTTCCTGGAACCATCACTTAATGCAAACCTCTTTTCTAACTGATTCCAAATCTCACTAGCAGTCCCTATGAACATAATGGATCTTGCAATTGACTTATTCACTGATCCAATTAACTAACATATTACCATATTGTTACAAGTATCCTATAATTCAACAAGATTGGGATCAGTAGTGGATCTTGGAATAATCCCTTTGATAAATCCCAATTTCCTTTTGGTAGACAACCCCAATCTAAATTGCTTTGCACCAAGCCCTGTAGTTTTGTGCTCCATTAAGCCCTTCTTGTACAATCAATGAATTTTGTGACAACTGGTAATTTAGGGAGCTCTTTTAAATGCCGCATTATGCTAATTAAAACGAATAACAAACTTTTAGCAATTATTTTTGGAATCGTGTTGAGTTATATTCGTATCGTTGAATTGATTTCATGGATTATTATGATATTGAATGATTTATGATATATTATATAAAATAAATTTTTTATTTACTTTTATTTATTTATAACCGGGCCCAAGCGTCCCATCCGATCCAAATCCAAGTCCAACCCAACCTCCCATTGTCTTGTCTTTGGGCTTAGCCTGTTACCAGCCCAAGCGCACCCTTAGTGATTTTAGTATCACATTTTTGGCAAGAAAAATACTAGTGCAAGTCCTATGTTTCGTTGTTCTGTGAACGAGGCACGGCACAAGACAAAACACAAACACAAATATCACACTTGGTCTTCTATTTTTGCGTGTAAGAGTAAACCAAAGGAGAGAAAAACAAAGCTTAGCCACCCTAAACTAATATAAATATTACCCTAACCCATATTGACTTACCTTTGACTTCATTAACCA
The DNA here is from genome assembly GCA_022545495.1 of Chrysanthemum lavandulifolium. Classification (NCBI taxonomy): domain Eukaryota; kingdom Viridiplantae; phylum Streptophyta; class Magnoliopsida; order Asterales; family Asteraceae; genus Chrysanthemum; species Chrysanthemum lavandulifolium. The sequence goes on from CM040238.1 coordinate 78,217,875, forward strand.
TTGGATCAAGTGTCTCCCATGCTCCAAATTTGACTTGACACCACCATTTCATGCCCATAAAAATCGGCTGCCATCAAGCATGCTCCAAAACCATACATACAAGTTCTATCTTTTTCTTGGAACCATGAAGATCATGCATAAAATAATAAGAGAAGCCATACCTGGCTCTCTTTTATAAACAACCTAAGACACCAAGTCAATCTCACAACTCACAAACCAACTCACAACAAAACTCTCACACTCTAGTTCACTTAAACTAGTTCTCATCTCACTCTCAACTTGTCCACTGTGGTACATCGGGTCAAAGGAAAAGAAGGAAAACGCAAAAGGTTTTGGAAGTTTTGGTCGTTAGCTTGGGTATAAGGAACGAAGGGTCCTCTTAGTCACGTTCATCCACTTTTCTTTCGAGTTTATCACCACCTTCTAGGGTGTCGTAAGTTTCTTTATTTCGTTCAATTCACTCTCATTGTTTTCCTTTTTCATATCACACGTTAGCATGTAACGCACCATTAAAAATCAAATATATAAAACGTTTTGTAAGTTAAAGAGACACTAACACCCTAATAAAACCAAGTAATACATGTTCATGACGACTAAAACTCATAACCTGTGACTTTAACTTCATTACACGCTTTTATTTGAAACCAAACCCTCGTTACCACTTTAATTAAATCGTATGTCGCGTATAACGATTTTATAAGTTCACTCGACATTTGTTTTGTTAAATGAAATCATGAAGACATAATAGATCAAGTTTTGCAACACCATTACCGACTCAAAGAAACCTTTAAACCATTACTAAACCCTCCCCCATGTCGTGTAATCCCTAAATCAAACGCACCTCGATTGGGCCTTAAGGCCCAATCATGTTAAAACCGTAGCCCTTTTGTGTTAACCCGGCCCATTTATCATAAAATAAGCTCATAAGCTCATAAGCTAGTAATATGCTTTATAAAAGTTTGATGTTTATTAGGTCAAAAGTATATTTTAGGACCAAGTATGCAAAATAAATTGTTTTCGGGTTAAATATGTAAATTATGGAAAGTTAAAGGGTTGTTTTGTACGTTTAACGCATGCATGAAAAAGCCTAGGGTAGGTTTTGTAAATATGGCAAACTTATTTGAAAAGGTGAATAAAAGTTTTGGGTTAAAATATAAATGTTGAAACTGGGGACCAAAATGTAAAATGTAACTTTTGAATAATTTTGTCAAAGCAGCTTTTGATGAGAGACTAAAACTGTCAATTCTGAAAATTTTGAGTACGAAATACTTTTGGGTACAAAGTGTTATTTTTCTAAAGTCTAGGGGCCAAACTTGTACATTTTATAACTTGAGGGTAAAAAGTGTAAATTTAGAAAAATGTTTAGAAAACTTGTAGATTTATCACGAATTCAGAAAAACAAGTATTTTGATGACCTAAAGTTTATAACAAGTATTATTACGTCGATATTTAACTAAACTTATATATATATAATTATAAGTATATAATTATATGATTATAAGTATATAATTATATGAAATCGTTAATCGATATCGACACACCTTAGAAAGTAAATAAACCAAACTCTTGGCAACATCATTTTCATAAATCGACAACGGGGACCATTATTTCACTTATATATAAGTGTGAACTTTTGAAGAATATCAAACTAAGTCGATATAGCGCGTATTTTGAACTTAAAATAATAAGCATTATCCACACTCGTAAAACCAACACTAATATCGCTCTATTGAACTGTATATTCAATGCTCTATTGAATTGTATTCAATGCTCTATAATTTTGGCCGTGAACCAAAGTTTTATCATATTCTGAGACTTGCCATCTCATTCTTAAGTTCCGGGTTGGAGCCACAGCTATATCGTACTTGATGCCTTTGTGCTTGTTCATTTTCGCTAGTGAGTTCATAGCCTCGCTTACTTATATTTACAAACCCCGAGGAGATACATGCTCTAAACTAGAACACAAGGTTTTATAATCGTCACTACTTGATTATTGGTATTGCCTAAGTATTTAGCCAAAGACCCCGTGATCATGAACCATTAGTCACTTCATGAGTGAACGCAGATATCGTGAATAGTACTATAGGAGTAACGACCCGCCTTGGTTATCGAAACAACTGTATGCACCATATTTGAATTGCATTAGGTAATTGGCTACTACCTCTTTGGGGCAAATCGCTACGCATACACCGAATTCAGTGTATGCAATGAGTATTGGTCGCATGAGCTTAGCGCATAATAATCTGTGATTTTCTTTATGATAAGTTGGTAGTTTACAATTATCATGTCATGTTCTTGTGTTGAAACTGATTAACTTTAAACCTATGAATTCGCTCAACATTTTTGTTGACCTTTTAAGCATGTTATCTCAGGTAATCATTGAAGATCATATCTATGGCACAGAGCGGGCAATGTAAGACCTTTTATTTGTGGTGTAAACTTAAGGTTATCATTTCTCACAAACTCATGATTAATCTTTTGGTGTACCATCTAAAACAATTTGAAAGTATTTTGTAACAAACTATGAGTTTTTCTTGAATGATAACAACTTTTCTTAAACGTCTCTTTTTGAGTCGTTTTCTATAATTATTGACTATGATCCGCCTCAAGTAACACCCCAATTAGCCCTCTGCTGCTATGTTGATCTTTGGGGGTGTTACAGCATAGACTTCCCTTCTTGATATCTGTCAAAATCCATTGATCGATCAAAGTTTTAAAATACAGTATACTTTAAAAAATCTTGAGTAACTCGCTCGATACCAATTGTAGAAACTAGAAGGGGGGGTGTTGAATAGTTTCACCATTTTAATTCCATTTTAAAACAAATTTGTTCTTTTTGAAAATATTTTTGATTCGATGTTATGTGAAATCAATCAACAATATATGAACGCTATAAATATAAATGACATTGAATAATAAAGTATGAAAGTAAAGAGAGTAAAGAGAAAGAACGATCAAACTGGTACGCAGAGATTTATAGTGGTTCGGATACGAAGCTCACTTTTCGTCTTACTCCACTCCTCAAGTATCACACTCGAGAGTTTACAAACACTATCTCAACAAGCTCCCTTTAGGCGGAGAAAACCATACACCGTTGCTTACACCAATTTACGACACTAACCACTACACACAACACTTCTCGGACTTACACACCGTCCAGATCTACACACATAACAATTCCTGACTTACACACAAGTCGGATCTATCAGTATACAATAATGAGGATTGAGAGAGAGGAGAATCGTAACAAAGGTTACGCATGTAATGCCTATTCTATAACACTTCGTTTCTTGGCAAATACGAGTGTTATTCTCTTGCACTTTGATGGAAGAAAGAATGAGATCACTTATAACAAATAACAACTAGTTAAAGTGATCAAAGAAAAAGGATTAAGAAGACATGAAGTTTATATTAGCAAGAGGTAGAGAAAACTGTTGAAATGGTCCAGTATTTATAGCCAGCTCGAGGAGCGGGAGACGATTCTTTAAACATGGACGATCCCTTATATATAAGGGACCGTCCATAGGACGCTCCTCTTTTTGTCCTGACGTGGTGAAATATATATCTGGTGAAGATGCTATCCTTATGGGCGGGAAAAATAGTTGCTGGAGATTTCAAATTTATTTTTCTTACTAAAACATGTCTTTAAAATACAAAAATAATTTGTATAATTTAACTTTGTAAAAAGGTTTTGTCACATTTATAAAAATGTGAGTTTTAAGGATAAAAACATTTCTTTGATCACTTAAGAAGTTATATATATTATTTGTTTATACCTTATGTGATATTGTATCAAAATGGACTTTTACAACTAAAAACTTGTTTACGTATATTTTTACGTGGCGTGTTTTTACATTTTGTGATTATCAAAACATATGGAGGTTGAAAAATATAAATAACATTTTTGATATTATTTGTATTAACAGAGTCTTATGGATCTTTGTTAAGGTCTATGGTAGGTTTTTGTATTGGCTTTAAGTTTCAAGATCGATGATGTATCAAATGAAGAACTTTTTCTTGTTCTTTTTACTTTTGAATCTTGATTGTGGTTGATGTTGTAGAGATGAATGTTGTTGGTTGTGATAATGGTTGTAGTAGTTGTTGATTGTGATAAGGTTCGGTGATGGGATTAGGCGTTGTATTAGCTGTTGATTGTTAACGCAGTTAGGATAGAAGCAGTGTTGATATTGTTGGTTTGTTGTCTGCTGTTGTTGTTAGTATTGCTAGTGGTAGTGAGGGTTTGTGACGAGGGTGGTGTGGTGTTTGCCGGACATTTTTCAGGTAGCTAGTTATGGTGGTTTGAATATATAAAGGAGTTGTGTACAAAGGGGTATGGAGGTAGCGATGGAGGGGTTTGAATATGCTCTTAATCGGAATCTAGGTTTGTTTATCGGAATCTAGGTTTGTAATGGTGTCACCGAAATCTGGGTTTGTCATCGAAATCTTGATTTTGTAATAAGGTTTGGTATAGAGGGGTATTTTAGTCAATAGACAAGAGTTTCTCAAAACAAGAGTCGCTCCCGATCTATTTTGAACTTTTGAAAAAGAAAAAAAAGATAAAAAGTGATATGCACTAGGACAACCGGTCTATTTTCGAAATTTTCCTTTTTAATATCATTTGTGCTTTTAAATAAAAAAAGTGTTTACATTTGATAGTTGAGAACTTGAGATCATAGTTTAACATTGTTAAACTTAAAAACATCTTACAAGTTTCGCACCAAAAGTTCAAAATATATAAGTAAGTAATAACCAACAACTCAAAGCAAGCTTACTCACATGTTGCATCAGTTCACATCGACTTTGATTAAGTCCTTATAGAGACGTCTACTTAACTTCTCTTAGTTTAGGGGTTGCCACGTTATAATGTATAAAATTGCAATCATAATGCCAATCTTCCATATAACACTTCCAATCACGTGCAACTCTTCATTCCCCAAAACTCTTTTACTTGCTTGGTACATGAGAGATGAATAATATGTTATTTCATCCGCAACTTCAGCATCACCTCATCAGCCTCCCAATAACACAACAACAACTAGCATACCTTCCCCAACTAAAAACCTAATAACATGTTATTGATACCACTTATGGGTCCTATTTTTTTCCCTTTTATTTTATTTAAAATAAACACATTTTATTAAACTAAAATCAAAATTACAATACATAAAATAAACTACGACATTTTGAAAAAAAGGTACAATAGATAAATAGACTACATTTCGCTTTGTTATTGTCGTTCTAGTTGTCATTGCCAAATATGATCCACAAGATCATGTCAAAGGTTGGTATGCACATCTTCGTCACATAGTTCATTTTGGTTCTTCGCATGTACGTCGCATCTTTCTATCCATATACGTTGTATATTGGCGGCGGGACTAACATATATCTCATTAAGTTTACTTATTAGGAATTTTTGATCTTTTAGTATCATGTTATGCAATATGATGCAACATTACATAATCCTACGTATTCTGCTCACCTAGTAAGCACGTGCGAGCTGCACTATAACCCCCCAACGACCCTGAAGGACACCAAAAGCCCGTTCCAAATATTTTATTGCACTTTCTTGAGCCCTTTTATAATATAAATTAGCTTGAGTTCTGGAGATCGTATATGATTTGACAAAAGTAGACCAAGTAAGATAAATATTGTTGCTAGGTAATATCCTTTGGTGTATGTTTTACCATTTACCGTAAACGGGGCTCCAGAGCGCGATCGTCAATGTGGTCGCCAAAAAAATTCGACCGATATAGAACATTTAGGTCGTTATTTGCACCCGCTATACCAAAAAATGCGCCAAATCCGCAACTCTTGGTATGCATCTGCTTCAAGAATTGGTGTCGATGTCTCAGGACTTCCTGGCGACCCCGTTGAATTGCACTTTGTAAGCATTCAGACAATTTCTCCATTCCCAATGCATACAATCTATACTACCAAGCATACCCGAGAACCCGTGATAGTTTTCCTGTTTTTCATATAGCCGCATAATATCATTGGGGGATAGTTTTCTTAAATACTCTTCCGAGTATAAATCCCATATACATTTCTTAAAATTGTCTAAACTATCACGCCTACAACGTTCACCAATTTGTAAATATTCATCGAAAGCATCGGGTGTTATCCCGTACGCCAACTGGCTTATAGCAGCCGTGCATTTCATTATAGCACCAATACTCCTTTCACCAACGGCATTTGGCCGAGAACTAAAAAATTTAAAATGCTCGGGAATAGGTTCAACGTTATAATTAATTATACCTTCGACTATCTGTAAAAATAGTTTTCGACTCATTCAAAATTGTCGCCTAAAACTTTTTTCAGGATATTTTGGAGCATCCCCAAAATAATCATCCAGTAGACATTGTTCGACGGTTTCACATTCTCGGGTATATGCGTCCGAGTATGTGAACTAGTGGTTTCATCGTCATCAAAGGCTAGAAAATGTTCATGATAATCGTATAAACGTAATAATTCTTCGGATTGAGTTTCAGGGTCAAAAAGATCCATGAAAATTAAAAAAGTTTATGAAATATTGAAGAGTGGATTAAAATGTTGATGAAAGTGTATATAAATTGTGATTTGGTTGAAATGTTTGAAAGATAAATGATAAAAGTTGGTATATGTGAAAATGAGGGTTTAATTAATTTTGTGCCGTTGCTTTTTAATGTTATATAACGTTCAAAAAGTGAAAACAAAAAAGTACCGAATGACGTATGTGGGTGGAACGGCTAAAAGTTGTACGACAAACGAATGGCGAGACGAATGGTGCAATATGACGCGCCGTTCGTCCGTTGATGCGTTTGGCGGACATAACACTCCTGACCGAGCTCTCTTAGCTATACATATTTCATTTGAAATGAGTAAAACTGCTACCACCGGGTGAATAGGTTTGCCTAATTTGTTTAAAAGATTATAAACCATTAAGAGCCAAAAATAATAGTGTCAAATTGTCAATATTATTATTTTTTTCTCCAACCTCTCTCTAAAATCTCTCTCTAAAACAAATCCACCCAACCCTTCAAAACAAATCTCATTTTCTCCGGCGGTCGGGTTTTAACCGGACGTCCGGACCTCCTTCTCTTATATTTTCTTGTACTTTTCTTTTCCCAAAATAAAAGCCTTACTCACAGATTCACATCTCCCATCTTTGCTGGCCGTCTGCAGAAGCCGCCGCCACCACTGCCTTCCGCTTCGATCCGCTACCATCCCGGCCTCTTCCGCTCAGACCAGCTAGGTCCGTCATTATCGCGGCTTCGTCACGCCTTGGGTTTCGACTTTAGATATGTTTGGTTTAGTCCCGCTCCTTTGCTCGACGCTAGCTTTATCTTCTATGATGTTTTATGATTTTATGACTTTTGTCACATCTTTATATGGTATATTGCTCACTAAAAAGCTCACCTCAGTGATTCCCCCAATTGTATGGTGTCAGATTGTCTGTCATTATTATTACGGTGTATGTCTTGCTTTGGCTAACTCATACTCGTGATTTTGTTTGGCAAGTCTGGTTTTTCATTTCATTATGCTCAATGAAACTTTGTTGCTCAAATTACCTCCATTCATGAGGAGTGATATATTATCTCATAAAAAAAATAAATAAATAAAATTGTCAATATTAGGTTGCATGTAAGTGTGTGAATAATTTGTCTTTCTCCAAAAGAATATTAGTGAAATTTCATTCACTCTAATAGTCTTTATCTTAATTTTGTTTACAAGAGCAGGTCATAAATCATAGAATAAAGGTTGCTGGATATAAATTCAATTTAAATTGGAAAATTGTATTTGCAGTAACAGTAGAAAAGGTTCCACGATGTAATCTTCACCGAAAGATGATAATATAAGACATGGTCTTAGAGAACGAGACTTGTGGCAAAATACAATAGGACAACGTGCATGTGGTTCCGAAAGGACCAAATTTTGAGAAAATTTCCTAAACGAACACATTCTACTTCTACTTTATATATACGAACCTCGCCTATACATTTTTCTAAAACGAACTTTTCAATATTATACGTTAGATTCCTACCATATTGCGCTTAAACCGCACACCAGAGCAAGCGATTCCCTAGCCGAAGTTGGGTGTTGTACAAACCAAGAATAAAGTGAGGCGTGCTCTGGCGAGAGGCGAGATATAGGCGGGCTGGGCGTGAGCTCAAGCGCGGCACCCCAAGCGTGGCACATGAGCCCGGGCGGAAGATGGTCCCTAGGCGAGAAGATGGTCCCAGCGTGGTCCTGAGCGAGGAAGATGGTGTGTGCTGGGCGTGTGTGGAGTTAGGAGGAAGAAGACTATTTGTCAATAAGCTTGAAGCTTGAAGATGGTGGCAGAGTAAGATGACACGCGAACCAGGTCAGTTTCAAGACATGGCGAGGAAGATGTGGCTCTTTTCCGTTAAAAGAAAAGAATTTGCACAAGAACGGAGTCTTTCGCTTTG
>CM040238.1:78226400-78277900 GCA_022545495.1 Chrysanthemum lavandulifolium
AAACTTTTTTGTACCATTAAAGTTATTTTCCTCTATTGCATTTCAACTATCAAGTATCAACGATACTCCTAATACATTAAAAAAAAAGTAAACCTTATGTCATCAATATGAGTCAACCGGAAAACCAATCTAAAATCTAATGAAAGTATACATACCAAGCGACTCATAGGCTCATAGCTACCATATATTGACATAGAACAAAGATACCAAAGAAATTTGTCATGTTCTCTATTTTAGTTTGTGTCAATATCCCATTCTTGCATCCTATCATAAATCACCAAACTTCGGTTTCGATTTAGCCAAGAGTAATTCTTAAACCGACATATCCAAACAAAATACCCAAACCGAAGTCATTGAACATCGAGTAGAACTTTAGGGGAGTCAGAGGAGTGCTTCTTTGCGGTAGCCGTTGTGGTAGCCACCAAATTCGTGAACTTATTATATCCCTACTTAGCACCACTCAGCCGCCTTGAACCCTAATGAAAGGTTACATTTATCTTGAAGAAAAATCAAATGACGCAAAATTATAAGCGAATATTCTTATACAAGTTCACCTTCCAAAAAAACGCGAATGGGCCTTGATAAAAGTATATGTGGGCTCACCTACTCATTTCTTTAATACCATATCCAACACTCTTATATATAAAGCTCTTTATTTGGTAACCTAAATTTATAGAAAAGTTAAAGCGTCAAATTCCTCCACATTTTTTTCAAAACAATCCATCCATCCATCATGAAAAAACTCTACAACCATACCAAAGGCAAAATCCACCCATCACCACCACCACCACCACCACAACCATCATCCACCACCGTAAACCACCACTTGTCCTTACTACCACTAGCCATCGCCACCCTAGCAGCCGTGCTTTCGCCGGAAGATCAAGAAACCTTGGCTTATCTTATATTAACTGGTAACAAACCAACAAGCCAAAAGTCAACTGGAGCAAGCGTTGACCATGCACCACAGTTTACATGCAACTGTTTTACATGCTACACAAGTTTTTGGGTACGTTGGGATGCTTCACCTAATAGAAAAAAGATACATGAAATCATAGATGCTTATGAAGATGGATTGGTTCATGGTAAAAAAAGTGGTAAGAGTAAAAAAGAGAGAAAACCCAACAAGGGTTTTGGTTCTAATGGTGTGTATGCTGCCCACGCGCTCCACGCGCCGACGGGTGATGTGGCGCGTGAGAGTCACGCGCCGGTTCAGGATGAGGTGAAAAAGTGTGAATGTGAAGAGGAGGTGGTGAATGAAAAAGGGTCAGTGAGAAAGATTGTTAGCTTTATTGGGGAAAGGATTTGGGGTGTTTGGGGGGTTTGATTGTTTTGTTAACTATTTTTAGGAACTAATTTAAGGTTTTATGAAGAAGAACAAACAATTGCCTGTTTTGTAAATTTCCAGAAAAAGGCGTTTAATTGGTCTGTTTGGAAACAAGAATGGTGTTGTTTTCATTGGTTACTCCGAGGTAAATTGTCAATTTGCCCCTATGATTCTTATTTGTTTTGTACTGTTACATTAACAATAGCATGTCTATAAAATATGTTTCCAAAAGAGGCTTGATAATTATGAAAAGCAGAACAAGAACACTGACCATAGAGCACTGTTACATATTTTTACTTAAATTTCCTGCTCATACTATTATCCACACGATTTGTGTTAATAAAACTTATGTTAGTTATAGTATAAAATTGGAGAACAGTTGATGATTTTAGTGTCATCAGCTATTTTAGTTAATCGTGATTTACTAGAGACCAATGTGATTTCATATTAAGCTCGGATACGAGTAAGGGAATTGTGGAGTACATACTCGTTTGAGTTTCCCGTTCTTCCCACCAAAACCAACCAACGCAACTGTTGGCCAACAATCATGACTGTTGGGATCCAACCATTTCTAACTGCCATCTTCTATAACAGATGTTTGGTCTCATTTGAGGTTCACGAAAAACAAACAATTCTCATTGTTTTGCTGTGTCTCCTGTGCCTAGAAATAGAAATAGAGTGCTTTGATGGTCTTATCCCAATAGAAGTTTCATGATTATCATCACCCTAACTCCAATTTCTAACAAGAACAAAGAAAACGGATAAGGTTTTCGTTGTTTAAGTTACTTAAGAGGGAGTTTTTTTACCTTAAATATGAGAACTTGACCACTAGGCTATCTTGGTGGTGGTTGTTGTCGCAATGGTCACTCTCAAGATGTATGGTAGTGTGGTTTGACCTCAAACATCTTATAAGGACATTAAGTAGTGCCAGATCACTATGATACTTTGTTGGTGGTTATTCTCCCAATAGTAACAGGAAAAAGCAGATAACAATGAGAAGTTATTGCAGAATTTAGTTTTTAATATCTATGTGTTTAAACAATGCCAAGAACAAACTGAGATGGAGTATGCAGAAGGTATAAAATGGAACTAACTTGTTGATCATATTTTATAATGGAGCACTAATAATTAATAAACATGTTTTATTGCTTTTGTAAAGTTGAAGTATCAAGTTTGTTGAGATTTATTGGGTCATTTAGCATTTTGTTGTTTTTGAAAGGCAACACATTCATGAAACATCAAGTTCTTATGTTCTATATTCATTTTCACCCAGTGTTATTGAAATTTTAAGAGCTAACCTGGGGACGAACCAAACATTTTAAGGAACTATTTAAACTATTTGGTCAGAAGTTCGTTTATTTGATAAACAAATGATCGTCTAGTTAAATGAATAAAGATGAAAGTTTTGTTGTTTCATTTACCTTCGTGAACGTTTGTTTGTTATTGTCCCTTCGTTTATGTGTGTTGTATGCTCATCTGTGCTGGTTTACCATTTTGTTGTGTTAAAGGACACGCCTAGGCTCATTTTCTTAACGAACAACACATAAACAAGAATCTATTCGTTTAAGTGTTCGTGTTTGGTCTTTTATTTGGTTACACTCGTGCATAACAAAGTTCAAGAAGGCTCCCTGCGACCTGCGTGTTTTTTGGTTCCTTTACAATGCCTAGACTCAATAGTAAGGTTTTAAAGATTGTTTGAATCATTGAGACCACTATTGTATATTAAAAAAAGTTGTTAAGGACAGACACTAATTGAAAATTAGATATGGTAGGTGTTGTTGAGACGACTTTCTTAACAACTCCATCTTTATATAGGTAATGATTGTGACATTCTTCATTTTTAAATTTAGAACCCGTTTAGACGGTTGGCCAAGACTAATGAAAACAACTCCAATAATCTTTAACAACCTTATAATTTATGTCCTTTAATCATAAGTAGAAAATTTGAACATTTTCCACTTTGTAGTACCAATTGGCTGTACTTCATTTATAGTATCAATTCTAGTATGCTACTGTATTAGTTTTGCAATGATTAATATTTATGCAAAATGTTTCTCATATGAAGTGTAAACCTAATAATCTATATTGTTTCTTTTGAGACATGTATATGATCACTAGGTAGATGGTGCTTAGTTTAGGGTTCTATAACGTCTTTCTCAATTCTGAAACATCTTTTTATTAACATATCTGTATGTCTTTCAATTTTGTTCGACTTTACCCATATTGTAATAAAATAATATTATTTCATATAATATTATATTAATATAATCGGTCGTATGGGTGAAAAATCAAAGACGCAGATATATATGATAAAAAGTATGTTTCAACTTCAATTTCGAAAGACGTCATATTTTAGGCTTTACCCTTCTCTGATCTAAACTTGATTCATGTTAAGACAATAGTAACAAATAATTGCAGTATTATATTATGATTGATAGGAAAGCATAAGTTGGAAGAGAAAATGAAGTGAAAAGGTCAAATGAGGTGCCAACCTTGTCGAATATTATAACTTATATCCAACAAGACCCTTGACTTCGTTTACTGCTTACCTATTCAAACCAATTTAAAAAATATAAATTAGACAAATATTACTGTATTTAATTAGAGATATGAGTAGAGTATGAATTGAGTTGCACCAACCAACATCCAAATTGCCTTTCTTTTCTCCTAAATAATGTGATAATGACACATGTAACTATTGATATACTCCGTATGAAGTAAAAATTACTACTAGTAAATTATATGCCACGATAATGTGGTTGTCAAAATAAATTATTCCGGTATAGAAGAAGATCAGAGCTATGTTTTTCATAAAAAGGTGTTATGTTTTGATCGGTGACTTTTGTGAATTTTTTTTGTAAAATTTTTATGGTTGTAGCATAGCTCATAGAAGAAAAATATATCAATATATCATTTTTTATATATGATCCAACTGAATGGCGGTCGACACAATTCCCACATGCAATATTTAACAAACGCTGAATTTGAGCAAAACCGTTTCCGATACGACCAGGGGAAACATTAATCAACACCTACCTACGGAACGATGATGAGTGTTTTGTTGAAGTATCTCACCGCAAGGGTGGGATCTATAAAGTTTATGTACTCCGTAATTGTTAAAGATCAAAGGGTGAAATCTCTGCCATACATTCCGCTTCCAGTTACTTTAGTTAGATATTAAATTTACACAAGAAAGGGGCATTTTTGTCAAATATAAAAACCAAATTCCTTCCTTTTCACTTTCAACATACGTCGATCCAAAATTAAGGCAAAAACATTCTTCTCTCCACACATAAGAACATACCATAATCATCAATCAAATTGACATTTATCATCAAATTCGTTCGAAAATATTCAATTATACTCGATGTCATTACAAAATCTTCGTAGTCGGACAAAATTATGAAAAATCACAGCTCGAAATTCATCAAAATTATCAAAACGACGAGCAAAGATAAAACGAGTGTGGGGTGTTGAATAAGGTCTAGAAGGTATGCATGTTGAAGACGTTGAACGAGTTTAGATTTTTGAAGCAAGGTCTTGAGGGTATGAATGTTGAAGATGTTCATATTGTTTAAAAAATAGACGTAGATGATGAAAACAAAGAGTTAGAACATGTTAAAGACAAATCACATGTGATTAGCTTAATTTTGTTTAGTTATGATTATATAAATACGTTATTATGAAACGTAATACTATTTATATTTAGAAATGAGTAAATTATTTGTGTTTCGCACAGGTATAGAGTTAAAAATTGAGTCTGCAAGTATCACGAGTCACATGTTATTGAACAAGCATCAAAAATCGCATGGGATCGTAAAACAAGTCATGTATAAAATCTCATAAGTTATGTCTTTTGCCCTGTGATTAAAACAAATTTTGATATACACTTTTAGATCTTATGAGCACACTTAAACCAAAGTTTAATCAACTATATTATATCATGACATCTAGTGACTTTGAAATGACATATCACTCAAAAGGTATCGACAAAGGTATTACTTATCATAAACAATTGATTCTAACTACAATCGCAAGTGATTTTGCATAAATCACAAGGGATTTTGCGTAAATCACAATGATTTTTGGTAAATTACAAGTAATTTTGCATAACATGGACATATCTCAAAATTTAGTAAGTAACCATTAGCTTTTGTTATCTGACAGATTTGTGAGTTGGATTAATGAGATGATATATAATGAAACCGACTTTAAAAGCTTCAACAAAATTATGTGGAATATGTTCATGGAACCGTTGAAAATTTGAGGAAGAGTGGGTAAACTTAATTAGAGATTTTGGCCTAAAAGAATATAAGTGGCTGAGAAATATGTTTACATATCAACCTCAAGTTCGAACCAAGAAAAGAAATGCTGATGTTATGAAAAGAAGACTAATACTCAATTACTCATACTATAAAAACTTGTTCGTTAGATTCAAAGGGAAAGTTGACTACACAAGTCATGCATACTTGAACAATGTTGCAATTTTGCTTAGATGTTATTTTAAGTTTCCAAAAAATCTAAAGGGGTCCGATTGTCTTTGGATGTAACTTTAAGTTTCCAACATATTATTAATTTTATTTAGTTGTGAATCGTTACTTAAATTAAAACTTTAAGATGTGGATTGTTACTTAAATTTAACTTTGATTGAACATTAATTTGTTATCTTCTTTACTAATCTGTCTAAAGTTTTTGGTTATATTTGTAGGTCCAATATCACATTTTTTTTAAACCACATGTTACAATATTTGGTACATAAGGAACATGAACTATAATGCATGTGATTTGAGCTACAATAACATTTGATTTATATATCCAATTGTGAAAATAAATGACTAAGAAATATACTGAAAATGTTATAAAATGTGTTAAGAACCCCACATTTGTAAGGCAGAAAAAATCTGAAAAGCTTATCAAGAATATACTCAAATCCAAACATGCGATTTGTAAGACAAATGGTGTTAATTTGATATACATGAGCATTCAGGATTTCATGCTCCATGTCATCATTCATATCTTTCTAGTTCACCTGACTTCACATGCCAATGTGCTACTTTTCTTGATAGTGTATTTGAATTTCTTTTTAGTTCTTGAGTTTCTTGATAATTGATTTCTTATCGATATGCAAAAACCAATACAACAACTTGTCTATGGTAATCTACCTAGATCTATTAAGAACCGGTCCCTGGTTCTCTTACCCGCAACATTGAGGGTCGGAGAATGTTTGGTTAAGAGAGACCATCGACAACAAAATTGTAGAATTTCAATGTTGCACTTCTTTTGTTGAGGAATTTGATCGTTATACTCTTAGATATGGTACTTGAACGGTTGAGCATATGATGTTGCTTATAAAAAGCATTCTTCAACACTATTTTGTGTTGATGCTGGTTGTGTTGATGCGCTAAGTTGACAGTCATGTTTGCGATCACTATTACCATCAGCTTAATGTCAAAACCATTTTCCGGATGTTATATACGTTAGGAAAAAGTAAAATGAGGTAAAGGAGAAGTGAGAAAGTGACTTGTAGTGGAGTTTCAAGACGGGGAGTTCAAGGTCAAAGAATTATCAAGATTAGTCGAGGAAAAGATTCTAATTGTGGAAAGTGGTGGTAAAGAAACGATTTGGAATAAGTTGGTGCCGAAAAAAGTAAACATATTCGTGTGGAGAGCTTTAAAGGGTAGACTTCCGGTGCGTGTGGAGCTCGATAGAAGAGGTGTGGACTTGATTCGGTTCTTTGCCCAAGTTGTAATAATGTTGTTGAAACATGTGCTCATAGTTTGGTCACCTGTGATCTTGCTATGAGTGTGTGGTTCAAGATTTTTAGTTGGTGGAAGGTGGGGATCGTTAATGCTTTCTCTATTGATGAATTTTTTTCCTCATACGGAAACGTTAATGTCCCTACCAATATTTCTCGTATTTGGCAAGCGGTTATTTGGACATCCGGCTACTTCATTTGGAAAGAAAGAAATGCACGTGTGTTTGGAAAGAAAGTGTCGAGTACTAATAAAATTGTTCAAGACATTCAATTAAAAAGCTACGAGTGGATTGTGAAAAGCTGGTTGTTTGATCCTATAAAATGTCAGCTACAGTAACAGGTTATGCTCAGTTCGTGTGTTTTCAGTCTGCAATCAAGTCAGGAAGACTCAGTGTGGCAGCAGTTTTGTGTGTTATACTGGTGTGTCTGTTCCTCTATTACTGGTGAGTCTGCAATCTTGGTTACATTTAGTCTACAAGATCAGTGTCAAGAATGTTGGTTGCATGTGTTAGAGTCAAGGAAAAAAAGGAAATGCAAGTGGCAGTCTCAAGAGTGAGTAAAAGAATTGTGACTGTACTGCAAGTTCAGGTCTGCAAAATCATTTTAGTTGTGATTGTCTTGTAGTCATACCCTTTCATGAATGGTTATCTTCAAAGTAACTAACTTTAAAATAAATTTCGCAACAATTAATAGTGACAGTTTTTCTGTCACTATTGCCAATAGTCACCATGTATTAAATTGTTATGACATCCTAGTGACGAATTTTCTGTCACAAACTTTACCATTCATTATATCCGAAATCAAGTTAATTGGTTTATACAAGATGTGCCTCCGCACCTCCTAACTTGTATTAGAACTTAACTTGAAATCACTTTGTCCGGGTAAATCACCATTACATAAAATGTTTGACGACACTAAAATCACCAACAATCCTCCCCATTTTAGTGTAATCCTTGATTTCCCAATTAATCAAAACAAATCAAACTTATGCATAAATGAAATGTCGTGACGATTGAATTTCACATTAGTACATTACACATTCCAAATATTCGAATACCGTGGTGTCGCTTAGGATTGAACCACGAATTCATTATGAATACGAAGATAATGTACACAAAAGTTTATTTCTCCAATGTTTATACTTGACGCTTTACAAGCCATGCGTCCATATCCATTCACGAGTATATACAAAGCCAAGTCCAAGCTTATTGAAGCGGCAAAACTTCATACTCACATAGGTAGTTTCTTTTAATCATGCCCTGCATTGCACTTTTTCAAAAGAACTATTAAGAAGATAAAACTTCAACCTCTTTATCTTGCAGGTCCGAACACATTCCTTGGGATAGTAAAACATGTGTTCCAATCTCTAAGTGTGAGCTTTCCACATTGAATTCAAGCTTCTAACGTTGTATTAGAAGGGAATTGGGTGTCTCACCATTAGAGAATTTAAATGGACTTTTCAATCCTTATCGATAGTTTAACTCACTATCATAATGCATTGAACATGGTAACATTAACTACTAAACATAATACCATATGTTTATAAAGTTATTAAACCATTATACCTCTTTAGAACAAGAAAACAACGAATCATGATGCAATTGTTGAATACGTTGTACAACTTTTTCCTTTGATCACAAGATATTACATTTATACCAAGTGTAAAATCCAACACTTTATTCCCTTGTAATCATCTTGATCAATTATCCAACTTACATCAATATATCCTCATAATACTCAAAGGGTCCACGTTGTATTCTAAACCTTAAGCCATGGTTCCATTCAAGAATACTTGAAATAGTAACAGGCAAACATATCATTTAGATATAACTAAACGATATATACCCAACTGTTGATAAATTGTCTAAAATATTCACTAGACAAAATAAACACATTACGTTTTGGGTAAATAAACTTTTGCCTCCTTTAATAACAAACTGTTCAATTTTAAATATGTAAGTTACATCATGCCCAATGATTAATATTTGTAACTTTTACAAGTTTTCTCCACAAAATTAATCGATACATGAAGGGACCTACTAATCAAAATACTGGTTACACATCATAACATACCGATCATATTGATAGGTAAAACACCTTTACAGTTTTAAACATATATACCCGTTCTATTACAAATGATATATAGCCGACAACCAATAGATCATGTTAAATATACATGCATGATGTTAACTTGTCGATTAACCAATTTTTCATGCAATCCTAGTATGCTATAGTATATCAAAGTTTCACACATGTATTTAAACAATATATCAAAGTTTCACACGTGTCTAATATACTAAGCATGATCATTGATTGACAAGATTTATGATAAAATTTAACAACCTCGAGATTACTGTGTTAAACTAATCCAGATCGGAGGATCGATCACATGGGAGATCATTGTTAACATTATAAACAATATCCATGTTTATGTAGTTCACATATCTCCGGCCAATATAACCGCCATAATTTATGTTTACCCACCAAAACGTCATTCGATTTCAACCGAATGATAGTTTACCAATCAAATTTGCATTGGTTAGGCAACAAAACATAAATTATATTTCTAATGTGAATAAAACATTATTTCATGTATACTCGTCATCCATTGCCTTGCACTTGTTGATAAATATCAAAATATTATAGCAAATATTAAATAAACCAAATCAACATGCATGTGGGGGTTCAATACATAGACAAGCATACAATTCTCTGTTTAACTAGTTATTCAATTGCAATTCTTTATCACCGTCAAAACATATACCAAAGCAAGAAAACTCATTTCATAGAACTTCGTATCAGATTTTGGCGGTTAGCAATCAGTTACCCGCCAAATTCATATGCAAAACAAAATAAAAGAATCTAATCTTTTTATAATCTTACCATACGCATGTCTTGATTAATAATTATCATCAAGTTTCACATGCATATATTATATATATATACTAAAACACATTTGATGGCACGAACAATGAACGCTGGCCGTGAAACGATAACGCTTGGTGACGATCTAAACGCGTGAATAATGCAGCGCATGAACAGTCGCAAAAAAAAAAAAAAACTTTAAAATTCATTCCTCGAATAAAATGATCGAGGCAACGCACTCATCGCAACGCGGTTAACCGTTTGCATTGGCTGGAAATGATTCTTTGGTGGCTCAGGTATATGAGGTCTTTGTTTTAGTCTTGTGGGCCTGGGTTGTCAAAGTTTAATAAGTCAATGTTATTCACTTGTGTTTGGTTGGAACCATGTCTACAATATTGTGGTACCATGTTTCAACTTTCAAGTCTTCTAGTGTATGGTAATTTTGGGATATAGTGTGTCTGATACTTGATAGTTCTTGTGAATGTATTTGTACTTTGGGTCCCATCCTCTTTTAATTAACTTGATTATTTGAGGTGGGATGACTTTTTGTTGTATTTTGTTCTTTTCGGTATTTATAAATTGTTGACTTTCTAAAACAAAAAATACAGCTGCCTCATATCTTTTTATCTTATTTTGGTTTTACTCTTTTATATGAACTTGTGTACAATAGCTTTTTTGAAAACTTATGATGCGCACATGCATAATATGTGGATGTTATATTAAATTGTTAAAACTATTAGTTTATAATCTTAAAATTTTAGTATACAATTTGTGTAAGTGTGAAAATTTAGTATGAACAACTGATATTAATATTGATACCTTGAATTCGAGGTGTTAAATGGTTAAACTAAACCTAGCCCGACTTGTTTTAAAGTTCACTAAGTCATTCCCAAAAAGCTTTTCCTACAATACAAAAAACCTTCTCAATTGACTTTGTAAAATAGCAAAAAGCTATTAAAAGCTTATGCATTATGGATGCTCTTAGGAGAAAAAGATTTTTGCACCCACAACCTAGTTTTTTGGCTCTGCAGTGATCATGTTGAGCCAAAACACCTTGATTTTGAATACAACTGGTTCGACCATCAAGCAGAGGATACACTGTGAAACACAAAAACAAACAAAATCTAGCAAAAGTTATTAGGACATGATAATTCCATAGTTTTAAGGGGGGAAAGTCGAAAAGGTGTGATGGTGATTTTAGTGTCATCAACTATTTTAGTGTCTTTTTGTGCCTAAAAACAAAGTGTTCTTCTTGAATTATCCTGATAAGGATTTCCTAATATCAATAGGGTCGAAATGCTTTACACGAGAAGTAACCTTACACAATTTAAGCAAAATATCTAAAATTATCATCACACCATAACCCATAATTCTAACAAGGTGAAGCAACAAGGGGGATAATTTTTCTTTTTTACTCATTTGTGCTAGATTTTTTTGATAGTGATAGTAACAAATCCTTTCATAAACAGTATGGGGAAAAAAATTAAATCATTCATTCGTGAGAAAGAAAAAGAGTGTAAGAAATCGTTGAGAAATGAGAATCAATGATAATATTCAGAAGTCGTCCAGATCACAAGAATCAATATCAGTCCCTGTTTGAATTAGCAGGGCCTAAAACGTTGATGAAGGGAAGGCCGTTAACGGTACTACGAAAGCCAATTGGAATTTCTTCAGGAAGCTGCTTCTCGGGTTGTCGACCCCAGTTGGTACGATCGTACATACTTCCTTCAAATTTACTTCCGGTAATAATGCTTTTAAGGTTTATCAGTTTAAATTATCTACGTAGTTGAGTGCAATTTGCATGTAAATTGGTAACAACTAATTGCATGTCAAGAGCACGTTTCTATAACAATAATCTTATTAAATCCAAATTATCCTTTATTACAGAAAAAAAAATGCAGTATATTTTTCTAGAGTAAAAGATCGAAATGCAACAAAAATTATGGTGACTATAAAATGTATAACAAACAATTACGTCACCATTATGGGTTTCAGCTCTATACAGGTACAAAATGTGGAGAAACCGTTATGTTTTAGTAACTAAATTTAGAAAAGCACATAATAAATGTTAAATAAATTTTACCCTTCATCATATATATCTTCTTCACACATTTTATATCCTCCTCCTACTTCTCTACATTTTGGCACTTCAAAAAATGAATATCCTCAAATGGTTGAAGAAAATGATTTCTCAAAAGAAAAGCTTTGGTGTACGGTCTCGAGATCTTGACAAACCGGCTGCTTGTTCGACTGATGTTGTTCGTTGTGATGAGCTTTTTGTTTCTTCTAAGCGTCCACGGGCTGAATTCGATCATGTTGGTTTCTTGGTTAGTAGTTATCATCTTGCTGCTCAAAATCACTTCTCCACGAGAACAAACATTTTTCTTTGACATGCTGAGAAAATGAAGAGAATGAAAGATGATTGTTTGTTTACAATATTTTACACTTCAGACTTACAATAATCACTTTTTTTTTTAGCTTGAAGTTTTGTTATTTGCATACATATATATGATATATTCATTGCATATGTGCATAAGGCTTCTAAACTTGAGTTTATAGTATAGTTTATAAGACTGCTACATTCTATTAGACATGTTAAATTTTAAAAACTGAAACGAGCTCAGAGTGAATTGTATTTCTTTATCATATACAAAAAATGGTACAAGTTTAAGACAAATGAGTAGATACACAAAGTTAAACACAAAACAAAGTTTCAAATCACCGTTCTCACGATGTTATCAGTGACGCTTGAAAAATGCCATAAGAGGTTCATACACAACTTGTTTAGCATTTGTGGCCATAACAAAATCAGCATGAGCATAATTTGTTATGAATTGAACAACAATCTTGTCTTGCTTATGATCTTTGAGTGTTCTTAACAAATGTTTCATATCTTCTACATCGGAAAGTGCATCAGCACCACCATGGCTGAGGAAAAGTGGGACGTTTTTTGGTATGTTTGCGATGTTGTAAGCAGGAGGCGTGGATTGCCCGTAGCGCCTTTTATTTTCGCCTGCGTCCTTATAATCATACATTTGAATTGTTCCTTCTCTTATCACTGTATTTTAGAATTTAGAAATTCAAATCATTTGATATGATACTCATAAACCTTAAAAGACAATTTAGGGAAAGAAAACAATAGCTTACTCTGGGCTACATGCATCATGTTCTTTGTAGAGCTCGGTTGAGGCTCATGATCTAGAAAAACGTCAACTATTGAAGGTTTCAAGCAACAGTTTTTTCCTAAAGAACATTATATTGTTAGTTTTACAAAACTCATGGTTTTGGATACCAAAAGCCATAGGTGGCAAAATGGGTGGGTCGGTCTGGTTGGGTAATGGGTCAAAATTGGTTCTATTCAAATAGTCGGGTTGAATAGACCTGCAAACGCTTGTTTGTCCAAGTTAAACTCTTACAAATAATAAAAGGTCTAAATAATAATGATTGCAAAATTTATATCATTTACTTGTCTTGATTGTAAAATAAAGCAATATAGGAAGTTGTATGCCTCAAAAGGCTGTCTTGTCGACAATCAACCTGTTCCCGTTTTAAAATGAATTTGACCAAATTATCCTGTTTCATACATAACATAATCCATACCTGTGAAGGAATTCAACAAGTTAGTACAATCGATGCCTGGTTTTGCACAGATTTTCTTAAGAAACTTGGTCACAACATCCCTGATCACATAAAGCAAACACCCGTATGAATAAATAAAGAAGTAAACTTGTATAAAAAACGTCATCACAATCACAATATTACCCTTTTGGATTAAACTCGTGAAGGCCTAGCCATTTCAAAGCCTGTTATGAAGAAATTAGTTGAATTTTAGAGTTTAGTACAAAATTATAAAATTTGACCAAGTGAATTTTGTTAGTCTTTACTTCCGCTATAAAGGTTTCAGCAGCATTTCTGCCTAAAGGAGACGTGATCTGGCCCACATAGGCAACAGGACTAAGTAATGCTGCAGACCTTAGCATGCTTACAAGCTTCCCTTTTGAAAATGCAGCCATTGCAGTCAAAGTTCCCTACAAAATAGTACAAAATCAATCAAATTTTGGCTTATTCATATGTAAGTAGACAACAGTGTAAATGGTTGAGGTCTCACCAACGAGTGGCCAACGTAGTGCAGTTTTTGCCCTGTTTGGCTTTGAACATACTGAAATGTAGCTGGAAGGTCATATGCTGATAACTCGTCCCATGACCAATCCCAATAAGCCTACAATAAAGTATCGTTACATTTACAGAAAATCTTATATCCTTCTTTTGAGGCTCAATGCCAAGTGAACAAAAGAATAAACTAACCTCATCTTCAGGCTTGAGAGACACATGACCACGGCTATATTTAGTTCCTCGTGAACTAACAATCCATACATCAAAATCATTATCGGCTAATACTAAAGCCAAAGATTGGTCTGGTGGGCTCAGCAACCATGTTATACCATCCTGGTTCATTAGAAAATTTACTGTAAGATTAAAGTTGACAAAATGTCAATACTTATAGTAATGAAAGGTTAAAAAGTTACTCACCATTAACAGTCCATGTTGCAAAAGAACCGGGACCCGACTGCCCTTCCTGCCACCTGCTCGTCCTAATGGTATTCTCTGTAAGCTTAGAATATAACCATCTTTTGTTGTCACTTTGTGTTCTTCACAAGTGTAGCCACGTGACTGCACCATAGAGCTGCAGATGCCATCGGCATTTGAAGCAGCAAGAAGAGCTGCAGTTGTTGCATTCTGAGGGAAATATGGTCGGCTTCCTAAAGTTAGGGAACAAAACAGAATGAAAATGCATGTACTTATGAAAAACAAACTGTTGGCCATGCTAAATGGTTTTTGTGCCTGTGACTAAATTAAACAATCTTTCATTTTTTATAGATAGAAAATCGCAATACAAACAAATTTGAGTATATATGAATGTAAAAATTAAAAGGACCAAAAGATTGTCTTACTCCTCTATGATTGTAAGCAATCAAATGAGATGAATATGATGGAATTTAATCCAGTCTTGTTGATAGAATAAGTTGTAGGATCTTTGATGTTCCTGATTCTAACTTTTGGACAATGGTTATGAGTTTATCATAGATGATAAATTCCGTAGTAAACAAGAATCTTGTCACTTTTGTCATGCATAAATAACTCCTTCGGAACGTCTGAAAGCATAGCTCCAATATAGTTTCGAGGATATCCAAAGCTATAAGGAAAAACACATTCTTGCTCCATCATTTTCTTGATATATTATGGTTTACAAGTGTGTGAAGATAGTCTAACCATTATCTTAAGTAGCCTATAGTGCACATATAACTAATATCACAGGTTACAGGTGGTCAAGTATATTTCCTGTTAGAATTAATACATTTATTGATTTTGGCAGAAGTAGTAAACCGATAATCAGTCTTATGCATACGGTGACTGACAATGAAACAAAGAACGTAAAAGGGTAACTTATGCGTAGGTAAGGTTATGCTAATCAGTGGTTACAAGTATGCAAAAATCACAGTTCATTGATCAACATAAAGTATTTAAGCATTTTTTTGGCATTATTTTCACAGATATTTGAGATAAAAATTTCCAAATACTAACATGATTGTGAGTGGAGAAGCATACAGATGATATTGTATCAAGGATTTTGCCACTGTAAGTATTAAAAAGTAAGGGGCTAGAAATACACTATCAAGGAGTGCGTTGCTATGAAGACTGAGCAGAGGATTGCAAGTCTATGCAGGAAGTGAGGGAAAACATTTTACTTGTAATATAGTTAGCGTATTTCTGGTTTTTTATGTGTGACTCATAATTACTGACTAAGGTTTGTACCCCTAAAAATGTTTTCCGGATAGTAGCTTGTGTTATGGTTATAAATGTTTGTCGCTAACAGTTAGTAGATGAACACATTTAGTGAACCACGTTAATTTGTGGTTTTCTTAGTTTGATTGCTTCTTTATTTTCACTTCGTGTCTTTTGAATGACACCCGTTACAGAAAACTCAATTGTTGAGAATTCAGAGTCTTTGTCACAGGTTTTCTTCTTAACCATTCTTTCTCATGAAACCAAGTGTTATTCACCATTGTTGTGTTATGGTTTGGAATTGCAGGGTGTTTGAGACAGAAAGAAATAACAGAAACAAGATGATATATAAACTAAAACTGTATTGATATGACCGGCAAGAGTTCTTGTAAAAAAGCATCTTAAAGTAAAAAACGTAGGACACATTCTTAGATTGACACGTGGCAATTGAATTAAGGGTATTTTTGGTATATTGCTTTAATTCAGATTTTAGAATTTTGCACCTTCATTGATATTCTGCATATATTTTCAGTATTTAATTTCCATATATGATTGTTCTTGTTTTGATTAATAAACTGATAATGAACATATGCATCAAAATATTGGATAAAAATGAAACCAGAAATAATAAACTTGAATTGACGTTATATAATATTAAAGAAACAACAAATGCTCAATATCATATCATAAACCAAGATCTTCATTGTCTTTAACATCGTCATCTTGAATCAAGCACCATTGCATTAACAACAGCGTTATCATCGATTATCAGCAACGCATACTAAATGTAGCAACATCGACATAATCAACGTACAAATCATATTCATCGAAAATCATCAACGATCGTCAACTTAATTTTGCATCATAAAATTCATCATCAGCATCATCATCGATCATCTCATCTTAGCATCTTCAAATCTTAAAAAAAGATGATCATCATTAAATTTTGCAACATCATCGCCGATCATCTATTGCATCAACAATCATCAGTTTTAGCTTCTTCGTCATCTATGATCATCATCATCGTTTTCAATATCATCATAATCATCGATCATCTTTTCGGGGAAAACCTTCAAACGGATTTAAGTAAAAGTGGACGAACTGAAGTAAAAGAATGAGAATAATTAATCAAAAATGATGGAACAAAACGAAGAGTATTCTGAAGGAAATAAGATTTGGCAATGTTGAATGTTAAAAGGAGAAGAAATTAAATAAGAAAATTAGATCCTATTTTTTCGCCTTGAATGAACACGGTTTACCATGATTTAATGTAGAGCGTTGAATTACTCAAATATCTTTCAAGCACAATTATTTGAACTTTCAAAACTCAAGTATTTACATAATTGCCACATGTATCTTGGATTTTAGATTAAGTCAAAGTCAAACAATACAATGGTTATCATTTTCTCCTACCCTTTTTACTTTAAGATGGTGTTTTACTTGAAAGTCCCAAGCGACACAACCCTTCAAAGATAACTGTACTTAACTGTTTTTTCTAACTATAATTGTAATACAATGGGTTTGTTGGCCTTTTGGCCCAAACCAGAAATCTAAAACTACATGCTTTTATTTATTTATAATTAGGCCAAAATACTACTATGCTATTTATTCTATAACACTATATAAACACCAATTTGATTAAGTAATTGTGATATTATTTTCCAACATCAATTACCAAATAATTACAATTTCTACAAGATGCAAATTATATAACTTCATTTTTTTCTACTAAATTTCAAATCTTTATACTCTAACTAGAGTGATTACATTTTTCGCCCATTTGGTTTGGTCCATATTATGGATCATTTTCTTATCACCTTACGCTTTTGGTGTTACAAAGGTGCTCATTGCTTCACGAGTTTGAAAATCAAATACCACTTTTTCTATGGATAGTCTGTCGTCCTTAAGAGAAATTGATCTGATTTGCTTTGTTCTTGGTTTTTTTTTTTAAGTTAATGCCTTTGTGTAGGACAACAGATTGAGAGTGTGCATGATTGGTAAAGAAGAATCAATTTTGCGGAAACTTTAATGACGTCATCCGTAACTCGAACCAAAACAAAGGGACCATATATGGCCCTTACTCAATTGATAAAACGGGTAAACGGATGAGGTTTTTTCTGTGTAGGTTACCCAGAGGCGAGTCTTTGATTGAGATGCCGCGGCCTAACCGAGATATCCATGTGACCATTTCCGACCATTTCTCTGATCACCCCAAATGTGTACCTAGAGGTTTAAAATACGTAATCTCTTGTGAAAAAGTCAAGGGCCTTAATTACCGCTAGACGATTTGACGATGGTTGTACTTTACTTCTGTTAGTAACAAATTGAAAAATCGAGACTGCCATGTCTTGGTACTCAAGGGGCTTGGGTTTTAACCACTATACTCACATGTACACCTTGTGTCGGTGTATTATTGAGTAGTATTTAGGTACTCAAATTAGATATCATACCTAGATTTTCTTGGTACATTCATCGTATGTGCAACTTATATCAAGTCAAACTTGTAGTAGTATGTTTCTTTTTTTCAAAGAAACTCATGTAGTTGGCCTCTAAATCACAAACAAAAAGTAAAAAAAAGAAAAATAAATAAAATCAGAACAAAAATAACTAAATGCACATATAAGCTTCTTTCATGCTTTTGCGTTTTTTCGTGTTCATGAAATGTGGTAAATAATTAACCCCGTTTGAAAAGTTCGTCATGGGTCTGCCTTTTGAGTTGGATCCGCACTTGCATACTTTGAAGTCTATAGTTCCTTTCGTAACTTATTGTAATACCTAAACAACTTTTTCCTGTAATATATGATAGTGTCGTTGATAGCAACGAAATGTAAAGTCATGAAAGTGAAAGGTTGCCCTACGTGTACCCGTGGAAGGTTAAAATTTCTTTTGTAAAATGGAAAGAAACTAATTAAACTCCAACATAACATAAATTTGGAATGTATAAGATATCATTTAGGCTCTAATTAAAGATGATTAAGTTGTTGGAATTATATAACACGACTATCATATATAAAACATCAAAAAACATACTGAGCAGATAGGAACGAATAATTAATAATTAACTAATATAAACATAAAGATGCTGTCATTTTTATTCTAAATTAAACAATAATCAATTCCACAAAACCAAGAATTGAGATTTAACCCTAATTAGGGTTTATAAGATTATAAATTACCCTCACCGCTTTGTAATTCAATCCAAGATACAATCTATAGTGTGTGATTATACCACGCTCAGCACACACGCATTATTAACAAATTAAAGTAAATGCTAGTTTAAATAAACACAAAACAATTTGTTTGATGAACAAAAAATCCGATCGACCCTACAAAAGGATCGATTCGATCGGTTATCACCAAAGAAAAGAAAAACAAGTTTTAGGGTTATTGTGTGTACAAAAGGTGAAAACAATCAACCCCTAACCTTGCTTATATACTAGTAAACTTAGAGCCTGTTAGATTAGGATTAGGAAACCCCAATCCATATAATCGCCATACAAACCCAAAAGGGTTTCGGATCCTTCTTGACATCTAATTTTACTTTAGTCCTTTTCTTTTAATACTTAACGACCGTTAGTCTATTACATTTAATTACTTAACGTTCATTATGTGTTTTGTGTGATTAATAACTAAATATAACATTTTATATTTAATTATTAAACTTTAATTCTCATACGTAAAGTGTGCAATCCCGTGGTCTCGAATTCGACACATCTATTAATATTTTGTCCATTAAACCAACAGCTCCCACTTTGACATATCTTAATAGTGTGATCACATCGGTTAGCGTCTAGCAACACTTCGATGCCTCTAGTACAACTCGAGCAAGGCTCCTGGAAAACCTTTTAATGATTTTTCATTATTATTATCCTTTTGTTTCTAATACCATGTTAAATAAAGATATGGAATTAATTCATTCTTTATTCAACCATTTTGTTTCTCGTTTTAAGTGATTGACCAAGATTACCAAATCTTACGAACATATTAAGGAGATCTTTGGGCGTGGCCACGCAAACATCTTGTCAACCCTATGAGGGGCCCAACAATATTAAACTCCAAATAAATTTGAATGAACAAATTCTATCTTGACTACGAGACTAACCCACAAACTTTGCAACACTTCTGGAAACAACCCTTATGACTACCAGTTACGTATAGCATTAAGTTGCTCCACAGAAATGCACTACATTTATGACACTTATCTGGTATCTCAAGTCTGAGGATAACTATTCATAATTTACTTAACAACAATATCCATCAAGTAATTATGTAGTTGGGATAAGTCCTATATTCAATTCATTGAATATCATCTGAAATTAGTATGCTTTCTCATCGATATACTTTTAAGTATATTCTACCAAATCACTCAGATTTGTCTTAATTTAACGATACTCCCATATCATTAATTGACAACGGACGATTTAGAATAAATAAATTTATTCACAGATTAAACATGCAAATATAGGATACAATATATTATAAAATCAAACATACCAAGTATTTGATTTATTATAACAATTGTTTAACATCCCTTATCCAAATATAGATCAATGCATGAAAACTCCAGTTGATGAATTATGCCTCAAGTAATGATAATCATACTTGTTCACAAGGCATAAATCAACCAACTTGATCTATCGTAATTTTGAGAATACTTATTTCAAGAATTCAATTAGTGAAGTTCTTGTATGTGTGCATTCAATAATCCACATAATAATTCAAAAAATGTGTGACATCCTCTACCATCAATTTATGACAATTAAACTTTCAAACATTTTAAAGTTTGAAGTATTCTTATTCTTTTAATGTATAATGCAATTGTGCTCTTAGATAAGCAAAACTAGTTCACATGGCTATTAACAAGGATGAAATCCTAACATGACTAGTATTGAGTGTCATCTCAATTAAACCAACATCATTGTATACAAACAACAATGTGCTCATTAAAACTCCGTAAACTATAATATCTATTGTGTAATGTTTGATGCTTTCCAAACTTTCAAGTTTGAAGCTGATGAGATTTTGCACAACAATGGACATATTGTTCATCCATAGAATCTAGGAGCAATTCCAGGCTGAGGATGTAATTCTATTAGAATATTCATTACACAAGTTATCTAATAACTTTTAGTTAGATATCAATGTTTTCAAATCATTTATCATTCAAGAATGATACAACAATTTGAATACACTACATGATGTACATGATGAATCTACAGGTCAAACTTAGATTTCATTTATGTTCTATCTTGTCAAAAGATATTTATCCATTTCCCAAATGATATATCATGTTTTATTAGAATCATCTTTTATATAATAAAGGAATTACACCATTTCGGAGTGATTTTGTCAATTCATTCTTATTGAAAAAACAATTGGGCCAATAGGAGAGCTTGATTTCGCCACGTAAGCAAAATCTTGTGATGTGATTGGTTAATAAAAGTCAAAATTAAATTGATTTTGGTCAAACTTTAATAAATTTGGTGGATAAATTTTGTTGATAAAAAAAACACATAAAAATATAGATGTCAAATTTGTGAAAACAAAAACTTAAAAAAAGATGAGGTAATTAATAAAACTTTAGTGGTTGAATTTTTAAAAATTATATAGAGTTAAGTGTAATATTATAAGTCTCCATGTTTTTTAATAACTTTGGATTATAAATACCCCGTTATACTTTATACCCATTATACTTTATATCTTAAAAAATACAATGTATATGTTGTTTTAAAATAACAACATATAAATTTGCATAAGATTATAAGTATCAAATTTTTTTACTATATACATTCAATAAGGACCCATTTATTTCATTTTTAAAAGTTTAACTTATGTGGACACGAGTTTACATTTAAATACGGCTAAATTACTGAAAACGGAATATAATTATCAAATTGGAAGCACAAGTTACTTTAATATAAAAATAAATATACGCAATTGTACTTATAACAATGACTCATGTAATTTTTATTTATTTATATAAGGATATCTAGAAAAACATTTTTAAAAAACTTTAAGGAGTATACTTTAACTTTATCAACGCTCATTATGTGCTATTAAACTTGCATCATGTATACAACATAATATCAGTAGTGAAATTTAAATAACAACATCAACATCTTTGACACCTAAATAAAATTAAATCTTGAGTTACCTAACAGAAATTTTTACAAATATTTTACCAAATTCTAATGGATATTAATGCATAATGAAAAACTCGTGCATAAGTATTAGTTGTACTTATATCACAATTTTCATGGGCAAATTCTTATATGTGTATACACTGAAGTAAAATGTTAAAATAAATTTGATTTATGTGTAAACTTCGTGCGTGCACGAAACTTATAACTATATAATTATATGCAGTTACATTTGAAGACATAATATTCAATATTAATACAGAATAATTTTTTTTGTCAAAACCCCGTGCGTGCACGGGTATTATAACTAGTTTATTTTACTGCACATGTTTATTAATAATAAACATATATTCCAAGGTTGTATGTTTTAATTCTTAAATCTTACAAGTGAAGTTTTATTCCAAACTAAGACTTAACATTTAACTTACAAGGAATGTTATTTCTTATATGTTATACAACATATAAGATTTAAAACCTTAACATAATACTCCCACTAGCTTTCAGGAATACTTAAAATTTATCTTATTTCAATTATAAATCGAAACTAGGGTTTAATAATTAAACATAAGAATACTTTCATAGATGCATGCATTTATCCATTCATGAATTATTTCACTTCGTACACTTCCAAAGATTATATGAATTCAAAAAAACCTTTCGATTACTTACCATCTTCGCTCAAGTAATTTTTCAAGAAAGAGTTTTGATATTCAATTGTCATATTTCATATTAATAAAAACAAGTATGACAATTATCATATTTATATATTTAATGTGTCTAGGAAAGAATATTCAATCACAATTAATTTCTTAAGTATGATTAATAATCTTGTCATAAGACATGCATTAACTATGTGCACAATATTGTCCATATGACTTCTACACAGAGATTTAAACCGATAGGGTTTTCCTTCTCTTTGAAGAAACTCATCTTCATTCTTTAGTCTACTATTAAGATAAACCAAGTTTCCAAAAATTGATTATCTTTATAGACAACATCTTTAACATTCATAGAATGAGTAATTTACCCAACTCAATATTTGGTAATCCATCATAATGATTATCAGGTTTACTATAATCCTGTAACTCATGTTCTTCTTAGCATATAAATCAAATATCTGAGTTATCCTTGCAGATCTATGAATGAAAATTCCATAATCTTGAGGTTAACATTTCATATCTAGCCTCATCATGATATTTACTAGTGTATTTAAGAAGATTATGTATCTTGTAATTTTATCTTTAAGAAAAACTCCCACTTGCCTTTTGTAATATATAGACTATATATATATATATATATATTAGCAATTAGAGCAAAACTACATTGTTCTCTTTTTGGGACATTACAAATACACATTGATAATTCCTGACTTTAGTTTGTTAATAACTTATTCATAAGTAGTTTAACAAATTCAGAATCTTCAATTTTAAAACTTAATGTGATTCATCACATTCCATAATAAAATGGTGTTTTATTAATCTTCTAGGTTGGAGTCATATTGAGTATATTCAATCCATACTCAATTTTCTAACCTTGTTACTTTTTAAGAAAGAAGTTATGTGATAACATCAAATTATCCTGAATATTAAGTGTCAATTTCCCCCGATAATGCTTGTAATTTATATCATTTATATGAATTTACGCTTGTTTTCCATTATTTTCCACTTTCAGGTAAATTACGAGCATTGGAGCTAAAGAGACGCGGAATTGGAGAATTATCAAAAGATTTATCAGAGTATGCTCACTTTGAAGAAGTTACGGCGTAACTCATCTCTCACATTACGCCGTAACTAATGCGTGACTCAGAAAGGCAACTCATCAGAAGATTACGACGTAACTCTCCCAAAAGGTTACGACGTAACTATATTAGGTCAAATGAGGATTTGCGCACCGATAACTACGCCCGTAACTCGTGATTAAACTACGGCGTAACCAAGAATTATTGAAGATACGGCGTAACCACTTCTAAGGTTACGCCGTAACTAGCGCATCTAGTGCATTTTACGAAGAATAGAGGATTACAACAGAACTATTCTATTAGTTACGCCAGAACCCGATCCGCCTATAAATACCCCATGATTTCCAAAGATTTCAAATCATCCCATTTCACACACCACAACCTAAGAACGTGGGAAGAAGCGGAGGCGTGTCTAGAGGAGCATACAGAGCTATCTCCAAGGAGAAATCACTCCCTACGATAAGCATTAGCATTTTATCTTTTCTTTACTTTCGATTCATGTATTTCGTAACATTAATTATTGAATTGATTTGTATGGTTAATATGAGCGGCTAAGCACCTCTTGGTGTTGGCTTAGTTATGATTCCTTAATTGTTTTGTTTGCGTTTATATTACTTCCATATAATTATTTCTAAGTGTATGCATGCATAGTTTATTGGTAGCTACCCTTGTTTCGGTAGTTTTGAATGGCGGTAGAGGCTAGTTGCTTAGGAGATATGACCAACTGACCCTAAGTGAGTAGACTGAGACGAGAAAGGTAAGATATGACCAACTGACGACCCTTTCTACTTGTGCGATTTGACCAACTGATCACCTTCCGTTTGGATGAACTTAAGAATTAGGGGTGAGTGTTTAAGTTGCTAACGCCCGGAGCTCACTATTATAAATCTAGCATGTAGCGGAACTTAATGACTTGGCTAGGGACCGGGAACAACTGGACTTATGAAGGACACCGACTTCTCCGGTGGTGGCATCTTTGCTAATAGGTTAGGCGAATTGACCAAATGTCGCCCTCTCGACTTTGAACCCACCTGAAGTAATTAGACGTAGACATTACTAGCTAGGATGAATAACTAGGTTAGCACCACTCTCCTCTATTGATTAAACCTTTGCCTTTTATCTGCTTTAGTAATTAATTAATTCCTTATCAAAATCATATTAAAATCATGACACCTAGACTTAGTAATAATCCAACACACATAACTCTTGGGACGACCTCGGTTTATCGAATACTACACTACACACGACCGGGTACATCGCTGTTAGTGCATTAGGGTAGACCATAGGTATAACGAGACATTATAAATATTAAAACCTGGTCAGTAAAACCTGGATCAAGTTTTTGGCGCCGTTTCCAGGGAGTTATATTAGGATTTTTATTAAGTCTTTAGTTTTATTCTGATATTATGTCTCTCCCTATGAATGATTATCTCACCACCTCCAAAAGTAAACAGGGAATCACTGTTCCAGCTCTTGAAGAAAATGTAAAATTCGAGTTCTGGGGACTATGTCTTGAAGAACTAAAGAGATGTTGCTTTTATGGAAACAAGGATGAAGAAGCACACGAACACATCGCAAAAGTATGTGAGATCGCCGATTTATTCCACGCACCTGGGGTCTCCATAGACCATGTTATGATGAGGGCATTTCCTTTTACCCTCAAGGGAAGAGCTAGAGATTGGTTGAAGAAACTACCATCTGGATCTATCACAACGTGGAGTGCATTTATAAAGGCCTTTCTTAAAGAATACCGAACCCTTGCAAAAATCCTCCAGCAAGTTGATGAAATTAGGAGGTTTAGCCAATTTAGTGATGAACCGCTGTTTACAACCTGGGAAAGATTCAACGAAGCCATCCTCAAGTGCCTCGAGCATAAACTCAACAAGCACGAGCAACTGCAAATATTTTACAACGGGTTGAACATCAAAACTCGTCAATTATTAGACTCAAAAGAACTTATCCCCTTAATGACTGCTGATAAAGGATGGACAAGAGTTTAAGAAGTAGCTCTCCACTCTTCGTCTTGGAATGAAGATTGGAATGAAGACCCAATCGAGCTACAAATGGTAATCAAGAATTTGGAGGAATTTGAAGTAGATATGTAATCCCTTACTGAAGAAGTAAAAATGGTTAAACACAAGTTCAATAAACCTATTGATGGGAGAGTAACGGATCTCGAAAAGGTTGTGAAAGAGCTTGTTAAGGAATCCAGCAGAAAGCAAGAAGAGAGCGAAAAAATAGTATGGAATATCAAGCGAGATTACGACCATGTGCTAAGAACTCAAGCAGCTGCTATAAGAAGACTAGAAAATCAAGTTGGAAAGCTCACAGAATCTGTCAGAATGAGAGATGAAGGGGAACTACCTAGCACAACTGAACAAAATCCTTGAGATCTAGCGCATGCTATTACAACCAGAAGTGGATTAAACTATAAGGAACCAGCCTACCCTTCAAGCTCGAATGATCTGAATGAAGATATCCCTCAAAGCAACAACAAGGAAACCGAAGGCGTTCAATCAACTGTTGAAAAAGTTCATCCCTACGTTCCTCCAATACCATTTCCGGGAAGAATTAAGAAGGAAAAAGAACGAGTGTTATTTCAGAAATTCATGAAAAAATTACAACAACTCAGCATTAATATTCCTCTCGTTGAAGCCCTTGAGCAAATGCCCAAATATGCAAAATTCATGAAGGATCTCCTAACCCATAGAAGACTTTCTGATCGGACGCAAATTACTTTAAATCAAAGGTGTTCTGCCGCCCTACTAAAAGACATGCCTCTCAAGGAAGAAGATCCAGGAAGCTTCACCTTACCTTGCACCATCGGGGGAATCATGTATGACAAGGACCTTGCCGACCTTGGGGCAAGCATAAGTCTTATGCCATTCTTACTCTATTCGCGCCTAGAATTGGGGGACCTGAAACCAACAAGAATGTGCATTGAGCTAGCTAATAAAACAACTCAATACCCTAAAGGAATCGCTGAAAATGTTCTTGTCAAGATCGATAAATTTGTCTTCCCAGTTGACTTTGTGGTCCTTGAAATGGAAGAGGATGATGTCCCAATTTTACTTGGGAGACCCTTTCTTGCCACCGCACATGCTATGATTGATGTTTTTAACAAGAAGATTTCGTTGGAAATTGGAAATAACAAGATTACCTTCGATCTTGAAAAATCAATGAGATATGCTTCTTTCACTGACGACAACCTTGATGATCTCGACCTAATCGAAGCTAACGCTCAGAAACATGCTCAGGAATGCTTTCTGCCCGACCCTTTGAAATCGTTGAAATTCGAAGATAATGATGGCATATCTAGCGATGAAGAAGGCGAAATAGAAGTACACGCTGTGGACAATCAAACGCTATGTTCAGCAAATACCCCGGAAGAAGCTAATACTACCCCCAAACTCAAGGAGCTCCCTCCTCATTTAGAATATGCATTCATAGATGAGGACCGTAATTTTCCTGTTGTAATTTCTTCTTTGTTATCTGACGAAGAAAAGAAGTCGATGTTACAGGTTTTAAGCAAGCACAAGGGGGCGATTGCGTGGAAAGTTTCTGGCATAAAAGGGATCAACCCTTCATACTGCTCTCACAAGATACTGATGGAAGATGATTTTAAACCAGTAGTACAACCACAGAGAAGATTGAACCCAAAAGTCCAAGACGTAGTTAAAGATGAAATCATTAAACTCTTGGATGCAGGTCTAATTTACGCTATTTCCGACAGTCCTTGGGTTAGTCCTATTCATGTTGTGCCAAAGAAAGGAGGAATGACAGTAGTCACTAATGAAGATAACGAGCTAATACCCACTAGGACAATCACTGGCTGGAGGGTGTGCATCGATTACATAAAATTAAATGACGCAACACGGAAGGATCACTTCCCCCTTCCATTTATCGATAAGATGTTAGAAAGGCTCTCTGAACATGAGTATTATTGTTTTCTTGATGGATTTTCGGGATATTTTCAAATTCCGATCGCCCCTGAGGATCAAGAAAAGACTACTTTCACCTGCCCTTACGGGACAATCGCCTACCGAAGAATGCCTTTCGGACTATGCAACGCCCCCGCCACATTCCAACGGTGCATGACAACATTATTCTCGGATATGTGTCAAGATTTTATGGAAGTCTTCATGGACGACTTCTCGGTTTTCGGTAACTCTTTTTCATCTTGTCTTAATAATTTATCTAAAATGCTTGTCAGATGTGAAGAAACCAACCTTGTCCTTAACTGGGAGAAATATCATTTTATGGTAAAAGAAGGGATTGTTTTGGGGCATAAGATTTCACAAACAGGGATCGAAGTTGATAAAGCTAAGGTTGACGTTATTTCTCGACTTCCTTATCCGACCAATTTGAAAGGAATTAGGAGTTTTCTTGGGCACGCTGGATTTTATAGAAGATTTATAAAATATTTTTCCAAAACTGCTAAACCTATGACCCAACTCCTCATGAAAGATGCAAAATTTGATTTTAATGACGATTGCAAAAAAGATTTTGATATTTTAAAAGAAAAATTGACTACTGCCCCTGTTATTATTGCTTCTGATTGGGGCAACGATTTTGAACTTATTTGCGATGCTAGTGATTATGCTGTGGGAGCTGTTTTAGGACAGAGGGTGGATAAAAAATTTAAACCCATTTATTATGCTAGTAAAACCTTAAATAAGGCACAAGAGCATTACACAACCACCGAAAAGGAACTCCTGGCTGTGGTTTATGCCTTTGATAAATTCAGATCTTATTTAGTAATGTCAAAAGCTGTTGTCTACACTAACCATTCTACTTTGAAGTACTTATTCAATAAACAGGATGCCAAACCAAGATTGATAAGGTGGGTCTTTGCTACAAGAATTTAAAATTGAAATCAAGGATAAGAAAGGGCGAAAACTTAGCAATGATCACCTCTCTCGATTAGAAAACCCTGAGCTTGAAGAACTTGACAAAGAAACTATTCGTGATCCCTTCCCTGATGAGCATCTCATGGCAGTAAGAATTAAAGATTCCACTCCCGAACCATGGTACGCAGATTTCGCTAATTACCTCGCGGCCAGAGTATTACCTAGCAACAAAACTTATGATCAAAATAAAAAGTTCTTCTCAGATCTTAAATATTACTTCTGGGATGATCCTTTCCTTTTTAAATCATGCCCCGATGGTATTATTCGGAGATGTGTTTTCGGAAATGAGCAGAAACAGATTCTGGAACGTTGTCACAACGGAACTGTGGGATGACATTACGGGGCCGATAACACTGCTCCAAAGGTTTATGAGGCCGGATTTTTTTGGCCTAGAATTTTCAAGGATGCCGCAAAATATGTAAGGGACTGTGACGCTTGTCAAAGGGCATGAAACATCTCTTCTCGTAATCAGATGCCGCTCAACAACATTATGGTATGTGAGGTTTTTGATATTTGGGGGATCGATTTTATGGGACCCTTCACCCCATCAAAGAATAAAAGTTATATCCTTGTAGCTGTCGATTACTTTTCAAAGTGGGTCGAAGCTGAAGCTCTGCAAACATGTGACGCTAGAAGTGTCATTCGCTTTTTGAAAAAATTATTCTCCAGGTTTGGGATCCCTAAGACCATCATAAGTGATCGAGGGACGACTTTGTAATGCTATTATGGAGAAAGTTCTCAATGATATGGGTACTCCACCGGATGTCTACACCTTATCACCCACAAACTAATGGGCTAACCGAAAACACCAATAGGGCACTCAGCGAATTTTAGAAAAATCCGTCGAATGTAAAAGATTGGTCTGACAAACTCGACGAGGCTTTATGGGCATTCAGAACAGCCTTCAAAACTCCTATTGGAAGCACCCCTTTTAAGATCGTTTACGGAAAATCGTGTCATCTTCCCGTAGAATTGGAACATAAAGCATATTGGGGTCTCAAGAATGCTAATTTAGAGGCAGATGTGATCCAGGAACACCGATTTTCCCAAATAAATCGTTTAGCTGAATTACGAGACGAAGCATATGATCATGCCAAGGCATACAAAGACAGGACCAAAAGATGGCACGATAAGCGAATTAAAGATAAAAAATTTGAAGTAGGACAAGAGGTGCTCGCTTTTAACTCAAGACTCAAATTATTCCCTGGAAAAATGAGATCTCGTTGGGTTGGCCCCTACACAGTAAGTAAGGTATTCCCCTATGGGACTATTGAGGTTCATAATAAGGAAGGGGTATTTTTCAAGGTAAATGGACACCGTGCAAAAATTTATTATGGGCAGGATGTTAGCAAGCTTTCGGGAGATGAGTTCTTCGCCCCAGCCTAAAGCCCCGAGGCTCTGAGTCTAACTTAAAGACTCGTAAATAAAGAAAAGTGCTCTTTCGGGAGACAACCCGAATTATCCTTTTCTTTTGTTTTATTTCCATTTCTGTAGGGTTTTGTGTTTTTTTTACCATTTTTGCAGGAAACGAGGAGTGATTCTTTGCTGCAAGATCTTGATCGACCATAGTTACGGCAGAACTCATCTCGATGGTTACGCCGTAACCAACCCCTGCAAAGATAATTTCAGATGCATTACCAATTACTGGCGTAATTCCATCTCATTGGTTACGCCAGAGCCACACGCTTTAAAGATATGACGAGGTTTTGCGTTCTGGCGTAACTCCTCAAAGAGTTCGACGTAACTATCCTCTACTTTACTTCTTTCATTTTAAACACAATAACCTTGTATTAGTATTTTAAATGAACTTTGTGGGTGTGTTCCCTCAAACCCTCACGAGACTTCACTCGTCCACTTGGGACACCAAGTGGTTTAAAAACTTGTTGCATATGCTAAATGCAACCGTGATTCCTACTGAAGTGAGGTAGGTTTGTTTTCATTTTTCATTTTTCTTTTTAGAATTATGCTTGTCGGTAGTGTGATTTCGTGGATTGAAGTTTGCTCATGGATGTTTATCTGGCACGTCTCTTTTCGTGGGTCTTCTTTCTTTTGGAGCAAATTTCAGGGAAGTTCTCGCTATAATTCTACTTTTCTCTTCACCTTTATTTAACGCTTAGTACAAAAGGGACTTTGTACAATTCAAGTGGGGGACGGGAGTAGAATTATCTCTTGAACTTTATTTTGCCCTCGTTTTTCTAGTTTATTTTAAAAAATTATGCCATTTTTAAAATTTTGACATGTTTTTCTTAACCTAACTAGATTAGACCTTAGCCGAGCACATACAACCCTTGATATTATATGGTGAGATTAGCCTTATCTGTTTCCAAAATTTTACCCCAAATCCACCAAATTATGAGTGTGCCGGTAGCTTGTAAACTTTAGAACTTGGCCTTTGCATCATTTCGAGATCATAGACGAGGTATGTTGAGTTAGATCGATGTATTTGGACTTTTCAGTTTAAGAAGGCAATATTATAGGATTATCACCCAAATAGCCTACCATTGTGTGTCTATCGATTAGTCACCTCGACTTCTCGACCCCATGTGAAACTTTTTGTTGCACTCACCTTTAGTGTTCCTTTCAAATATATTGTTTCGATACCCTATACACCTAGTATATTTGTGATTAATAAACCTAAAACAATGGTCTTAACCAATGAAGTCACCCATCAAGGTTCGAGCCATTCCTTTCATTTTGTTAACCCAATATATTGTTTCGATACACCTATACACCTTAGCCTACCTTGAGTATGAGATCATTTTTAAACGCATAGTCTTTATTTGTGATTGAAGTCATCATTTGCCTAAGTTCAAGGTTCAGTGGAAAGGTTCACGCTTCTTATTCTTAAAGATCATTGCCCCAAATTCCCATTGGGGGGGGATAATGTTAGTTGGAAGTCGCGCTTTCGTCGACGACATATTCTTAAAGATCATTGAAGACCCCAAATTCCCATTGTTCATCTCAAGTGGGGATATTATGTCTAGTTTTTAATTTATGTTGAAAAAAAATGTTATGTTATTCATTATTGTAAAGTGCGATGTTATAAGCACTATGTTATGAGCTTTGTATAGATTTAATATCGAGGAGGCCACCTCGGTCACATTCAAGATTGGAGTTGGTAATTATGCCAACATTTGGAGAAAAGGTAGTGTGCCCATCACGACGTTATGAGCTTTGTATAGATTTAGTATCGAGGAGGCCTCTAATGACGCATCTACCTAGTACATCATGATCCGGTTTCTTGACTTGAAGCTTGAACTTTGGGCGGACGGTAAGTGGTGATGACTTGGTCATAGATTTAGACTACCTGCTTGATTTTTATTTTACACCATTTATATATCCCATGTCTTGTTAGGAATTGGAAAATCCATAGTGAAGAGTCGGTCACCCCAACTCTAGTCTAGCATATGTTAGCTCATAGACATTACGTTATTTACTAGTTAGTTAGTTAGTTAGTTATTTTGTTTAGAGCAACACCGTGGAGGACGGACGGGTCTTTACCCACTGTATGCCTGATCCACAATCCGAATGAGGACGTTTAGTATGTAACTATAAATACCCTCTACCTCCCAAGGTAGAGGGTTGGACCTTTCACTCAATCTAACCTTTCTTTCTTTGTTTACTTTCTCTCTCTAGAAAGGCTCCCACATTCTACTTTCTCTCTCTAAACTCTTAAACCATACGCCTAATATTATTATGTTATGATGTGTTTGTGAAATCCAATATGTTACAATTGGTATCAAGAGCCATGGTTTGATCATCTCTCACATATCCTTGGATTTCTAGTGGTT
The DNA here is from genome assembly GCA_022545495.1 of Chrysanthemum lavandulifolium. Lineage (NCBI taxonomy): Eukaryota > Viridiplantae > Streptophyta > Magnoliopsida > Asterales > Asteraceae > Chrysanthemum > Chrysanthemum lavandulifolium. The sequence goes on from CM040238.1 coordinate 78,258,711, forward strand.
TTAGATGGTTTTGAGTTTGAAAAATTTTAGTGGTTTTGCATCATTTGGATCATTTCTAGTGTTAAAGTTTGAATTTTGGGTGTACTTTTGTGTTAAGAATCATTGTAAGTGCTTGGGTTTTGATTTGGTAAGCTTGAATCACGTGGTTGAGCTTGTTTTGGATTGAAAAGTGTGTTTTGAAGTTTTCTTGCTAGCGACTTAGCTCTCGTAGTGTTTTTCATCGTAGCGACTTGCTTGATAAAGTTAGCGAGTTACGTTGTTAGTTGTTAGCGACTTGAGTCTAGCGACTTGTCTATTCAGACAAGCCGACAAATAGTACAAGTTAGTGGATTCTCCACTACGGCTAGCGACTTGGTGAGGTTAGCGACTTGCTTCAGAAATTGTTAGCGAGTTGTAGTGTAAATTGTTAGCGACTTGATACTAGCGACTTGGATCTTAGCGAGTTGTTCTTTAGCAACTTGACTGTGTCTTAGCGAGTTGGCATTATAGCGACTTGTGTCTAGCGACTTGTCAGCTTAGCGACTTGTTGCTTTAGCGACTTGTGTTTAGCGACTTGGTTCATAGCGACTTGTGTTTAGCGACTTGGTGACTTAGCGACTTGTCTTCATAGCATTTTGTTGACTTTTCCTGATAAAACTTCAAACGGCCATAACTTTTGAACCGTAACTCCGTTTTAAGCATTCTACCAATCAAAATGACCGTGAGAACGAGGAGAATGGTACACCGAATCAACTAAAGTTCATTCAGGTCAATCTTCGAGGCCTAAATCTGCTCCGAACAGAAGTAATTGAGGTTTTTATGTTTTTAGACCTAAATTTCTCAGTAAAAACGGGCATAAACCAATCCAAATCTCAACCAAACAACATCTCTGATAATCCTACAAACAATCATATGTCCTAACACACAATTGTCTATCATTGTGTCGATCCATCAGTCATCTTAACACATTCCATTGGTCATTACTTAACGGTTTGGTCTTGATTTTAGTAAAATTCATGAAAGATTCTATTTCTCGGTTTAAATCATAGACTTGTAAAATCCGTGCATTCTACCACATCATGTCTTACTCTCTTGACCCGGTGATTTCGGAAGTGCTTAAATTGTATGATGTTGTGGACAATAATGATAATGAATGCTACACTAAGCGATTAAAGATGTTTGAATTAAACAATGAGGATGTGAGATCTTCATGTTACGAGTACAATGAGAATAAATTGCACCGCTAATGCTACGAGAATGCCATGCAAATGGAATGCGACATTGAGCCCTATCGACTACTTCATTTGCACCTCATCTAGTCATTATCCACAACCTGGGATCGAACATGTAGTGCTCTCTTCGCCGGGACTTACCTACATTGACGAGAAGCTTGTTGTTGAACTTAGAACATTTAAAGTCGCAACTTACCAATGAAGAGGTTCAAAAGGATGGTTCCAGTGACTCTTCAAGTAATCTACAAACAATTTCACCATTCATCGGTGGGAATATTGATTCACGATCAACACTTGACCGGAATTTCCTTTAAAAACATACTAGAATGGAAATTCGAGAATTCATTGAGACATTTATCCAACTCATGGATAATGTGGAAAAGTACATTGAGGAAACCGCACAAAAGGATGAAAACATGAATGAGTGTCGGTGTAGTTGAGAGATTGTTGTGATAAGTTGGGTAATGTATCCGTTGAAGAATCGGGTGTTCTTTGAATGCGAATGTCGAGACAACAAATAATGATGAGTCGGGTAAAGCACCGGATGTTGGATCATTGACATTGAATCTGAGGCTCGAGATAAATAAGCTTGACACATCCGGCGGTCCGGTGACTCTTGTTACACATGATGTGGATGCGATATCGGACCGAAATTGAGCGGTGTCATGTAATGAGGTACCCTTCTTGTTCAACATAGTGCATCTGCTAAAGTACTTAAACAAAGCGATCATTATCTTTGAACATGACTTTGATAAATGTTCAATGAATCGAGGTGAGTCATATATTAAGTGTTTCAAAATAAATGATATGGTTGATAAAAAGGTTTTAGATGAACTTTCAAACAAATTCTCAAAACTTGAAAGACATTGCATTTCACTTGAAATTGCGATCTGAGTAAAGAAGAAAGTTTTCAACTTAACAAACCATGTAAAAATCCGAACTTCACGAATTCCGTGAACTTTTGAAATTAACACTTTGAAAGCTCGACTTCAAGACAAAGAGTCAACTATCAACAATTTGAAGAAACATATTTCTAATATGCATGTGAAAAGTACGTTGGTTACAAGTAATTTTGATGGTAATACTATTGATGATATTCAAATGAGAAATGATGAATTAGCGGTTTGTGTGGCCAAATTACTAAAGAAAAATGAGTCTTTGAGAAAGCATCACATAGAACTAAGTGACTCTGTCAAAGAAGCTAGAACTAAGTCAATGGTACAAACAAAATCTTTGATAGAAAAAATTGATGAACTCAAAGCTCAACTTCATGAAAAGAGTTTCGCTATTGTTGCCTTAAAAAATGAGCTTAGGAAAACTGTAAGGAAAAGTGTGAACACTAAGTTTACAAAACCATCAACCTTGGGGAAACCAGTTTCTCATCCCATTAGAAACCGGTCCATTGTTAGGCGACCTCTGCGTTTATATCCGAAAGACCAAAATTTTCAAAACACGGTTTGCCTCCCAAGTTGATGAGAAACAAGTTTTGTCAAAACCAATCACTTCACCAGAGTTACCTAAGAATAAGGCTTCTAGCTCCGTTAACTCTCAACACGTAGCCACTTCTACTCCCAGCACCTCTAGGATTAGTTCGAAAACAGTGTCAAAACCAAGCATTAAAACCCATAATTCATATGATATGAATGACTTGTGGAAGAACTATTATCTAGAAAAAGCTAGGAAAAAGGCACAGATTCAAAAAGACGGAAGTTTAGGTGCATGACCTAGGGTGAGGAATTCTATGAGATTTCAAGGCACTGCTAGTAGTTGTAAACCACTACCTAGGAACACTCAAAAGACTAGGGATTGACGTGCATCTAAGAGTAGTTATGTGCATAAGAATGCTAAGCATGTAGAAAATAAAACTAGAAATTCCGAGTCTTTTCCACATAAGAAACATTTTCCTAATTCACATGCCAAGGTACAATCCACTAAGACTACCTACATGGCTAAGGTTCAACATGTTATGATGCAAAACAAACCTAAAACTTCGTTTAGATGGATCCAAACTGCTAAATCTTTGGAGTCTAGGAATAACGATAAGTCTTCCAATTTGCATAAGAATATCAACAATCGTAGACCTTGCCATAAGTGGATGCCGTCCGGTAGAATGTTTAAGGATCTTTGGACTTAGGTGGATACCTACCGGAAAGTCATTTACCGATGACAAAATCAAGGTTGCTGTGAAACCCCAAAGGGTTTGGATACTAATGTCACTAACCAAAATATATGCAATCAAGTTTGTAATATTAGTGCGGTAGTCCTTACTCATTGCGATACTTCAATCCTTCACTACATGGGTGGCTTAAAGTATGGATTACAAATGGGGTGATATCTCATAACTCACAGGTTCAAGTAACTCAATCTTGATATTCTTTCGGCTATGGCGTCTGTTCATATCAGTTCAGGCCTCGTACTTCACCATTATGGCGTCTGCAGATAACACTTCTGGCCCCGTTCTTGAAAGAAAAGAAAAGGTGTACGCTTCAGTGCGCTTTATCTTCAAAAGAAAAGAAATCTTCATGTGCATGACCATTCTCATCGACATTCTTCATCAACATGCTTCATGTTTTTCCACGCTCTTTCATCCCTCAAGTGGATCTACATTCATTGGGGTATATTCTTATTCCCTTGTTCAAATCAAAAATGGCAACTTCGGATGCAATTTTTAGGGGGAGAAGAGTGCATATACTACATGTTGATGGATGCTTGAATTATAGTCATATGACTCTCCTTCAACGCCTAATGCTTCACTTCTAAGGATAACTGGGATTCATTGTTTCAAGATATGTTTGATGAGTATTTCCAACCGCTAGCGAATGTTGATCATCTAAGAAGTACAACTCAGACTACTCAAGAAGCCCAATCTCTAATTACTCCTCAAGGCGTTGATAATGTCTATCATAATATTGCAGTTGCACTCATGAATAATGATCCGCTCTTTGGTATTCCTTTGCCAAATCTTCACAGATTATTATTTCTCTCAACATGCACGCTATAAATCAACCACATGAACTTCAAGAAAAATGACTACCTCATCCGCTCAAAGTTATTGGTGAATCTTCCAGATCAGTCTCTAAATGTATACTTTTAGGAAGAATGCATTGATGTTGAGGAATCATTTGTTTCGGTTCATTCAGTGGGTCAATGTACATCCGGTTGTATATTTATACACGTGTTGGACATTTGACACAAGTTGATTACCGGAGTTAATCATTTATCAGCGATCGGTGCAAACCGTCAAGTTTTCTCACGCGTTAGCCACTTGTGAATGACCACCGTAAGGAACTTAAAACATTCACACACCAATTGCAATTTAGATCGGGAGAATACAGATGGATTCACGGGTCGTTAAGTCCTACGGAGGATGACCGGTGTTTAACACAATCAGATTGTCGAATAACCACTAAGGATAGTGATCGATGGGTTTTGAGATATTTATACCTAAAGAAAAGATTAATAAATTACAGCGACTTAAATGCAAATTAAAGGAAATTAAAAAGTTAAAATCTATTAAATAAATGCTATCACTATTTTTAAACTGATGTTTTTGTTTTTTATGTTTTTATAAAACTTAATTTAAAACTACGTGACGTACAAATAAAAACGTGAAACTTACACAATATTAATCCTAAAAATATGAAAATGATATTTTTACAAACCTAATGATATAAGAAAATTTTAAGAAAAAGAAAACTATTTTTAACTAATTAATAATAACCTAAATTACAAGAAAATAGGAAATAAAGCTAGAAAAATAAAATTATAACTTGGAAAAATCTAAAATAACAAAAAAGAATTTTCAAAACTATTTTTATATTTTTCTGATTATTTTTCTATTTTTTATGAATTTTAAACTATTTAAAACTAATTAAATTACTAAAAATAACAAAATAGACTATGAAAAATCTGGAAAATTATTTTTTTTACTTTTTATATTTATCTAAACCTAAGAAAATTGAAAAATTATTTTTTTGAACCTTTTCTGAATTTTTTTGTATTAAAAGCTATTTAAAAATGCTTAAAAACTAATTTAAATTAAGAAAAATAGCAAATCAACTTAGAAAAATCTGAAAATTTCAGGAAAACTCTAAAATGATGTACTGAATCTAGGAAAATTGGAAAAACAAGTGCTTATTTGCAAGAAATTGAAGCGCTAAAGCAAGTGCTTATAAATAAGCACTTTAATAAGCTAAATGAACAAGACAAGCTACCCATCGATTCTGAAGTTCAAATATGCTATAAGAACTGAAATTCAACTAATATCAACTAGTTATATCCTCTCGAATTACGGGTTTGATCGGTTGATAACTTGAACTAATAAGCTAAATCGGGTTACAGTACCAACTTTGAGCTTGTGCACAAGACTAAGAATAAGCTAAAAGGAAAAAGAAATGGAATATAATCTAGACACGGGTGAGAGTATCTAAACCAAAAAGTAGACCATGACTAGCTCTAATAAGCCTGTGCAACCTTGCACAAGACACGAGAAAACTCGGTGAATCTTTGAGACCGTGAAGCGGGGCATTTATGTCCTAAAGAGGAGCGGTTTTGAAGCCTTTAAATAAATTGCAAAATTTCACAAAATGCTAATAAGTAAGCAGACCGTGAAGTTTTAGAATGCCAAGTTTCACTTGATAAGTCCAAAAATGAGCTCATGAAAATTCCTTGTAGTTGGCTCAAAAGTTTTAGCAACTTTTGACTTTTGAAGAAACATGGACGATTGACTATTATGAACTTGGGATTCAATTTTATTCTTGATAATGATGTAATAAGGTTTAATGAACATAATGCAAGCTATGTTTAACACTTTTAAACACTAATCCGAGATTTCAAATCCAAAATTACAACGGTGAGCGGTTTTGATGATTAAGATAGGATTTGACTTTTGAACTAGCGTGCACCAACTATTGATGAAATGTGTTCAAATGAGCTTAAAAACATGAACTAACAATAAGTATCCATCGAGCAAGCCTTAAGGGCGTGATGATGATTAATCGAAACACTCCTTTATTACACCGATTGCACATGAAACTAATCCATACACTTAACCAACATATATTATGATCAAACCTACTTAACCACCCTAAATACATCTATTAGAACAAGATTTGAGCAGTTATACTACGAAGCAGTTTATGCAACAAGACCTTGAAATAACTTAAAAAGTCCAAAGCCACTATGGCTTGCAACCTGTGAAACCAAGGACACTATCCTATATAAACCAACAAATGGCTTCCAAATCAACCCAACTCCATGTCTGAATCAACCCAAATCCTTCCTGCATCACTTTTGGTTCTTGCTTTGACTTTTGTTGACCAATATTCAAAAGAGCTTGAAACTTGATTATAAACTTACAAAAAGCTATTATAAGCTTATATAAGCTTATATGAGATTAAACTTGAACTGCTAAAAGCTTTATCAAAAGGGTTTGAAAATAAAAATCTCAACAGTTAACATAAATGATGGAAATTGAACATTAACTGAAATTATCACTTAAACAGAGTTGCAAAGTACTTAAATACTTTTGTTTGAGACAAATGAAATGGAAATTACAACTATAAACTATTTAGGACATGATCATAAGAAAAACGACATACATTTTTAAAAATAAACTAACTGCCCTTTGTCTCTGTGTCTTCCTCCTCTTTTATGCTTCAAAATTGTTCCACGTGGCCTTCTGATTGATTCCCACCTCTGAAATTGACCAATGGGTGAGTATTGAGTGTATTGGCCGTTTTAATCATTTTGGCGGGAAATGGTGGGTTTGACTTGTAGGCCTGTGTTTGATGCTAGGGGGGTGGCATTTATTGTGGGGGGCTAGTGATGATGGGGGTGGTGGAAAAGGTGAGGAGATAAGGGAGGCGAGGTGATGGTGTTGCAGGCAAGGGTATGGGAGAAGAAGCAGGAGGTGGAGGGAAATGGTGAAGGGGTACTGTTTGTTTGACTTGGGTTTGACCTGGGGGTCCAAAACAGGTAAATAACAGGGGGTTCAAAAGGGTAATATGGCAGGGTTAAATGAGTTTTGACAAGGCTTAGGCTAATTGACAAGGACTAATCTTGCACTTCCTGAATTATGAGGGACCAAACTGCCAATTTCACAAAGTTAACATAAGGACTGAATTTAACAATCTTTAATAATACAAGGACTATTTTTGATATTTTCAAATTCTCCAAGGACTATTTTTGCCAAATTCAAAGTTCGGGGACCTAAGTTGTAAATTTGCAATTTTAAATCTCAAGGCCAATTTTACAACTTAGGAATCCTAGGGACTCAAATGATATTTTTCTTTATTTAGATTTACCAGGGACTGTTTTTGACAACTTTTGAAACTTGGGGACTAAACTCGCCAATTATGCAAACTTGATACGTTTTCACCAGATTTTGATATTTTGCATTTAAAACACATAAAACACTTATTTGTGATATTTTTATCATTCGATGCATTTCGAGTGTTTTTCGGATGTTTTGCGATCTAATTGTACAAAATAATTTACACAAAATCACTGATTGAGTATTTCACACAGGCGTGTTCTTATTTGATAACTTGCTCGGGCTTAAGAATTTGAGTTAAAGACTTGGTTTATCTAGCTACCGATGAGTCGGGGTGGATGGTTAAAGGCCAAGCGATGTGGATAATCTCAAGAGGTGTTAATGTCTCGTACTTTGTTTGAGTATTGAGTACTTAGAGATTTGCTTGGAGCATAAATTCTCGACACCGTTCTTCCATCTTTAAGTGCAAGCTTAAGATACAAATGTCGGAATTCGACTTGAGTTTCAAGTTTTGTATATCGGGTTTTCTTCTTCAATGGTCACTTGGTGTGTACATATGGGTTGGTAAAGATAGTCGGGGAGAGTTTCAGATGTGATTGATTCTCACGAGTTCATTTAAGCTAATTTGTGTTCTTCTCTATTTCAATAATATTTGGTATGTATAAAGTGTTCTTGGTTTGAGGCATCAAAACCCGCAAGAAGAAGGAGACATACATCTAAATACACAACGAGTACACGTGATGAACCCAATACTTCTTCTATTGAGTAATCCAGGAAAGACAAAGGTCATAACCGTAGAGATACTAAGTGTTTACTCATAGCCTTTGGTATATTATTCCAACTATTTGGGGAAGGATATATTATTCCAACTATTTGGGGGAAGGATGTATTATTCCAACCATTTGGGGAATTGGTCTCTGGATACTTTTGGTATGTGCTATCTTAGCCTTGATGGGAAGAAATATGAGAAGAATATTTGGGCGTGAGATGAAATTGTTATCGACATCTTCGATATGATTAATGGTAAAGTGCTTCCGGTTAGTGCTTCATGTACATTAATGTAATGATGATTCCGATGAAATCGCAACCATCGAGGAGATATATGTACATCCGGGTCGCACAACATATTCACATGATCGAGCTTAATCGGTTATTCGGAGTTGACATCCATGAGAGAAGATCGATGATTCAACCAGTTATTGTGAGGTCGTTGTCTCTTCTCTTGTTGGGTACATGTATGCGTTATGGGCTGATTGGTTATATGTTAAATAACCGGAGTGCATTTGATGAAATGAAGGTGTTGATATATTGTTCTCCACGAATTGACAAGCTGCTCGAACTCGAAGAGTTATGTACATCGGGGATGCACAACAAGTTCATGTGATCGGGCTTAATCATTTATTTCGGGTTTGATAACCACGAAATGATCCGTGTTAACTGTTACTTGATGTTATCGTCTTCTTGAGTTCTTGAAGCTTATACAATTAGACTGCTTGCTTCACTTCTTCTTCTTGGGAAATGGTCTTTTCGTGATTGTCGATTTAGGGAAGCTACCAAAGATTCACTCTTTGAAGGCTCAAGTTACGTCGACGATTCAAGAGCCTCAAAGCTTTGGTGGTGAAAGTTTAAGAGATGATGACTTATCTTCTTCAAAGTCTTGAACGATTTCCTTATCTCGGTACTCGTATCATCATCTTCTTAAACTATGTCTCTATCTTTGTATATAATTTTCAAAAAGCAAAATACAAGAATATAAAATTAACAAAAACAAAATAGAAAATATAAAATCAACAAAAGCCCATAAAAATCGAGAAAATTGAAAAATACCAAAAATATGTTTTCTCAAGACATGTCTTCCGTATCGATAACATCTGGTCTTAGAAATGTCATTCAATAATGGCACGGGACTTTAGATGAAGTTCGAGCAAGAGGTGTAAATATTTTTTCAAACATGTCTCAAAAAAAATGGCTTGCGGTTACCTCGATCAGTAACCCGTGCTTAAAACAATGGCTTGCTATTATTTCCGGAGCAACCCGCTCTTCAAGGAAGGAAAGTCTTTGCACTAAAACAATTTTCTTAAATCTCGCGTAACTTATCCTAAAACAAAACAAGGAAAGCACGTCGTCAAAAAAGCTGTTCCTACACAAATGTTTTTCGTCTAAAATTCTTGAGAAAAATATTTGTTTTTTAAGAAAATGGTGGTAAATGAGTTGCTTTAAAACAATCGATTCGAGTTTTATAAAATTTGCAAACTCGATCAATGACTTCAGCTTTTAAAATTTTGAGAAAAATTTGTCAAATTTATATCATCTATCGAGGCTTATCTAATTATCCTAAATGCTTAAAAATGATGTTAACCTACGTTGAAGGACTAGGTGCCTAGGATAAGATTGTTAGGATTAGATGATTATAGTTTGATGAACACATATATCCCAAGTCTTATATGATCTGATTGATATGTTGAATTGACTTTAATTAGTCGATTGCTGTTTGGGTGATGTCGACCACCATATATCTGTATGTGTGTTCACTAACGTATGCATGTATATTGGTATATAAGAATGTTGTGACAACTCGTAATTTCAGGTCATTTCTCAAGTTCACTATTTCATCATTTATCGTAAACTAGGTTTACGTGTTCCAAATTCGCGTAACCTTAATGGTTTAGCGGCGAATTCACGATCATATCATCACGAACATTTCATATGGACTAAGTTTAGTCTACATTTCATTAACATCATTTGCATCCTGTTAGTTCATTCATGACATTGCATTTCACATTAAAACGCGTAAATTTCATATTAAATAAACGTTATCGCGAGTTATTATTTTGAACATTTAATCCGATACTTTCAAAAATGATCCCGATATATTTTTATACTTACATTTAGTTTATAAAACTATATTTTGAGTTTACCTAGTGTTTTAAATTTATGTTGTATATAAATCGTTAAATTTATATTATTACGACGCTTTTCTTAAAAACTACGATAATTATTATATCACTCAAATTTTACAAGAAATGTATTTTACAATTTTATAACTACAATATAATTTACTTTAATCCTTTAAAACTATTTTAGTCCATACTACTCAAATTTCACAACTATGTACAAGTTACAACAATTTTACTTAACTATACATTTTACTTATACTTTTTAACAAATTTTACACATTATAAAAGAAAAGGAAAAAAATATATTTTGACAAATGCTTCCCCCCTTGGCCGACCAAGGGGGGAATAACGATTAAATGTTTGGTAATATTTTCTTCTTGATAGTATAGATATGTACTCAAACACAAACTACCTCATTCATTCACCAAATAATTCAACAAGTTAATAAAAGTTCTCTCTTCCTCTTGTTCTTCCTTCCATAACCGGCCACATACAAGGAGTAAGAAGGGATCCACAAAAATTTTACAAGCTCAAGTTATAACAATCTAGATTACACTCTTATTAAGGTTTTGAAATAAAAACCTAGGGTGTTTAGGTTAATCCTTGTTCTAATCACCTCATCATAGTAGCTTGTAAGCATATTACTATCATTTTACATCTTTCATTTTCATTTCATATTTATTTCTTCATATTTTGTGCAAGCATGCAAGACTTATTGTTGTTTATACCATTTTTACATTGATTTTTAGAGATTATTACATATAAGTCATCCTATAATTTATCCCTTGTTATTTATTGGTCTTGATGATGTTTAGGAACCCATGACACCCTAAGAAGGTGTATGGTAGGATTAGAATAGCTTTGGAGTTGATTTGAAGGGATTGGAATAGGTTTAGTACGAGAAAAACTATTTTCGACAAGTTATAAAAGTGGTCTGACCTTGTTTTGTTTTTCTGGAAAATCCGACAGTAGACATGAGTTTTGGCCTAGATAATTAGAAAATATACTTTAAAAGCGAATCCGTGGCGCTTGAGCGGATTAAAGCGGAGTTATAACGAAGAAGTTATGAATTTTTCAAGTTTGTGACGAAATATATATTTCTGAAAATTTCACAACCTATTATTGTTTTATTCGAGTCAAAACGAGTCCTAAGCTTTACAAATTATTTCGACTTATCAAAAATATATTAGTATACTTTGATATGAAGCTAAGGGCGTATAATACGTGAAAACGGCTTTATAACGACTAAAATATAAACGCTTCATAAACTTGCCGTAACTTTATTTTTTAGAAAACTATATTATTTTACGAGACAAGTGTTACGGTAAACAAAGCGACCATGTTGAAGGCTGTTTTTAACGTTAACGTGGAACTTTTTGTAACGAGATGTCTTCTAATAAAATCGAGATCACCAAGCATATTTTCAAAGCGACCAACCGTTTGTATAGCGGAGTTGTAATAAATTATTCTGATTGCTTAAACTTTGCGAAACTCACTTTTACACAACATTTGGATAAAATCACCATATTTAACCTCTATTATCTTTATGTTCGAGACCTCTATGACGAACACTCATGTACTAAAACTTTTAGATTTTGATACAAGCTTTCCAAAACCGTCGAGTTCGTTTCTAACGTTCGGCGTACACCATTCGACTAGCTTTTGAAGCCATTTTGTCACTTTCATGAAATTTCCAACGACATTATTTCTGACGAAAGTTAAAATTTCACAATAAATCATTAAGAAACTATTGTAGGATGACATTTTGGCGTAAATACTTGTAAAGTAATTTAAGAATGGTCGAGGCGTCAAAGAGTATTTTTCGACGATAAGTGTTATTTTCAAAACTCACAAATGGTATAAATAACATACGAAATGCATGCATAACATTACATCATAACTCATTACATATCATATCATTCGTAATAGGTCAAGGTTAAAGCATCGCTACATCTCGGTGTACTCGCTCTTGTCATCATACCAGTTTATCAAGTGAGTTTTCATAGCCCGTCGTACATGTTTATAATTATTTTCAAACCTACGGGGAGAATACATTGCACAACATTTTATTACGATACCAAGTATGTTAAATTCATTTACATTGCTTAAGTTACCACATGCCAATTGAAAGTCCCATTTCACGAACATGAGCAGTTAATCTTAGAAGCGGGGTGAGTGGATAGATCTATCGAGGTGGCGCCTCCATCCGGGTTGGTGAATCCCAACTAGTCATACGGATGCATTTCATTTAATAACATTATTGAGTTGTCGGCAAACACTCTGTTGGGGCATACATTATGAGCAGTCTAGTTTCGGTGTCATGGACTTATTGCAATTGTAACATTTTTATGTGACATGATTGTCATACGATCTATACTTGCGTAGTCGTATAAAACATTTACATAAACCTATGATTTCTCACCAACATTATTGTTGACCGTTTAGCAATGTATTTTCGGTAACTAAGGCATTATCATCATGGCATGGTTAAGGAACCACCTTTTAGTCATGGCGTCGACTTATATCATTATACATTATGGCGCTTTCTTTCAAAACATCGTTTGGACTTGTAATATATTTATATTTCATAAACTTTATAAACTTTTGGGACCTATGTTGTAACTACGAATGCTTTTATTAAATATCCAACGATGTGTTTTAAAAGCGACACTTTAGGTCGTTCAATATAACTTGTGATTGTGGTGCTATGATCTCATCCCGAATTCCATTCACATTGCAAAAGCAGTAAATTGGGGTGTGTGATTGACATCGAGCTTGATTATAGAGAACTAGGTTGCATCATTGACCCTAGACTATAACTACATTATCATAGCATCTCATCATTTCATCGAGTGCATATTCACTTTACATGCGGTTTCATACGCACATTTTGCGAGTTATTTACTTTCATTTCAAAAGCGGTTGTCACATAGATGCCTTCAAATACCCATCCCATTATACTGCATCACTTTGACATGGAGAATGCCTTGTCATTCCCTATCAAAATTTTAACATCGGTTGACTCAACACCGATAACATCAGATGATGACACTGAGACCTTTTAGGAGGACGAAGTTGCAACTACACCATCATGATCACTATTGATTCACTGTAGGATCAGGAAAATTTTATCATTTTGTTGGGACAGATTATACCATTTGGTAGAACTTATAGGCTTAGTCCTAATGAACCTATTGTCTTAACTCACCACAAGGATTTCCATTATCATTATTGTTATCATTTTATCATTATCATTTTGAGCACCATCCGTACCATCACATCTCATACACGGTACTCATACATCGACTTGCGACTTGGGAAGCATGCATGATTTAACACACCATTACCATCTACCCTAAGACTATAGACACTACACCATCTCATAGGTTTGAGGAATGTAAGAGTTCTAGGGCTATTGTTGCTAGACCGCCTACTGCTCCTACACTTGAAACACGATTAGACCGTCGACAGGAATAAATAATAAGTACCTTTCTAGCTAATGTAATCCTTATCACTTATTATCTCCACGATGATCACAACCTTTGTTCATTTTATTCCTTATTCCAATTGCACAATTTTCAATCATTTCGCGATGATACCTCACTATCTTACTAGGGGTTAGGCCAACTTTAATTCTTGACCAATTAGGAGACTATTACTACTCGATGAGGTTCTCCCATGTATCCCGCAAGCCATTCGACAAATTTTATTCCAAGTTATTACGCTACTATTATATGAAATTATTTAGCTTTGATTTTATTTGAACTATTTTATCATCATCTTAAAACGTTGTTTCATAAAGTTTTGAAGCAAGTTATTTTATTACCAACTTATCAATTGGTTTGGGTCATTTTATCAACGATTTAATATCCTCATGCGAAACGATTTTCATGTTACTCACGAAAAATCATTGAGCCATTATCTTCTAAAACAAAAGTTGAATACCATCTAAAACTTGGAGGAACATAATACCATTTCAACAAAAACAAGCATCGCATCATTTGTCCTTGATTATACATGGCACGATCACTATGTATAATTCGGGAAGAATTATGTCATGAAAGAAACAAGTATCATTTCAAAATTTCTAAGACAATCTTCATTCAAAAGCAAAACTTTGAAATCAAATAAATTGTTCATAAACATTTATTTTGATAACACTCTATAGATACCTCGTCATTAATTCACTCACTCGACCGATAAGTTGAAAATTTTTACTAGTGACCTTTCTAGGAAAGGACTTCCTATACCATCTACAGAAGGATTCCTCAATACAAGAAAACAATGAAAGCACTCTAGGACTACCGACAAGGACTAGAAGTATATAGTAAGGCGTTTCAAAACTCAACAAAATCTTAAGACATCACGAGACATTTCGAACCACTATTTTGGATTAGAATCCAAATTACGCCATTTCATAAGTACTAGCTAGACCGAGTTACAAGACTTAGTACTAATCGAATACACACTAAGCAACACTATAGGAATAAACCAATCCTCTAATTGAGACTACAGAACATTTCATTAAACAAGGCTTCAACAATATGTGAACTTCCTACAATGAGTTTCCAAAGGAAAAAATTTAGTTAAATTAAGGTTATCGATATAAACTTCCCTTAAGGCATTGTGTTCTCTAGAAATTCCAAGTAACCTCACTTCCATATCAAGAGATGCCACAGGTTTGAACATGTCGGACAATCAATGACTCCCATCTATAAGTGAAACTAGAATAAACATTCTTCGACATAGTATGGTGATATCTATTTTCTTACTAGCATGATAACGATATTAGTGATGAACTATTTTGGAAGCACACAATATCGGAACAAATCTTGAAAATCAACCACTACACCACCTCACTTAAATATTTAAGGTTTGTGACTTTACAACATGGAGCATGGAAACACTTGATAATCAAACAATAAACATTTTAGTCATAGAGACTAAGCACCTTAGGCAAGTAAGACTCGGTCATGACATTCGCTAGGACTAGAAGCGAGTAATCACAACTTACCTATAATCTATCCTTTTCAATAAGGTCCTTTCCGTGATTTAACATTTAGAAATCTAACACGAGACACGTGGTATCAATTCAGTTGTACCTATTATAAGCTATTCGATTCACCTTAGGCTAGCAGACGGTCATTTCGGGATTTCCATGGAACCTACTAGGACATGATTACCGCCTACTATCCTCAACTCAATGGTTAGGCGAGAGAGCAATTCCACATTAGATAATATGCTCAAGCGGTCGACTTTCTAGAAATGGTTAGGCAAATCTTTCTCCATCCACAAGTTTCTTTACAACAATAGTTAGCTCATGAACATATTGACTACACCATTTGAGGCACCTTGTAAGGTTGAGATATCAATCATCTATTCACGGGTTAAAAATTAGGAAAGTCCAATTCATTAGTCCATAACTCATTCATGAAACAAACAAAGAAGTCATACAAACCAAGAATCGGTTACAAGTAACAACATATAGCTAGATAAGCTACATCGTTATCGATGCAAATTTTGAAATATGTCCCATAAGCCGCAACCCATTAGAATCTCAAGTGGGCAACAAATTATGCTCAAAGACCGTCTTGGAAAGGCGTGGTACGATTTAGAAAAGCATTGGACGAACCGATCGACTCATATATCCTCACCTTTCACCGATGACATTTGTAGAACCCAACATGGATGAATTCGAGGTGAATTCCTTTTTGATGGGCGAATGTGACAACTCGTAATTCGGTCATTTCTCAAGTTCACTATTTCATCATTTATCGTAAACTAGGTTTCGTGTTCCAAATCGTGAAACCTTAATGGTTTAGCGGCGAATTCATGATCATATCATCACGAACATTTCATATGGACTAAGTTTAGTCTACATTTCATTAACATCATTTGCATCCTGTTGGTTCATTCATGACATTGCATTTCACATTAAAAGCGTAAATTTCATATTAAATAAAGCGTTATCGCGTGAGTTATTATTTTGAACATTTAATCCGATACTTCCAAAATGATCGATATATTTTTATACTTACATTTAGTTTATAAAACTATATTTTGAGTTTACCTAGTGTTTTAAATTTATGTTGTATATAAATCGTTAAATTTATATTATTACGACGCTTTTCTTAAAAACTACACGATAATTATTATATCACTCAAATTTTACAAGAAATGTATTTTTACAATTTTTATAACTACAATATAATTTACTTTAATCCTTTAAAACTATTTTAGTCCATACTACTCAAATTTCACAACTATGTACAAGTTACAACAATTTTACTTAACTATACATTTTACTTATACTTTTTAACAAATTTTACACATTATAAAAGAAAAAAAAAATATATTTTGACAAATGCTTCCCCTTGGCGACCAAGGAATAAGATTAAATGTTTGGTAATATTTTCTTCTTGATAGTATAGATATGTACTCAAACACAAACTACCTCATTCATTCACCAAATAATTCAACAAGTTAATAAAGTTCTCTCTTCTCTTGTTCTTCCTTCCATAACCGCCACATACAAGGAGTAAGAAGGGATCCACAAAATTTTACAAGCTCGAGTTATAACAATCTAGATTACACTCTTATTAAGGTTTTGAAATAAAAACCTAGGGTGTTTAGGTTAATCCTTGTTCTAATCACCTCATCATAGTAGCTTGTAAGCATATTACTATCATTTACATCTTTCATTTCATTTCATATTTATTTCTTCATATTTTGTGCAAGCATACAAGACTTATTGTTGTTTATACCATTTTTACATTGATTTTAGAGATTATTACATATAAGTCATCCTATAATTTATCCCTTGTTATTTATTGGTCTTGATGATGTTTAGGAACCCATGACACCCTAAGAAGGTGTATGGTAGGATTAGAATAGCTTTGGAGTTGATTTGAAGGGATTGGAATAGGTTTAGTACGAGAAAACTATTTTCGACAAGTTATAAAAGTGGTCTGACCTTGTTTTGTTTTTCTGGAAAATCCGACGGTAGAACATGAGTTTTGGCCTAGATAATTAGAAAATATACTTTAAAAGCGAATCCGTGGCCGCTTGAGCGGTTAAAGCGGAGTTATAACGAAGAAGTTATGAATTTTCAAGTTTGACGACGAAATATATATTTCGAAAATTTGACAACCTATTATTGTTTTATTCGAGTCAAAAGAGTCCTAAGCTTTACAAATTATTTCGACTTATCAAAAATATATTAGTATACTTTGATACGAAGCTAAGGACGTATAATACGTAGAAAACGGCTTTATAACGACTAAAATATAAACGTTTTCATAAACTTGCCGTAACTTTATTTTTTTAGAAAAACTATATTATTTTTACGAGACAAGTGTTACGGTAAACAAAACGACCATGTTGAAGGCTGTTTTTAACGTTAACGTAGAACTTTTTGTAACGAGATGTCTTCTAATAAAATCGAGATCACCAAGCATATTTTTCAAAACGACCAACCGTTTGTATAGCGGAGTTGTAATAAATTATTTACGATTGCTTAAACTTTGCCGAAACTCACTTTTTACACAACATTTGGATAAAATCACCATATTTAACCTCTATTATCTTTATGTTCGAGACCTCTATGACGAACACTCATGTACTAAAACTTTTAGATTTTGATACAAGCTTTCCAAAACCGTCGAGTTCGTTTCCTAACGTTCGGCGTACACCATTCGACTAGCTTTTGAAGCCATTTTGTCACTTTCATGAAATTTCTAACGACATTATTTTCTGACGAAAGTTAAAATTTCACAATAAATCATTAAGAAACTATTGTAGGATGACATTTTGGCGTAAATACTTGTAAAGTAATTTAAGAATGGTCAAGGCGTCAAAAGAGTATTTTTCGACGATAAGTGTTATTTTCAAAACTCACAAATGGTATAAATAACATACGAAATGCATGCATAACATTACATCATAACTCATTACATATCATATCATTAAGTAATAGGTCAAGGTTAAAGCATCACGCTACATCTCGGTGTACTCACTCTTGTCATCATACCGGTTTATCAAGTGAGTTTTCATAGCCCGTCATACATGTTTATAATTATTTTCAAACCTACGGGGAGAATACATTGCACAACATTTATTACGATACCAAGTATGTTAAATTCATTTACATTGCTTAAGTTACCACATGCCAATTGAAGTCCCCATTTCACGAACATGAACCGTTAATCTTAGAAGCGAGGGTGAGTGGATAGATCTATCGAGGTGGCGCCTCCATCCGGTTGGTGAATCCCACTAGTCATACGGATGCATTTCATTTAATAACATTATTGAGTTGCGACAAACACTCATTGGGGCATACATTATGAACAGTCTAGTTTGATTGTCATGGACTTATTGCAATTGTAACATTTTATGTGACATGATTGTCATACACGATCTATACTTGCGTGGTCGTATAAAACATTTACATAAACCTATGATTTCTCACCAACATTATTGTTGACCGTTTTAGCAATGTATTTTCGGGTAACTAAGGCATTATCATCATGGCATGGTTAAGGAACCACCTTTTCGCGGCGTCGACTTATATCATTGTACATTATGGCACTTTCTTTCAAAACATCGTTTGGACTTGTAATATATTTATATTTCCATAAACTTTATAAACTTTTGGGACCTATGTTGTAACTCACGAATGCTTTTATTAAATATCCAACGATGTGTTTTAAAAGCGACACTTTAGGTCGTTCAATATAACTTGTGATTGTGGTCTTGTATGATCTATCCTAGAATTCCATTCATTGCAAAGCAGTAAATTGGGGTGTGACA